>LPNX010274912.1:0-303626 GCA_001517045.1 Pseudotsuga menziesii | reverse complement strand
GAGGCTTTTAGTGGGATTTTCAGGGAAATATGGTAGGTAAATGGACGAATGAGCCATGAAATGGGGTAAATGAGGTAGTTAACCATTTTTGGGTGTTAACAATATACTAGAGAACAACAAGAAGCCACAAGTTCCACCAACCCCACATGTTCCAAAAAATAGTTGTACGATGCTATCAGAAACCTCGGAAGCTGTTCCAATAGTGAGCAACTTGAATTGTACTGGAACTTCAGCAGAAAATCTTTTTGTTTGTCTTGGTAACTATTACCACATGTTCCAACAATGTTCTTTGGAATTCATTCCTCTAGAAAACTATTGTAGGGTCAATTTTTAGACTAAAAATAGGGTGTACCAATTGTTAGGGTGCCATCTAATTTTTTTGGAACCCATACCCTCATTTAAGGTAGAAACCAAATTTAGAATTCTTCTCTAATATTTCTCTCAATTCAATAGTTTCCTTATGTTCCCTAGACTCTTTTTATACTTCACTTTTCTTCAACTAACCCTAACTAAGTCATTAAGGGATAGTATTAATTCTTATGCTCAAGGGTTCACAATAAAAGCACATTAATACAAATAATAACTAAATGGACATTTCAATTATGGGACCCACAACTTAAAGTTATGAATTACAAATTTTATTTATTTACATAAACCACTTTACCTAAATAAATACTATGGAAAATATCTTATCCCCCCTCATGACGCACACACACCAAAATCACAAGGAATACCTCGAGAGTTGTAAATTTGTAAAAATCCCTCCTAATGAGAGAGGTCCTTCTGACACCGACTATATGTCGTCCACCTTGGTCCTTTTTCCATACAATAAATACCCCCTCCTTTGAAATATGGCCCATACATAAGTGTTTAACGACTATTATGAACTCTAAACTCTAAGACTCTTCTTATGTCTCATGTTCCTTCTCATCATCATCATCATACTAGATGAGCCTCCTGCTAGTACTCTAAAAATACCCACACTCTTCATTTGGAAGAATTATCTCAACACATGTAGCTTCTCCTTTATCCTTAGGCTCTGACTTAGACAACTAGGCACTAGAAACTCAATATACAATATTGCCCCACATAACATAGATTTTGTCCCTCCTGTCGCAAAGTAGAATGGTAGTTCCAACTAGATTTCCAAAATTGTATATAAATACACGACCAAATATGAAAAATAATCCATGTCCATAATCCTCCAAGGATGATATAGATATTCTATCAACTCTAATCCTTGGAACATATAGTACATCATCTACCTCTAGAAACTCATTAAAATCTATTCCAATTCCCCTCTTTGTTTCCTAAGGAATACATATATTAGTCTCGACAAAATGTCTGAGACCTATCACAACAATACTCTAAAATACTCCATACAAGACAAGCATATGGCTAGTTGACCTATTGTTAACTATACATGGATCGTGAAAACTAGAATTTCCCATACTAGAATCAAATGATGCTAAAGAGAACTCTTCCTTTAACCAAGCATCATACTCCTCCATTGAGGTTAATGCTATTGCATTATTATTTTATTTCTTTTCTTGATAGTTCAATGCATAATGTCCAAACTGATTGCAAAAACACCAAAATTTTCTCAATTCCTTCTTCTTCTTGTTCTTGGCTTTGGTTGTGAGGGTACATTCTCTTCTATGTCAACATTTCTCTAGTCATTCCGAGATCCCTCTTGAATCTCCTCATGGGTAAAATAATCCCGCAATCTACTCCAACTAGGTAGCTTCTCTCTCCCAACAATGCACTTCACAAACACATCTCGTTCATTTGAAAATCCCTTTAGTTCTATCTGAGATAGCTTTGAACCTAGGGTGATCTCTCCCAATTCAACTAACTCATATTTCACTTGAGCAACTCTAGTCAAGTAGGAGGTCACATTATCATCCTTTTCCATTTTGATTCTACATAGTTTGTCCTTGAGTGGCATTTTTATATTTTCATTCTTAACTTCAAATAATTGTGCAAGGGAATCCCACATATCTTTAGTTGTCTTATTATCATCCAAGTGAGGGATAAGATGATATATTTTACTCAAAATAATATTACCCTTTGATCTATAGCCTCAAACATCTTATACTCTTCAAGTTCATATTTGTTAGTGGGATTGGTTACATTTGTGTTGGAAAATGCCCAAATTTTCCACCCTTTGAGCACAATAGTTATTCTTACCTTCCAAAAAAAGTAGTTAGACACCCCTTCCAATGTATCTTCATATCTAATCCTCACCATCTAAAAAAATAATAAGAAATTCAAACAGAATTGTGTTACTATCATAATCAATATGCCGACCTCTAAAATGATTGTAATTAAATCCTCCATTTAACACCCTTGTTTGATAGCATGGAGATTTTATGACAAAATAATAAATTTCTCATTTATGTGTTTTTGTCAAACACTTAGCATCTCCGATATTTTAAAATTATGATTACTTTAAGATTTACAAATTTAAAATACATATGCTTGTCACTTCAACTAAACCAATTCTGAGCATCAACAATTTTAATACAACTATTTAGGTCCAATGGCCACTGCAAAAACCTCATTGTAGAAAAACCTTAAGAGATATTTTATTAAATAAGAGAAAGTCTGAAAATTTCTTACAACTCATAAATTTTACTTTTCCAAAATAAAAAATGCAAAAAACTTATCTCAACAAATAATTCTGGAAAATTGTGCCATACAGTCCAAAGAACAACTTAAGCTACCACATGTGCCACCAATTTGATCCCACAAGTGCTAGAAGTGTTGTACAATGCTATCAAAAACCTTGGATCCCATGCCAATAATGAGAAACTCGAATTGCACTAAAACTTAAACAAAAAACCTTTTTATTTGTCTCGTTAAAAGTACTCACACATGTTAGCAATGCTCTTGGGAATTCATGCCTACAGAAAACTACTATAAGGTTTATTTTTAGATTGAAAATATGGATGTCTGAACTATTAGCAGCATGCATATTTCCTTGAGAACTGTGCCATCTTATTTTATTTGAGCCTACACCCTCGTTCAAGGTAGAAATCAACTTTAGGCTGCTTTTCTCGTGTCTCTATGAACTTGATGGTTTTATTTTGTTCCCTATACTCTTTGTATACTTCACTTTCCTTCAAAAAACCCTAACTAACTCTTTAAGGGCTAGGATTAATGATTATGATCAAGGGTTCACAATAAATGATCATTAACAAAAATGAAATTAAATGTACATTTCAATTATGGGACCCACAACTTAAAGTCATGAAGTACAAATTTTATTTATTTACATAACACAATTTACACAAATAAACACTAGGGACAACAACTTATCCCCCCTCATGATAGACACACTAAAAATGACAAGGAATACCTAGAGAGTTATAAATTTCTAACAACACTAAAGCCTCTCCCCTCTCTTTATCTCCCCCTATCACCCTACTGCTAACCAAACCCCATATCACTCCCCTAGCACTAACCCCCATCCTCTGTCTCTCTTCTCGTTCCTTCCCCAAACCCTTACTAACCCACTAATGTGCAAACTATGATGTTGTTGTCACACGCAAACCCCATTACAAAGATTCTTTTGTAGGGTCTCTTTGTTGCTAACACTAGATATATTCACTATTTTAATATATTTTTGTTCTATTGGATCCTATTGGAGATACAAAAAACATTATTCCAACCTTTTGGATATGGGTAACGATAAATAGAGAAAAAAATTCTAGAAGTATGTAATATCCCAAATTTTGAACTAACACTTATGGGAATAAGCCCCATTGATTATGATGTTACTTTGATGTTTTATTTTGATATATTGGGTCTAGGACCCCACTGCATATGAACATGATGATTTGTTTGATATATTGGGCGTAATCCAGTTACATATGTTTTATGTGTTGGGCGTGGACCCTAAAGAACATGATTGATGAGATGTTTTGTGTTGAGTGAGAAGCTCTAGAGCACATGAGTGTTTATGTTGTGTTGAGTAAGAAGCTCTGGAGCACATGCGTGTTTATGTTGTGTTGAGCAAGAAGCTCTGGAGCACATGAATGTTTATGTTGTGTTGAGTGAGGAGCTATGGAACAAATGAATTATGGAAACCTTTGTGTTGAGTAGGAATATCTAAAGCACATGAAAATATAATTGGAAGTGTTGGGAATAAGCCCTGAATCCTTCCAAGTTGATGTTGAGCATAAGCTCTAGAGTGTCAGATCCTTGGCTATTGTATCCCTAGGTGTATCCTAAAGGTACATCCTAGAATTAGTGTTGAGCAAGGAGCTCTAGAATCACACTAAGTTTGTAAATCCCTATTTTTAGTGTTGAGTATGGGCTTTGGTTAAGAGCTAGGAGTTATTGAAAAGAATTAATGATTCTGAGTGAAAATGACTCGAGTAAAATATTGATCTCATCGAACTTATTTATAAGTGGTTAAATGAAATCTTGAATTTCTGTATCTCATCAAGTACCGAAGAACTACCATGTTATATGTAATATCTTGAATTTTGGACCTAACACTTATATGAATGAGCCCATTGATTATTATGTTACCTTGATGTTTTATTTTGATATATCGGGTCAAAGACCCCATTGCATATGAACATGATTATTTTTTTGATATACTAGGCGTAAGCCAATTGCATATATATATATATATATATATGCTTGTGTTGGGCATGGAACCCGAAGCACATGACTGATGAGATGTTTTGTTTTGAGCAAGGAGCTCTAGAGCACAGGGGTAAATTGATGTTTTGTGTTGAGTGAGAAGCTCTGGAGCACATGAGTTTTGAGACATTTGTGTTGAGAGTGAAGCTCTAGAACACATGGAAAGATAATTTGGAAGTGTTGGGTATAATCCCTGGAGCCTTCCATGCTGATGTTGAGCATAAGATTTGGAACATCGGATCCTTGGCCATTGTATCCCTAGGTGTATCATACAAGTACATCATAGCATTAGTGTTGAGCAAGGAACTGTGGAATTGCACTAAGTTTGTAACTCCCTCTTTTTAGCATTGAGTATGGGCTATGGTAAGTGCTAGGAGTTACTGAAAAGAATTAATGATTTTCAAGAGAAAACAACTTGAGTAAATATTGATCTCATCTGACTTACTTATAAGTGATTAAATGAAATTTTGAATTTTGGTATTCTCATCAAGTACTGAAGAACTACCATGTTATACGAGGGAATCCAACATGCAAGGATGTTTAGAGTTGCCTAGCCTAGTAGACCCAACCATCTACCTGATGACCTTAACGAAGAAAGTGTCATAAGTTTAGGGATCACTATATGTGATACCCTAAGACAAATCTTAACAAATAATATATTATTATATATTTTATACAGAGTATGTATAAAGAGTACACATAGTAATAATATTAATAATGTAAGAAATAAGGCAAAGTTCCATCTACTATTATTATTACTAAGAGAAAATTAAATATTATAATACCTACAAAAGTTCAGTTAAGAACTAGTTAAAAGTTCCTAATTTTAAATATTAAAAGTACCTAAGTTAAATAAAAATGGATAAATCAAGAAATAAAATGATTCTTGATTTAAGTGCCCCTTTGAGTGAAAATTCTGTCTATAAAGTCCCAAGCCAAAGAGAGGCTTGGGGATATCTTCCATATTTTTGGAGTCCTTATTCTTCTTGATTATTCTCAAGAGATTTCTTGGAGAGCATTTTCCTAAGAGGAAAAGGGAGAACTAATCTAGACCTGATATACCAGTTAGCGAAGCCTTACCTTAATATCTCTAGGCTACTTGCATGTTGGAACCAGCTCGAGGGGATCCAGATTAAAACCAAGAAGAGTTCCAGGTCATGGTTGGGTGGAATGTGGTAGTTCCCAAGTGATTCTATAATCTATACAGAGGTCAGATTTGTCCATGAATTGTTAATTCAAGGTATTTGAGTGTGCAGGTTTCAGCCATTAGAATAGCTTCACTTTTCAGGTATGAGGTTCTTGAATTCCTATTTCATTATTTAGTATAATATCTCGTTAAAATGGGCAACTAATTCTTTTATGTTTCTAAACCTAGGTCTACTATTGTTTTTCTGTTAAATCTTTAAGGATTTATACGTCATTTATAAAACCTATGTCTGCAATTTAATTCCTGTGTATTAAATATTTAGGGTTTACTTATGCTAAAACCTAGGAATTATTCTAACATTTCCTATGTGTTTATTTACCTATAATCTCTATTGGTAGATTTCATAATGCCAACAGAGCTAGGTTTAGAAGTAAAAGACTAGTTCATATTTAAGTTTCAAACAAATCTTATATGTAAATTACAGTTAACAAACATAGTAAACAACACTATATTCTAAATTAAGTAATACTATAAATACCTTATTATTTATGTAAGAATAACTATCAAATTAAAAATACTAAAGCTAAAATCGAACCATCAAAGACCTCTTAGTGTCTGTGTATATAATTTTACCAAGAACTCAGGCTAAAAAATTAATCTACGTTAAATACAACCATATAATATTTATACCAACTACATCCACATAAGTATATGCAGTAACATCACCATCATCCTAATAAAACCATGTTAAGTATAATAAATCGAAACATCTAAACATTTACAAACTACATTATAAAAATCATATACCATAATGCAAATCCCAAATTAATAAAACAACCATAATACTAATGCACAGTAATCATTTAAAAACCATTGTAATTGCATAGAGGTCACATGATCGATTCCCGTGGCTTCATTAGAGGAAATTTCAACTCAAAATGGGCCTCCTAAAAAGAATTAATAAAATATTAGTTAAAATAATAAAATAATATTTATTAATTTTGGAGAAAAAAAAAACTACTTTTTTGTTTGTATTTTTGACATATATCCCCGTGTTTTTACTCAAATTTCGATCGGGAGAGCTCATTGGATGCGGAATTAAATTCCGCATCCAACGAGTACCCACTCGACATACTTTTGATAGACCCCTCTACCCCTAAAACAAGAAATACCTGAAAAAATGTGATGATGATCGGCATACTTTTGACGAACCCCTCTACCCAAAACACAAGAAATACTTGAAAAAACGTGATGATGACATCATCATCACATTTTTCAGGTATTTCTTTTTTTTGGGGTAGAGGGTTCCGTCAAACGTATGCTGAGTGGGTACTCGTTGGACGCAGAATTTAATTCTGCATCCCATAAGCTCTCCTGATTGAAAATTGAGTAAAAATACGAGGAGATATGTCAAATATACAAACAAAAAATAGTTTTTTTTATGATACCTATCCCCAAATTTATATTAAAAAAGTGTTTAAGACCTATACGGTTTTCAAATTTAAAACAATTTCATTGGCTAACACATGATGACATGGAATTTGAATCAAAGTTAAAAGGCCCATTTTGAGTTGAAATTTCCTCTAATGTAAGCCAAAAATGTATCAATGTAAATTAAACCCTCATCATCGTAAATGACCATGATCGATTCTTGTAGGGTCCATTAATATTTTACAAAGCCATAGTGATGAATCCTATAGGATTCGATACATAAAATCTACTTAATGTCGTAATCTTTCCAAAATCAAAAGCCACGCTGTATTACATATGCGTAGGCTGTAAACAAAACATAAACTCTCTACATAGTGGTCGAAAGACCCATACAAAACATCCTCATTGTAATCTATGTCCTCAGCCTCATACATAACCAAACATTCAATTAAATTACTAAGGCTACAAACCCTGTCAACAAAATAACAACAACAATGTTCGCCAATGAGAGATTTCACCACATTTGGCCGTCATTATCTTAAATATGGATCATAAAAATAAATAGAAGTATCAACTCAATACACTGTCGCAGCTTCAATGGTGAGAAATCCAATTCCATTTATGGCATGGCCCCAAAGCCATAACATTGTCATACATTTCACCATACAACTAACTCAAGCAATGATGGTGAATCTACACAATCCACAGAATAATAAGCACTGAAATAGACGTAGCATGTATATTATAAACACAGACTTTATAAAATCATTAAAGAGTTTACACAGTCATCTACTTTCGGCCTTACACCATTGCAAGAAATGGTGCTTCCCATTGCCATAAAAATACACTTAAAATAATTACACAGAGCATGTCGAGAAGTTACCTAGGCCCTTTTTGTTGCATAGAGAACCCATTAATTAAAACCCTAATAAACAAAACCCCAAGCCTTTTACATTACAAAAATAAGAGCTCATTAAGTTACGGTCAAAACCCAACCCAAAATGCATCCATTAGAAACAAGAGAAAATAAATCCAAACACTCGATGAGAAAAAAACTCTGTCATAACCATGAAGCTAAGAGGGAACAAGAAAAGACTTGTACAACAGGCTTACTCGAATGGGTATGGATTTTCCCTCAAGAAATGACCCAAGCTCGTTTCGCCAAACCCTACAACCTGTGAACCCAGAGAAATGCCACGATGAGAAGTATGTATTACATCCAATCCAAATCAACAACGATGCTAATAAAATAGAACACCCACATACCTATCTGCTAAGCCATCGCAGTTGCCTTCCTTCACACCGAGCGGGAGCAGAGAACAAGCAACAATGTTGGGAAACACCAAACTATCGCTTGGTCCAAGCCCTAAGCTTGGTCACCCCTATTTCCAAGGTGCATTGATATCACCACCTTGGCCACCATTAATGCACACCATACCCATAATCGTATAGTCCTTGGACTATATTAAACCTTGCCACCAAAATCAATGTAAAGGACTAAACTCCTTCATGCATCGAATAACTTAGGCTTTAAGCCCTAAGTCCATGGAATAACAAATATGCCATGGAATGTTTATGCCAAGTTTTTTACAAATCTTCTCCAACTATATAAAAATGATATAGTAAAAATATGATAGGGCATGAACAAGTCCTAAGCAATTACACCATAGTAAATAATTATCACATAAATAATAACTTTGTATCACGTAAATGATAAGTGTTGTAGTGACCACATCACTATCATAAATTTTGTAATGATAATAGTAACAATCAGTGTAATGTCACTAGGATAGTGCTGCAAATACGAGCGCTAGTGACCAAACGATCAACATTTTTCTGTTAATATTTATAAGCAACTTTTAGGTCTCCAAGTGCACCTACATGCAAATGGGACAAGAATGCATTAGTTCGTCAGAACTAAGTAAGCCTGATATGACAAGTCGAAACTGTTACCTCTTAGGTGGTTACAAGGGAAACTAGTCCCTCCACTCCACCTCTTTATCCATTAACAAAGTTAAGTTAGAATCATTTATACAATAGTAAGAACATGTTATAAACAATGAATTACGTAATTGAATAACTAACTTACACATCGATGCTTAACCATAATACAAATAGTAATCAACGTCACGACAACGTAAGTAACATAGTAATAACCGCGTCGAGAAATATGGAAGCAGGATGTAAGAACAAGTTACGATAATACAACAGTACAATCAGAGTACGACACATTCCGCAAAGTTCAATTAATGTCTAGCATAGGTAGTTTTGACTAGCCTAATAAATTTTTTTTTTTAAATTTTTGGGGAAATTACATTATACGAGGGAATCCAACATGCAAGGATGTTTAGATTTGCCTAGCCTAGTAGACCTAACCACGTACTTGATTGCCTTAATGAATAAAGTGTCATAATTTTATGGATCATAATATATGATACCTAAAGACAAATGTTAACAAATAATATATATATTATTATATATTTTATACATTGTATGTATAAAGGGTAAGCATAGTAATAATATTAATAATGTAAGAAAGAATGAAAGGATCCATCTATTATTAGTATTACTAAAAGAAAATTAAATATTATAATACCTATAAAAGTACAAATAGGAACTAGTAAGTTAATTATTAAAAGCACCTAAAATTAAATAAAAGGGTTCAATCAAGAAATTAAATGATTCTTGATTTAACTGCCCCTTTGACTGAAAAGTATGTTTATAAATTCCCAAGTCAAAGAGAGGCTTGGGGATCTCTTCTA
This sequence comes from Pseudotsuga menziesii, assembly GCA_001517045.1. Lineage (NCBI taxonomy): Eukaryota > Viridiplantae > Streptophyta > Pinopsida > Pinales > Pinaceae > Pseudotsuga > Pseudotsuga menziesii. The sequence continues at coordinate 293,630 of LPNX010274912.1, read as the reverse complement.
TTTTTTGGAATCATTATTTTCTGCATGATTATTCTCAAGAGAGTTATTGGAGAACATTTTTCTGAAAGGAAAAAGGAGAACTGATTCAGACCTAGTATCCCAGTTAGGGAGCCTTACCTTAGATGTTGGAACCATCTCGGGGGGATCCAGATTGAAACCAGGAACAGTTCTGGGTCATGGTTGGGTGGAATGTGGTATTTCCCAAGTGATTTAGTCATCTATACAAAGGTCAAATCTATCTATGAATTGTTAACGATGGGTAATTGAGAATGCAATTTTCAGCCATTAGAATAGCTTCACTTGCAGGTATGAGATTATTAAATTCTCTATTTCATTATCTAGTATAATTCCTGTTAGAATAGTTAAGGGGTTATGCTGTAATTTTAACCCTATGTTTGTAATTGTATCCTGTTAGAATAGTTAAGGGTTTATGTTATATTTCTAACCCTTTGTTTGCAATTAATTTCTGTTTAAGAATTATTTAGGGCTCATTTTCTTCTCATAAATATATGCATTTTATTTCATAGCTTTTACTTGTTTCCTAAAACCTAGAGACTACTCTAAATAGATTCTATATGATTATTTTACCTATAGATTCTACTGGTAGGTTTCATTTTCCAGCAAACCTCTATTCAGGAACAAACAGTCTAATTAAGGTTAAAGCTATAATCGAAACCTAGTTATAAAATACAATTAATTAAAGTATAGAAAACCCTAAACCTAGGAAACAAATCATTTCTCTTATCAAGTATAAATAGTATTATAATCAAATAAGAAATCAAAATGTCAAACAATCAAGGCATCAAGACCTCTAATAGGTATGAAGCTATTTTATAAATAAACTATACTATAAACATATTATCGTATACTTAAAGAGTAATCATTAAAACAAAATAACAAGCTATATTAAAACCATCGAAGACCCCTTAGGGTCTGTATGTATTTATTAAGAACCAAGTCATAAACCAAATCATTCCTCATACATGAATAAATCCTTAAATCAAATGTACAACCCAAACATCGAGACCATCTAATGGTCTATAATCGATAATCCACATAAATCCATTGCATGTATAATAATCAAAACTATTTAAATAACTTAAAAACTACATTACAAGAATCATATACCATAACGAAAGTACCAACAAATAAATCAATCATAATACTATGTACAACACTCATTAAAACGTAGCATAAATACACATAGGTTGCAGGATCCATTCATGTAGGTGGATTCCCAAAATAAACCCATACATTTATAAATATTGCAACCATATTGACCCAAGATTGATTTCTACCGAGTATTTTTATTCAGTATTAAGTTTCTACCCACATTGTAGCATTTCAACTTAAGCCACACTATTATCAATAACCCATACCATAAATCAAATACATCTCACCTCTACACAATGGTCGAAAGACCCAATTAAAAATACAGACTGTAACTATGGCCCTATACATTAACAAAGCATTTAAACATTAAACACAACCCTTTCAACTCTATGCGAATAGAAACGAAACCCATCGTGGGGTTTCAACATGGTCAGGGTTCTTACAACCTAACATAAAGGATTAATTATAAACAAGATTCAACCATAAAAGATGATAATTCATTTATCCAACACATAGTCATAGCTCTAATGGAGGGAAACTCCAATGCCACCTACGGCATGGCATCCAAATTCGACCAACGCTGCCAACATTTTATATATACAGACTTAAAAGAGAATTTCAAATTCCATAAGGAATAAACTAATTCCAAGCGTAAGAACCATATCCATGAAATCGAGCAATATGCACATACTGTGTATAAGAAACCAATAAACATACACATCATTTAAATACTATACATTTCCTTTCTTAAAATGAAATAAGAATTACATAGTCATATAACCCTAGCCTTGCACCATTGCAAGCAATGGTTGTAACCCTGTAACCAAGTATAAACATAAATTACATTTCTTAGAGCCTAGGAATGTTCACCAAGGCCACATTATCTACACAGAATGCATAAAACAAAACCCAAATGCATTTAATGTTTTGGCCCAAAGGCACTAAACCCCAATAAGAAAAACCCAAAGTCTTAACACATCTCTAATGCTATACCCATTAAGATTACATACAACCCCTTCCATTTCCATAGCATTTAAAAGAATACTTCCAAACCCACGACGAATTTGTTAAACGATGTCACAAACAACAGAATGAGAGAGGAGCAAGCTTTAAACATTACACAACAGGGCTTACCTGAATGGGTATGGTGCTGAATCAAGGCGAACAACCACAACCTTCTTCATACCTTGCAACCTGCCAAACAAAATAGAACTAATGATGAAGAGTAAGCAGTGAAACCAAACTGAACAAACAAATAACGTTGTTAAACTAGAATGGATACGTATCTTCTATCATAGATTGCCTCCCAATATCCACTCCAACACACTGCATAGAGGCAGAGCTCACGCATCCCTACTGCAAATGACCAAATAACACAAAGATCCAAGCCCTAAGCTTGAAGGCCACATTTTCCAATGTGCATTTATGGGGCCCACCCTAGCCTCCAACAACATAATTCGAAAACCCACATTGTATAGTTTATATCACCCTTTAACACAAAGCCAAGCCTAATCAATGTGCCATGTAAAATATGCATTGAATACATAGGTTTAGCCATATTCCATGGAAGGGATAATAGTATGGTTTCAAATATTACACCAAGACCACATCAAAACATGAACGAAGTTATAATGTATCGATACCATATAAAACATAAATCATGTAAGTATTATTTTGCAGTGGTAATTACAACCCCGTCAACAAATCTTTAAAAACAATAATGGTAACCCGTACTACCTAGGCTAGTAAAATATCCAGCTCTATGTAAGTATCAACTAAGCAGCAATTATAGAAACTACTAGGATAGGATTGTAAGTCACTCATCACCCAAGCTGAACGTTAGCGACAAGTGGACAGTATGACATGTTCAGCTTCTCTAAGTAGTTTCTGTTTTCAAGTGCACCTACATGCGACAAGGAAATAAATGTATTAGTTCGAAATAACTACTTAAGCCCTGAAATGAAAAGTAGGAAACAGTTACCTCTTAGGTGTTTACAAGGGAAAACAAGTCTCACCTTTCCACCCCTTTTTCAATGACAAGTTAAGTCAGAATTGTGGTTATGACAGTAATCAAACTTTATAACCAACGAGTACGTAATCAAATAACTAATTGTTGATGCTACGGCTATTACCCCAAAAAAGTTTCACATTTTTAGGGCCTCCCTTTAAATTTTTATTTTTTGTTACTTACACATTTGAAGTCTGAAGTCTAGCAGTCATGGCTTGTTTCCATCATGGGGAAATTCAGGAAATTGGTTTTTACACTAAGGTAGAAAAAATATTTTGACCCACTGTAGTGGATGAATCTTCATGTTTATCCCGCTATGGCAGACGGTTTTTCAAGATTGGTGCCACTACAGCAGTTGGGTTTTATCGTGCTTTGATTATTTTATTGGAGCCTCCACAGGGGATTTTTTGTGAAAATTTATCCAGAACAACGGTTGAATTCTGTTCTTCAAGCCGCTACAATGGAGGTTTCTCTTAAGCGCCATCGGATCATTTTTTTTCCGCCGCATCGGAATCGTTTTGAGGTTCATGCCACAACGATGGATGGAATGTTGTGTTGAAAGTCAAAAAAAAATTCGATTCTTATGCTGCACTTTTTCGGATGACTTGTTATCTCTCTACCGCAACAACGGACATTTTTTCACCTTTCCCACCCGATCCTCACCTTTGATGTTTGTGACCTGTTGCGTTGGATGACGTTTCTTTTTTTTGCTACAACGGCAGGTAGATTTTTTTCTCCTTTCCCACCCGATCTAAAACTTTGATTTTTGCAACCCACTATGTCGAACAACAATTCTTTTTTCTGTTGTAACAATGAGAAGTGTTCTTTCTCGACCGTCCAATCCTCACCATGCATGCTTCATCGAGATAGTTGTCATCTTTGAGCTGTTACGACAGCTGTTGTTTAATGTTTATTCTGATTCCGTTTCAGCTGCAAAAACCCGCGACTTAAGACATGCATCTTGCCAGAATTTGAGTCGATAGTAGCAGCTGCGTTGTAACCTTTGAGCCACCATTAGGAGGACTCTTTTCTACTCGACTTAGTTTTGATCATCAAATGCACTATGTTTTGGTGCTAATGGCATTTTGACGTCATGCATGTGATTTCAATTCTTAACTACCGCTTTAAGTGTTTTTACCCATTGTTGTCTATATATACACCGGTGAAAACGGGTTTTCACCATTGTTTGATTGATGGTTAGTGCATTAGACTGTTAGTTGTGATTTTTATTCCGTTTGGAGAATCCATTGTGATTGGGTGAGACCACCATTTGTAGCTCATGTGGTGCATTAGACCAAGCATTCACGACTATTGTCGAGCTTTTCTCCTTCCAGGTAGGTTTTCATTTACCTTCTTTTGATTAGTTGTTTGATTTGAGCTGCAACCTATCGGTTTTCGATACGCTGTGCAAGGGTTTGGTAGGTTGGATTTTGTGATTTAAAAAGGCTCCCTCCCTACCTTTTATGTTTATCATATTTCCTTTAAAAAAAATTAAACTTGCCGTATCTTCCTTGTCTACCCCCATGGAGCTTCACCGTTTTTATTCGGAGGCATTTCACATGTGGGCTTGATAGCTAATGATGGATTCCCAGAGGATCGAGCTTTTTGTCGACCTGGGTCTGACCTGGTTCTTGTCTTTGTGCAGTAGTATAAGATGTAGGTTTGTCTATTCAATCAAGCCTTTTAGGTTTTGGTTGTTGTTCTGTATATCCCCCGAGCGATGTTGATCCTAGTGGTTAAACCTAGGGCATCACTGTCATTTATCTCCTGTGTGCTACCCACAGGTTTTTTGAGCCTCTTAAAATATTTTCGAAGTCTATGGGAAGAGGGTAATTAAGGTTTTAGGTTGTTTAGAACACATAGGACGCCCTGGCCAAAGCCCGCCTATGTTCCAAGGTTTTGTTAACCTGAGTTTTTGACTTACTGAGATGGGGCTGTTTTTTTTCGATGGGCGAGGAGAATGTGGTAAAAGAACATGGTTTTCCCATTGTGTTAATGTTTTGATTCCAAAATCATTATTTTTTGAATGCATGAGTTTGTTTAAATGATGTAAATGCTAAGACATTATTTGTGTTATTGTAGTCACAACTTGTACCAGACAGCATGACAAAGAAGGGAAAAAATAAGGCCAAGATCATAGACTATGATTCAGATGCAGAAATTTCACCCATACCTAGGGTGGAAATAATATATGAAGATACAAATTCAGTCACTAGGGATGAACCTGAATTCAAATGGGGTCAAATCTACCACATGCTTGTAGAGAAGAAGGTTCCATAGGCAGGGTTGGAGGACCTAGCCTTTTATGATAACACACTGAGATCTAGAATCACCAAGGTATCCACTAGATTAGAGATTTTCCTTGTACAGAGGTCATCAAATGGATTTTTCCCAAATTGGATGCAATAGGGATGATAATGAACAATGTCGAGGACAAACGATTTTCATCATTCACAACCAGATTTATAGAAGTATCATACAGCCTGTCACCATCAGAAATTAGCATGAAAACAGACTGGGTAAAGGGCTTAAATCTTGATTACATACCTACAACAAAGATGATGGTAGCTGAAGGAAATAATTTCAGGCATAAACAATTTGAGGAATACGAAAGTGCTCATCTATGTACCCCATACAGAATGGTAGTGCTAATGCTGAATAGGATTTTTGGTAGAGATGATGGAAGATATTATAAGTTTGAGTGGATCTCACTGATTTACCATGTATCCATGAAAGGGACAGTTTTCAATTGGGCTGACATAGTAGCCAATAACCTATCTACCTCCATTACTGCAGCCCAAGAAGGTTTGCACCAAAGAAAATCTGAATTCTATCTGGGACCTTTCTTTGTTTACTACATACTTTGCTTTCACCCATTTGAGAACCTCAAATGCACATGGAAGGGAGGGAAAGAACCTATTTATGCAACTTATTAGATACTGTGGGATCACAATTACCACAGTCACTATAAGTTAATCTATGAAGAGTTCCTGATTCCTCTGTACCAACTAGTTTTCCTAGAGGAGTGTAAGTGCATATCTGTGGGTGCTTTGGAATCTATAAAATATTTTGGGGATTACTTCTCTAAAGAAGGAACATACCTAAGGATTTATGGGGGGACTAAATAACCCGCATTGCTGCCAAGATACGATATAGATTACATAGTTCATAAGGAAGATGTGAGACATCTTTTCTTGGATGGATTTGGAAGTCACTTGTTCGATCTGAAAGAAGTTGTGTTTCCACCACTACCTTTCTATGTGGGGAGTTATAAGTTTTCTAAAGTCTATTGAAATATTGTAACTTCGAAGAATATTCTATATGTATCTTTTGTGGTCCCCGATGGTCCTACCGGGAGAACCACTTGTATTATCTTGTACCTTGATGCTTCTAATCAGAAGAACTAATAAGAGTCATGAGGTTGTCCCCTCTATTTGTAAAGGTGGGTTATTAGCACCCCAGTGTGGTTACTTGATCCTACATTTGTAACTTGAGCCTACATGATTAACTCGAGCCTACATGTCGGATGAGTTAATTCAAGTGAACGGATGAATATAAATAGAGGTGTGGTGCTCCTCATTTGAGACACACACACTCACTTGAGTAGCGCACTTGTGGAGGAGATATTTATCTGGAGAAGGAGGAGGATCAGGTTTTTGATCTCCTTGCTGGTTTTATCTTTTACCTTTTTTGGGGCATCTATATTGAGGAAGCTTTTGCTGGGTTTTTCCCTTTACGGTTTTCCCAGAATAAATCTGTGTTGTTCTTGTGATCCTGTTTCTTTCAGTGATCTTGTGTATATGATTTTGTTATGAAAATGAAATGAAATACTGATGTCTTATCTAAGCATATGAAAAGTTAACATGGTATCAGAGCTAACCTAAACATGACAGCTTTCACAAGGAAAAATAGCCCTCTCTCTCTCCCCGGAATAAATTAGGGCTTCTTGCAGAAGAATAATTTTTGAGTGAGCCTCACATAGGATTTATCTCCTCATGAAAATCGAATTTTAGAGACCTGGATCAATATTTTTGGTTGGGTGAAACTCCAGGAAAGTCAAACCCTTTTTTGACCCCGAGCCAGAAAAAACCCTAAATACTAAAACTGCTAAGTTTTGATACATTCTCTATATCCCGAGATTGGCGAAGGTTCAGGAGCTGAAAATTGCAGAGGAAGAAGATAAAATCCTGATGTACATTTTGTCCAATATTCAGCTTCATATTCGATATATTATGGGAGATACGATCCCTCCAAGTTATGGTTCCATCCTCTTCCAGAATTCATCCCTAAATAGGACACCTGGATAAAATCGCTATAGCTTGGGCTACCTAGGTCCAAATGGAATTCATGATGATGTTCCAGAAAAATCACAGACTTTAATTTATATGGTATGAATATTAGACTCAGAATATAAACCAGTGACACGTGGCATGCCGTACAACTTCGCTGTTCTGAACAGTCCTATAACAGGTCACCATGGGAAAATGATCATAAATACCAATTTGTGAAACCAATTCTGATGAAAGATATGGTGTTGGATCAGGAACATGTGAATTTAACTCAGTGTGAAATTCCAGACATAATTCAGTAGTAAGTTCGGAGATATCACAGAAACAGTGACAGGCATTTTTGCAAAAGAAATTGGAAAACTAGGGCTTCCTGTTCCGGGAGCTTCCCTCCACTGTTTTCAGAAAAGGAGTACATTGGACAGATCCATTTGAAGATATCTATATTTATATACAATAATATCTAGAATATTCCAAGTTTTAAAAATTAGGGTTTCGCTGACAAGCCCTAGATCAGCCAGCTCTCGAAGCAGGACAGACACCTCAAATTGGTAAGATCTAATCTTTTGCTATTTTCATTTGAGGTTCTCATTTCAAAGTGATATATCACATCAGTTGACAACTTCTAAGCATGGAAGTATTTTATCTCTCTGAAGAGAATGAATTGGACAACCTACATGAGTAGAGAGGTTCCAGTTCCATACGAAGATGAGGCTCAAAGCCTTACACAAGAAGAACTTGATCAAGGCCAAGAAGATCATTGTTGATTCAATCACGGATCAACTTATACCACAAGTGTATTCCCTAAAGACAGCGAAGATGTTTGATTCCTTGATAAAGCTATTTGAAGATAAGAACTTAAATCAAAAGATGGCTTTGAGAAAATAGTTGAAGAATGTGAAGATCTAGAATGCAGAACAACTTGAAGCGGTAGAAGAAGAATGTATGCCAGAAGTAAGTGATTACTTTCAGCTCGACTAATAAGAAGATAAGAAGAAGATGGGAGCAATTGAAGATCAAGCTCTCACCATTCAAAGAATATCCCTCAAGCAATGAGGATTATGAAAAACTCAATTCTTGAAGAACCTCTTATTCATCTTATCATTTGGATAAGAAATGATGATTTCATGAATGAAGAAGATGATAAAGTAGAATGATCAAGATGGAGTCTACCCATGAAACAAATAAAAGATAAGTATTCAGCTACCATTTCATGATATTGTTTTGTTATACATTTGATTATATTCAGTTGATGTGTTATGCATGATAGATTGTTTACATTAATAATACTAATATGCATGTGATGGGTAAGTAGCTCATGGTGCTATACAACTCTCCAGTGCTACTTATCAAACCTCTTTGCTGACATATTGGATTAGTGCACAATATCAATGATGTCATGGTAGAGATGGAAGGCATCTAGAAAGTTTCTGTGAGATATGGATGAATGTTGTATTGGCTAAATAGTTGCATGATGCATAAGAATTTTTCATTATGCACATGTTTCATGAATAGTTCTAACCATGCAACTGGTGGATTTGAATTGTAGGAAAGGTCTTGTACAACCTCCTACAAGAAAAGAAGGATGAGATTTGTTCCGAAGAACAAGTGATGACAATCCAATAAACATGAATCTGAAGCTCCCAGGGTCAAAGAAACCATGATTGAAGAAAGAGCTTCAAAAAGCGGTAGATGCACCTTGAAGGATGAAGACCACCATGGGTATGAGAGATAACTGAAGATGAAGAAAATAATGCTATAAAAGAAACTATGATCAAAGAATAACAGTTGATCATGGGGAATGATGTATACAATATTATTTTGAGACATAAAGGGAAGTACATAGTATCCTCCATATGGATCTACAAGAACAAGTGTACAAAGAAAGGTTCATGATTTGCCTCAGAAAGAATAGACTATGAAATGACATACTCTATTGACTAGTATATATCAAGCATAGAACCACATGTACAGAATGAATAAGGAAGATAATACTCCACTTCAAGGGGAGTGACTACAGAAGATATTTGAGTTCGACATGGTACGACATGATGGACAGCTTCTTGATGGATCGAGACTTTACCAAGAGTAAATGGGTTCCAACCTTCAAAGTTGAATGCAGAAGACTAGGATATGTTGATGATCTGACAAGATGAACTCATGATGAAAGAATACTAGAATGATGTATGGGATATAGTTCCCAAACCAGAAGGAAGGAGTATTGTATCCTGCAAATGGATATAGAAAATAGAGCATGTAGCTGACTGAAGTATCGAGAAGTATAAAGCAAGATTTGTGGCCAGAGGTTTCTTTCAGAAAGAGGGAATTAATTCTGAAGAGACACTTACTCCAGGAAGTAAGGTACACTTCCTTCAGAACTATCATGGTAGTTTCTTCCATGGTGAAGTAAAGACAAGCCTTCCTTAATGGTATGATTGAGAAAGAGTTTTTTCATCGAATAGTCATGAGGATTTGAAGTTGAATCCAGATGGAATCACGTATGCAAGTTGAAGAAGGCCCTCTATGGCTTGAAGCAAGCTCCCAGAGCTTGGTGTGGAAGAATAGATAGTTTCTTGTCGAGCATGGGATTTACCAAGAGTAAAGCTGATCCTAACATGTATCTCAAGGTTGTAGAAGATGAACTTGTCATCCTATTATTATATGTGGATGACGTATCCTTGACAGGAAATGAGAAACGGGTCATGGAAAGTAAGAAGAAACTAGCAGAATAATTTGAGATGAAAGACCTTGGGTTAATGCATTATTTCCTAGGTCTGGAAGTATGTCAAAGTTCAGAAGAAATCTTTCTCAACCAGGGAAAGTATGCGGTAGAGATATTGAAGAGATTCAATATGTTGGAATGCAAAGTCATGGCCACACCCATGGACTCCAACCTGAAGCTGTTAGCTGATGACTCATCAGAGTTAGTGGATATGACTCATTACAGACAGATCATTGGGTCATTGATGTACTTAACAAATACCAAACTAGACATTTGTTTTCCTTTGAACACCTTAAGTCAATATCTGGTTCAACCAAGACAGGTGCACCTAGTAACTGCAAAACATGTGATGAGATATCTGAAAGGGACTATAGACTTTGGTTTATATTATGATGGTAGCCATGAGTATAGATTGTATGGCTACATAGATGCAGATTGGGCTGGAAGTATCTCAGACAGGAAAATCAAATTAGGTAGATGATTTTGTTTGGGGTCTGCTATGAGTTCATGGTTTAGCAGGAAATAGTCCAATGTTTCTCGTAGCATGGCTGAAGAAAGATACATACCAAATTGCTCTGCTAAGTTGTGAAGCCATATGGCTTCGAAAGCTGATATCAGGTCTCTTTGAATTGAAGATGGATACTACAATGATTCTATGTGATAACCATAGTTGTGATGACATAAAAGCCTGTGTTCCTTCGTAACACATAGAAATATAGTATTTCTACATACGAGATAAGATGCAGATGATGATGTTTAAGTATTCCCATATTGAATATATAGATGATGTTTCAGTATTTACGTACTGTAGATGTAGATGATGGTGATTCCATATTTCTAAACTAAATATATAGATGATGATGTTTTAGTATTCCCATACTGAAGATATAGATGATGTTTCAGTATTTACATACTGTAGATGCAGATGATGGTGATTCCGTATTTCTATACTGAAGATATAGATGATGATGCTTTCAGTATTCACATACTAGAGATACAGATGGTGATAGTTCAGTATTCACATACTGAAGATGTAGATGATGATGGTTTGGTTGCTAATGTTGCAGTGGGATTGTATCATCCCGGGACATCTATCCAAAAGTGATCTGGTGACCTCGGTCCTCGAGAATGAAGAGGGATTGTATCATCCTAGGACATCTTTCCAAAATAGATCCGGTGACTTCGGTATTCGTGAATGTGGTGGGATTGCATCATCCTTCAACTTCAGTTCAAAATGTATTCGGAGGTCTCGGGCCCCGTGAATGTGGTGGGATTGCATCATCCTTGAACTTCGGTTCAAAATGTATCCGAAGGTCTTGGCCCTCGTGAATGTGGTAGGATTGCATCATCCCTGAACTTTGGTTCAAAATGTATCTAGAGGTCTCAGCCCCCATGAAAGTGGTGGATTGCATCATCCCTGAACCTCGGTTCAAAATGTATCCAAAGGTATCGGCCCCCATGAAAGTGGTGGATTGCATCATCCCTGAACCTCGGTTCAAAATGTATCCGGAGGTCTTGGCCCCCATGAAAGTGGTGGATTGCATCATCCCTGAACCTCGATTCAAAATGTATCCGGAGATCTTGGCCCCCGTGAAAGTGGTAGGATTGCATAATCCCTGAACCTCGGTTCAAAATGTATCTGGAGATCTCAATCCCTGTGAATGTGGTAGGATTGTATCATCCTTGAACTTCTGTTCAGAATGGATCTGGTGACTTTGGTACTCAAGAACGTGTGTTGATCCCATAATTCCTAGAGGAAGGATTGTCTGGGTTCCACATCTGTGTTGATCCCATAATTCTGAAAGGAAGGATCATTAGTAGCTCTGTAAAGACCTAAATCCCGTAATTCCGAAAGGAAGGATCATTGAATTGATCTTGTAATTCCAACAGGAAGGATTTTTTGAGTTCCACAGATGTGTTGATCCTGTAATTCTGAAAGGAAGGATCGTTAGTAACTCCGTAAAGACCTAAATCCTGTAATTCCAAAAGGAAGGATTGTTGGTAGCTCCGTAAAGACTTGATCCCGTAATTCCAAAAGGAAGGATTGTCTGAGTTCCACAGATGTGTTGATACCGTAATTCCAATAGGAAGGATTGTATGAGTTCCACAAATGTGTTGATGCCATAATTCTGAAAGGAAGGATCGTTAGCAACTCCGTAAAGACCTAAATCCCGTAATTCCGAAAGGAAGTATTGTTAGTAGCTCTGTAAAGACTTGATCCCATAATTTTGAAAGGAAGGATCGTCTGAGCTCCACAAATGTGTTGATCCCATAATTCCTAAAGGAAGGATCATTAGCAACTCTGTAAAGACCTAAATCCCATAATTCTGACATGAAGGATTGTCTGAGTACCACAGACATGTTGATCCCATAATTCCAAAAGGAAGGATCATGTTGATGTTTTGATGATGATGATGTTTATGTTTTGATGATGTTGATGTTTTGATGATAATGATTTTATGATGATGATGATGTACTGATCGAAAGATCAGAGTGTGATGATGATGATATTTTGATGTTTTGATGATGTTGAATGTTTTGATCATAATGATGTTTTGATGATGTTGAATGTTTTGATCATAATGATGTTTTGATGATGTTGATGTTTTGATGATGATGATGTTTTTATGATGATGATGATGTACTGATCAAAATATTAGAGTATGATGATGATGTACTAATCGAACGATCAAGAGTATGATGATGATGATGAACTAATCGAAAGATCAGAGTGTGACGATGATGATGATCAGTATGTTATGATGATGACATACTGATCAAAAGATCAGAATATGATGATGATGATTCTTTTCGAGAGTTGAAGTATGATGATGGTGCTGATCACGATATTACTAATCAGAATGTGATGATGTTGCTGATTGAAAGGTCAAAATGTTGAAGATGTCTTTGCTGATCGAAAGATAAAAGTGCTGAAGATATTGCTGATCAAAATGTTGAAGATATTGGTGATGATTGAAAGGTAAAAGTGCTGAAGATGTTGCTGCTGATCGAAAGGTCAAAGTGTTGAAGATGTTGCTGAAAATGCTGCTGATCGAAAGGTCAAAGTGCCGAAGATGTTGCTGATCGAAAGGTCAAAGTGCTGAAGATGTTGCTGCTAATCGAAAGGTCTAAGTGCTGAAGATGTTTCTGATCAAAAGATCAAAGTGTTGAAGATGTTGCTGATCAAAAGGTCAAAAGATGCTGATGTTGATTAAAGAGTTGTTGTCGTCAAATATTGAAGAAGAAGACTATATGATGTTGAAAACCTTCCAATGATTTATAGATGTGTTACCCTGATGATGTTGATGATGTCCTCTCCTACTATTGTTGTTGTTGATGTTGTTGTAGAATACCCTTCTTGTTAAGGGGGAGTGTTGAAATATTGTAACTTCAAAGAATATTCTATATGTATCTTTTGTGGTCCCCGATGGTCCTACCGGGAGAACCACTTGTATTATCTTGTACCCTGATGCTTCTAATCAGAAGAACTAATAAGAGTCATGAGTTTGTCCCCTCTATTTATAAAGGTGGGTCATTAGCACCCCAGTGTGGTTACTTGAGCCTACATGATTAACTCGAGCCTACATGTCGGATGAGGTAATTCAAGTGAACGGATGAATATAAATAGAGGTGTGGTGCTCATCATTTGAGACAGATACACACTCACTTGAGTAGCACACTTGTGGAGGAGAGAAGTAGCTGGAGAAGGAGGAGGATCAGGTTTTTGATCTCCTTGCTGGTTTTATCTTTTACCTTTTTTGGGGCAACTATATTGAGGAATATTTTGATGGGTTTTTCCCTTTAGGGTTTTCCCAGGATAAATCTGTGTTGTTCTTGTGATGTTGTTTATTTCAGTGATCCTGTGTATATTCTTTTGTTATGAAAATGAAATGAAATACTGATGTCTTAGCTAAGCATATGAAAAGTTAACAAAGTCAAGAGCACCCTTGAGTATCTTAAGGAATTATAAATATTCATTTCATAGAAAAAATGTTTCACTAGAATTATTCCCAAGGGAAGGTTGCAGCCCATCGTGCACTCCTCAAGGTAAATTTAGAATATGTTGATTATGTGGACAAGGATGAAGAAATGTACATGAATATTTTCAACATGGCTGCTTTGAACAAGTGACTTAAAAGGAATACCATAATGACTGGAGTGAAAGGTAGTAGTAGTAGCAATCTAGAACAAAAGGGACAGGAGGAAGAAGCTGCAAGAAAAGAAAAAGAAGAGACTGCACGAATACTGAAAGAAGGTGCATGGAAACTTTTAGTTGAAGAAGCCCAGTGAGAAAAGGAGGAAGAAGAATCTTCCATAAAAGAGAGAGAAGAGGAACAAAGAAATAAAGAGGAATTTATCAAAGAGAATATCGTAGAGTTGGAAAGATCAATAGCTCAAGAAGCTCAAAATCCCAAACAAGAAGCACAAACCAGGGAGAGGTGACAAAACAACAAAGGAAGATAGATCAAGAAGAGCTAGATAATGAAAATCAGGGACAATATCCTACTCAAGTCAACACTGAGAATCTTCCATCCACTTCAGGAAGTATACTTATTGGAGGACATATCCCTATGTTTTAATTGGCATTGGTGCCATTTACCTCGTCCAAAAAAGATGAAGATGCATGCCTGTAAAATGTATATTTTGATCCCAAAAGGAAGTCCATTGTGTGGAGAGCAGAGAATACTTTGAAAATGGGAATCCGACCTGAGACCACCACAGTGATGAAGAAGAAGATCATAAAATATGTAGAGGAAGACCCAAAACAAATGGACTCCTTGGGTATTGCAACTACACATGCAATTGCTGATAATATTGGTAAGTTTACAGAAACCCTTGATTGGTAAGGGTAAAATGGCAGAGATGAAGGATGTTTTAAGGAAGGAGGAAAGAGTGGGCTGGGAGTCAAAGAGAAAATATGAAGCCACTCTTTCAAACTAGGAGAAGCTTTAGCAAAACTACCAAATTCTAGGAGAGGAACGTGATACGTTCAAGATATCAAACATGACCCTTGATAGGGAGAAGGAGAAATTAGAGAGGAAAATGGTAGAAATGGAATCACATAAATATATAGTTGATCAATAGGAAGAGCAGTATAAAGTCCGAATTATGGAACTAGAAGCCCAAAGTAGTTCCTTGTAAGTATTATTGAAGGCAGCCAATGAGCGCAAGATGGAAATAACACCTCTGAGAGAGCATGCTCTCCTACTTAGAGGAAAAATATATGAAGTACAGGTTAAGCTCACAGAAGAGGTCTTCAAAATCAAGCAAGTAGAATCTAGACTCAGGATATCTCAGTCGTAGCTACTGAATTCAAAGACAAAACCCATGACATTGTAGAGAACATACAAAGACAAATGACTTGGTTGGAGGAAAATAAGGAACCCCCTGAAAATGCACCTATGAAGATTCCATAAAGTTGTATCTCAAGTATGATCTCATGAATTTCAGTAACAGGGATGCCAAGATACTGATAGATACAGTCGAGAATACATCAGAAAAATGTGGGGAGTTATATAAAAAGGGGCTCGTAACTCACAACAAATGTCATACGTCTTCAGCAAAGAGGTTGCAAGAGTTTCCAGCACTTGAAGAACACTTGAAGCAACTGAATGATCGACTGTAGGAAGATGAACTTAGCATTAAGCTGATTAAAGGATTAAATGAAAACATAATTAGGAGTATGGTGGCTCAAGCTGTAGTGAGTAATTTCCTTTTGGAAGATCAGCTCTGAGTATCCCCACCAAGGGTGGTTGATATAAAGACTCAACTTTCTAAACATGAATTCATGTTTAGATTCTTAGAACCAATATATTTTGGAATCATTGCTTGATATGCTATGGCATGGAAACAATTCATCAATGAGTTGAATGGGCCCACTTGAGTGGGTTTGTCCCATCTACAATTGGAAATATAATTGTAATATTTTGTATTTATCTTATGTTATTAGCGGACATGCTAGAAGACAAACATTTTTGTAACTAAAATTTGAGGAAGCCCAAAGAGCAGGGAGAGCAAAAGTCATTTTGGAAATGTATAAATATAGGTATATTCAAATAGGAGGGAGACTTTTCCATCTCTCATATGAGAATGATTTTTGTAAGAAGAACTATTTCTTGCTATAATAAAGAGGACCAAAGTTTTGTTGGAGAAGGGGCTTCTTGAGTTTCAAATGCATGCTGTGTAGATTGTTGAATATAAGAACTATTTCTGTTTCGGATTACTATGCAAATCTGTGAGATAGTTCCAACTGATGATCTATTTCTATTTGTGAGTGGTTTCATTTCCATGTTATGAATATTATGGAGTAAATGACTAGTGAATTATTTAACAACACTGAGCTATCTCTATGTTATCTTTTCTGCTGTATTTATGTATTCTAAATTTATCAGCTTGTTATATTTTTAACAATTATACAGTATTATATTAGGATCTTATCTGAGAGAATAACATGCACAAAAATCAATGACAAGAGACAATAGACACAAATATTTTCCTCAGGGAAACCATAAAGGAGAAAACCCCGCAACTTCCTCAGAGATAGAATGAGCACCAATGGTAGCAGTAAAACCCAAAGACAGAAAGATGATCTCCAACATTTTTTCTCTCTCTCACTTGAGAGAGCTTCTCCTCTCTCACCTATGTGCTATAACTGGGTGAGTGTCTGTGTTAAATAGAGAGGCTCACTCTCTATTCATACTAGTTTCCAACTTGACAATTACTTACCAGGGTCGACTTCACTAGGAGATTCTAATAACCCTAGTGCCCCTAAACTGTGGGGACTTTTCCCCCCTGATCAACAAGGAGGGTTAACCTCAACTCAATTGTGGGGACTATTTCCCCGACTTACAATGGAGGGTTAACCCCAATGACTTTACATGCCTTTATTATATTAATGACTCTCCCAATAGGAACATCGGGGTACAATGAAATAAAAATGATTCTCCGGATAGGAATATTGAGGTACAATATAAAATATACAAGTGAATACATTCTGAAGTTAAAAATACATCAACACTCCCTCTTAGCTAGGAAGGTATTCTCTTCACACAATTCATCAGCACAAGTCTTCATCATTGGAACATAATCAAAGTTGGATCATCACTGGATCATCATCATCATTAGTGCTCCCGCTATCTTAAACAAATGGTGTTATCTCTCAATTCTACGTGCCATAGGAAGTTCTACAGAGCCATCCCTTTTTCATCTTGGTTGTAGGCCTAGCCTCCATCTAGGTATTCTTCTTATTCAATGCTTATCTGACCATGGGAGGCCCAGCCTTCCACCATGTCGGAAAGGTGCTCCCAGCACTTATATCTGACCATGGGAGGAACACATACATAATCCATGTTAGAATGGCACACCCAACACTCACACCGTACCATGGGAGGCCCATCCTACCACCATGTCAGAAAGGCCTAGCACTCACATCTAAGCATGGGAGTCCCAGCTTGCCACGATGTCTTCTAGCACTTATACTTGACCATGGGAGGCCCAACCTTCCACCATGTTAGAAAGGCCCAACACTCACATATGAACATGGGAGGCCTAGCTTTCCACCATGTCAGAAAGGCTCATCCAACACTTATATTTGACCATGGGAGTCTCGGCCTGCCAGGATGTTGGAAAGGATCAGCACTTACATCCAACCATGGGAGGCCCAGCCTGCCACCATGTTAGAGAGGCTCGGCACTTCTATCTGATGATGGGAGGCACAACTTACCACCATGTCATAAAAGTTGTGGACTTAAAACTGACCATGGGAGGTGAAAACTACCACCATGTCATTAAGGATTTGCACTTACATCTAACCATGGGAGGCCCAACCTGCCACCATGTTAGAAAGGATCTGCACTTACATCTGACCATGGGAGGAATACATCCTACCACCATGTCTGAAAGGAACTACACTTACATCTAACCATCGGAGGAACCAATCCTACCACCATGTCAGAAAGGGACATGGACTCATTACTTCCCCCTCAATTTGGAGAACACCAAGCTTCTCCCTGAAGTACTCATACTTTACTCTAGCCATTTCTAGCATAGAATTACATTAGGGTTGATTACATCCAATGATGACCTACGAGCTTCACCAAGACTGATTACATCAGACTATTTACGTATGAGCAACCTACGATCTTCGTCGGTATTTTATGCTCTGACAACTTGCCTCATCGTCTATGCTGGAAATCATCACTCCCTCTTTTGAGAGATATCGATATGGATCACAAATAGGATATTCACTTTTTCTCTCTCTGCTGTACTCAATTCCATGAAAAAATCCATCCTGCCAAACCAGTAGCCCATATCGGATCGCAAACTGAAGAAGCATCTCAATGTTTTCTTCTCCTCAGCGGTGCTACCAATCTGAATCAACATAACCATGCGGGTTAGTCTTCTGATTCATATCATTCTCAATTGTACCCTTCAAGTACCTCACTACATTCTATGCAACCAAGTGAGCATGTCTTGGATATAATGTCAGGAACATCAATGAGAAAAATGTTTGATGATACATCGTGGCATCAATTGACTTTGATGAAGCATCACTCAATAACTTCAAGTTCAATGCCATAGGTGTAGTCATGGCCTTGCAGTCCATCATCCCGAACCTCTTCAGGATCTCCACTGCATACTTCCCTTGTCCAAGGGAGATTCCATCTACATTCTGCCACACCTCCATGCCTAGAAATTAGTGCATTATTCCCAAGTCCCTTCACTCACACTTGGAAGCAAGTATCCTTCTTACATATTTAACGAGTTCCTCTTTCCCTGTTAGGGACAGGTCATCGACATATAATAGGAGCATCATTAGTATTCCTTCTTCAACCTTGAAGAAAATGTTGGAATATGCTTTACTCTCAGAAAATCCTATAGCCATCAGTAATATGTCCACCTTGTCGTACCATGTCGAAGCTCAGGATCTTCTGTAGTCACTCCCTTTGAAGTGGAGTATCATTCTCCCTCTACCTTTTGTACTCTATGTATTGAAACATTCTCTACTAAAGTGAGAAGTACCTTTGTATGCTACTGATATTGTACGTATCCATCTAGGGTCATTGGATACCAATATCCTCTATCTTTAACCTTTTCAAAAGTTCTTCTCGCACCAATCTGTGATCTTTTCATCCTCTATAGGATTTCATCTTCAACCTATAGAAAAGGTTAATATCTTCATCACTCTAGGTGATCTTCAAGTTCCTCATGTATGTGTTATCCCATGGGTGTCTTCTGAGCTCATACAAGGCCTTCTTTAATTTGCAGACATGAGTCTAGCTATCATGTGTCTCGACTCCTAGTGGCTATAAATGTATCTTCATAGTCTATGCCTTCTTTCTGTGAGAAGCCTCATGCTACGTGTAGTAGGGATTTCTCCCTTACTACATAGCAGGAATAGCTACCTTCTATCTATAGTATGGAAGGGTAGGGTTCCTGGTGGTTGTGCAAGAAAAATAGAAAGGAAATGAAATAAAATAGAAATAAAAACCCCTCTGTACACAAGGTTATGGGTTAAGATCAAAGACCCTGCATACAACTTGTTAGAAACATCAAAAGACCTGGAAGAAAACAATGGAGACCTGCAAGAACATGTTAGGCAATACACCCGCAAGAAAATATGTTAGAAAACAATAATATAAACAACACAAAACATAAATTATACCTTATTTAGGTCGAAATGGGCCACCATGCCCTAGCTTGGAGAAGCACCTCTCTTAGGAATGGGGAGCTATGGCTCAATGGGAGGATGGATGAGCGGGAGGGTGAATGGCTTGAGAGGAAAATGGTCTCAAGGCACTCACTCGGGTAGCATAAAACTATGCAAGGAAGGAATGATTTGAGAGTGAACCCCACCCCTCTATTTATACGTTTTCTCAAGACTTTTAGGGTTTTAAGCCCCTGGTTGGGGATTTAGCCCCTTTTTTGGGATTTTAGCCCCTTTCGCTCAACCTTTAGCTCTTTTGGGGGTCTTAAGCTCCTTTTAGGGGTCTTAGCGCCTTTTTGGAGGCAATAGCCCCTATGAGAGCTATTTGTCTCTTTTTAGGGGTTTTTAAGACCCTTTTCATATTTTTAAGCCTTTTTGAGGGTGTGGGGGTCAAATGGGGTCAAATGAGGGTCGTACGTAGATGTATTTAGGTGGTGTAGGTCATGTAGAGTTCATTGTGGGATTTTATGGGTTAATAGATTTCCCCCTGATGTGTGAGGGCAGGAGTTCATCTTATGACCTANGGGAGAGGTGGTGCTTCCTGGGCTGGGGCATGGTGGCTTTTGGTTTTTGTATTAATATGGTTCCCATCAATGGGTGAGATACAAATAATGTGTGACATGGATATGGATTAGGTAGGAATCCCCATGCTCATAACAATGTCAAAATAATAATGTTTTCTAAGCTCTATAATACAAGAACTAATCATGTACAATTGTTGTTACAATAGTGGTTTCCTCACTGAGAGGTTGAATACAATACTAATATGAAGAACTACTACATTGGACCCATGGCATTCTCATGGAATGCTATATCTTCATGAATGATGGTCTGCTGGATATAGAATGGTACATAGTTGTAGGGACTCATTGACAGAGAGTCAGAGTCTCTGTGGTACAAATATGCTGCATCAATCATAAATATATATAGAAGCACTGTTGGGGCTTCTAAACACTATCTCCAACGCAACCCATAAATCATAAGGGTCATAAACCTGTTTAGGTCCCTCTAATAGAATCATCAATGTGCTAGAATCAGGTGACATCCAGGGTCTTTGACCAAACACTGCACGAAGCAATACCCTGTACGAATCTCAATGATGCGATGATGTAGTTGGAGTCGAGCACGTGAGAAACAACCATCCCGAGAGGAATTAAGGAATCCTCTCAAGTGGTCCAAGGAACTCATCAATGAGGTTAATGAAACCATGATACAAAGAACTCTGGGTATATCCTTTGGAATATGTGTGTTGTCATCGACAGAGGGAGACCTACTCCTGGTTAAGGCAATGATGTTTCCTTGACTAGAAGCAAGAGGGACATAACCGAAAGATGTGAGACAATCTAAGGACTGACCCACTAAATGGGGGGGGGGAGGAGTTGAATAGGGGAAGAGGAAGTGTGGTGGACTCAAACTTCCTTTGTTCAAAGTATGATGGCAGGGAAGACCAGGAAGCAAATGAAACTGACCCATGGGAAAGGGATCATAGTTGTAATACCAGGAATGTCACTACATATGGGAAGTACTTGTGGGAGGTAGATAATTTTGGTACTGATGGGATCCAAGGAAGACACATTGCAGAGTACTCTAAACAAAGGGGACCCAAAGTGTGAATGTTTCCAAACTATTATATGTGGGGTGGTGTCTAGAGGCACCGTTGTGGTACTATCTCGTGGATTTTTGGCAAGCTCGAGAAAATAAATGCTCGATGGTTCTTTCAATTTTAGAGAGTCTGAATGCACAAAGAAGACTCCAGTGGGGGATCTTTTTCATTGATAGTCTCATGTTCCCAAAAAAGGATAAAAGTATACACAGGAGAGATCGCCCATCCTTTAGGGGATGGGAGACTTCTTTACCATTGGTAGTCGAGTCAGGCCGGAAAAGGTTAAACCTATACTCACTGCACGGTCATTTAGATACTTTTATGAGCATGAATGAAGCCAAGTTTGCTCGACAATATTTTCTTGATGAGAAGGCTGGAAAAGAGCTTAATGACAACCCATGGTGATATTTTTCAAAAAGTTCAGCCCCTCTACCCGAGAAAGCATATAAGGATGCAGAGTGGAATGGTCTTGGCTTGAATATGCCAAGATGGTCCTTTTCATTTGATGGTCTACATGGTTTGCAAAAGGAGATAAACGAGACAATGTAGACACCCTTTCCTATACATTAATGAGTGGGAAAGGAAGCAGCTATGCCCGACCATCTTTTCATTCTTTTAGGAGTCAAAAAAGAGCTTAAAAGAAACTCTAGTATGGTCAACCGATCATGGTGGCATAGGTGGTGTCCCTATGTCAGGACGAAGGGCAGTGGTCCAAACATTGTCCATGCAGTATGGATGGAGCAGGTGGCTCTTAATCATACCAATACATGCACGGTATAAATCATGTCAAAGGCACGTGAGTTGGTGCGATAGAGGCACAAAAACTGAAGTGGCTCTCGGACAAAGGTCAGGAGAGCTGTGCAGGAGTTATGATGGACAAACTTGAATACATGTGATGTGAGTGCAAGTCTGGAGGTAGTTATATGCCAAATAAATACAAAGGAAATGATTTTTCCTTCAGACGATAGTTTGGAGATCCACATCAGGTGTGGTGGATGGATTAGACAGCTATATGCTAAAAATAAAAATGATGTGCCTTACAAGGGGTGGCCCAAGAACCCGCATGAGTGGTGGTAGGCAGGTGTGATACAAGTATAGGTCTGAATACACTTGCATCACCATGATTTGGCTTGTAAATCGAGGTAACTTCTAGGAAGTGGTCCCAAAAATTACTTGTTAAACATGAGATGATGGTCTCATAAAGAGATAGAAGATGGAAATTTGAGCCCGGAGGTGTGAGAGGTGTCTCAAACAAGATTTGGGTTCCTTTGGATTGGAAGTTAATGGTTCTGTCCCTAACTTGTGGTGAGAAACATTGAAAAACAAAAAGGGAAAAAACTACGCTATAAGGGACTCATAGTGGTTATATCAGGAATAGACTCTCTTCAAGTGGAGCCCGTTGCATGGCTTCTTCAAGAATCGACTGTCTGAGAAGCGAAGAGGTATGCCCCCTTGTCGAGACGAAGGTCATTGGCAAGGCGGGGTGATAGAATCTAGTATTTTATGGGAAGAACCAATTCCACAATATGGTTTAAATGGAATGGGATAAGACCGAAGGTGGTCTTACAGATATCTCCATCATTGCATAAGTGGTGATGGGGTATATCAGGCTGATCTTCCATGGTCGATGAGATGGAAGGGAAACTACTGCTAGCGATTATGTAAATGGTATTGGTTGTGGTTTTGGTGGCATTGCCCTGAGTCTCTGTTGGAGGAAGAGGGGTAGGCCTGGAGATGGGAGGCATCTTTGATGGACCCGAAGGTAGGTGCAACATAATCTCAATTGGTTGGACATGAGTCAACACATCTTGGGGCCTCATAGGTAGGGTAGGTGGTTCAAGGTACCACATAGGATCTCCTAGTGTGAAATCCTATAGATTGCAAGTTTCCAAGATAGACTTACTCACGATCCCGGATGGTAGGTAAAGGAAAAGGAAAAGAAAAAGGAAAGTGATCATGTTGATCGGGAATGAACCCCACTGTTTCCATAGTAATTGAGGTTGAGGTTGTGACTGAGGTTGCGGCTATAGATGGAGCTGCAGTTGTGAAAACAACGGAAGAGATAGGTCTGATGGACCATTGGTGGTGGTGGAGACAAGAGGGTCGATAGAACTGGACATCATGTAAATGGACATGGTGTCCAAAAAAGGAGGTGGGGGGTGAACCTCTTTGATCATAGTGATCTCAAATTCAAGTGAATGTTGTTGAAGGTTGGCTAGAGCCATTCAGAACTCAAACAAGTCTTGGAAATGGTGAGAATAGTGTCCATACAATCCGCAAAGGGCGCAAGCATGGTTTGTTCTCAATGACTTGTTTCTAACTATTGGCCCACTTGGGAGTTCAACCATGGGGAGGTTTTTTGTTGTATCCATGGCATCCAAATGAGCGTGGATTATGGGAATCTCAGGGCATTTTTGAGTTGTATGGCCATGTTCATCATAGATGGCGCAAGGTAGGATCTATTGAGGTTTAGCGGTAGCTTTCACAGTTTTTCCCCTAGCCCTTTTTCGGTGGGGTGGTGCGGGTGTGGGTGGAGGATGATATTCGATCACAATGGGTTACATGGGGGTTAAGACTACCTCGGGTATCGGTGGTTGGGTTGGTGGATCAAGGTACCACACGAGAATACCCAATGTAAAATTGGGTAAGTTTAAGGTAGCCATTACTAGCTTGCTCATGACACCAAGCGAGGGAAAGATGAAGGGAATTGTGTGGACTGGGGAGGAGCCCAAATAACTCCTTGATGGTTGCATGTGGGGGTGAGGTTGTGGTGGTCGCTGTGCATAATGCTACGGATGCGGATGATGCTGCGGCTGTAGATGATGCTGTGGCTGATGATGATGCTGTGGCTGCTGATGGTGTTGTGACTACAGATGGTGTTGTGGTTGGGGTTGGGGCTGTGGTTGTGGTTGATGTTTGGGTGTAGGAGTGCTCAATGAGGGCATGCACAAATATACAGTCTCATTTGATGTTAGCGGTGGTGACACTAAGGAGAAAGAAGCCGTCATGGTGGTATCGTCAAACAACCCAAGGCCCACATTCAACAATGGGGAGGATGGTATGTTGTAAACCATGGTGCTTTCCGCAGGAATAACGTGGTGGGTTTGGTTGGCCTTTGTGGATAAATGGTGTTGATCGTAGGGATAAAATTGGCGGGTGTCATTATCCCTTGCATATCATGGTAAGTTAGTTGGTCAACCATCATGATTTTGTCTTCGTGGGGGAACATCATGAGATGAAAAATAGTTGATGCTATGGCTCTCATGGCATACATATAAATTCTTCTGAGGAGAAGGTTATAGTCCAACTGAGCATTGACAACCTCTATGTCAATCAGTACTGTTTTCCCAACCAATGTGATTGGGACATGAGGGAGGATTCCTTGGGCTTTAGTGGGATGGCCATCATAATCCCACAGAGTAGTAGATGATGGTTGCAGAATTGGGGATCCAAGCTTCTTCCAGACTAGGGTAGACATAATGCACGTGGATTCCCCCTCATCCACTATGCATCGACGCAAGACCAAATTCCCAATAGACACTGGGATTTGGAAGGAAATGGTTGATGGAATTAGTTGTTCTCCATTCTCCATGTCGAATGTGATCAACTTGGAGTCAGAGGGGTCCACAGCACCAAGGGTGTCTAGTAAGGATCTCTGCTGCATTGGGAAATTTTTGAGTACCTCAACAGCAGACATGGCAGTAGATGTTTGGGCCAAATCATCCACAATGTTGTAGATGATGGTAGCTCTAGCCGTAATGTTGTTGGAAACCCTCCATATGAGGGGGCACAGAGGGAAAGGGGGTAACTGAAGAGGTGGATTGGCTATTTTGGACGTAGATGTCACTGATGTGTCAGTGGGTTTAGTTTTGGTTCCATACTAGTTTCATCTAGTCTGTAAATTGACCTCTTTAGTTGTCATATCTAGCAGGTGGTGAACACCTATTTCTTCTGTTGGAGGTTCCCTCGGGGCATTGGGATTGGGTTGGGGAGGAGGTGCAGTTGCCACCAGTCCTTGGACTGGTAATGGGTTTTGGAACACCATAAGAGGAGGTCCTGGTGGTGCCGGGTTGGGTTGGGCTTGGTTTGTTGTATTGGAGGCATGTAGAACCTCGTTCCTAATGGCCTTCTTAGCATGAACCATGAAGGGACACTCGTATGTGTAGTGCTCATAGACCTCGCATAGTGTGCACGGTTGGTTTGTACGCAATGGAGCGTTGCATCTCGGTGCATTTGGTAGTTGAGGATTTTGGCTTGGCCAGTTTGCCATGGCATTATTGGGAGGATTTGGTTGCTAACTGCCTCCCTACAGTTTATTATTTCCTTGGTTCCAGGGTTGGTTATTCCTGGCTTACCCTTGTTGGTTATTGGGGGCTGGCTAGTTGGGACGGTTTTGTTGTGCAAACACCTATCCCAATGGAGTAGGTGGAGCAGGGATGGGGGCTTGAACGACTTGCATGAATGCTGCATAGTAGAATTAGGTGGGTGATGGTGCCACAAATGTGGGCATTTGTCCCACGTATTGTTGTGTCAACCAAGCTAATACCTGGGCCTGTTGCGGTGGTGCAGGTTGTGCATAAGAAGTTGTGGGTCCGGACTGGGACATCATTCTTGCATAGTATGGAGTTTTCTTTTGGTAGGAAACACTAGAGGTGTTTCTTGGTTGTGGTGGTATAGTAGGTGGAGTCGAACGGTGCTGTGGTTGGTGGGAGACAGAACGTATGATGCCATATGCGGCATGGGATGCCCCCGGTGCATCCCGGTAGGAGGTGCCCAAATGAGGAGCGTCTAGAATGATAGTTTAAAGGTATCCAGACTATGCATAGATCAGATCAAACTGCTGGGATTTCAAGATGGCCTCCTCTTTATATTGAGGATGTCCGAATGAGACATCCTTTGCTATAGGTGGTAGAATTTTTTTTAGGAACCAATCCAAGAAGATCCTGTCATCAAGTTGGATCTTGTACAAACTACGGTGTCACCGCCACTGATGTCTGTGGTCGGTTATGTGGGTCGCAATATTCTAGCACCAAGATAAAAATATCTCCACCCCTTCATCCTATCTAATAGGGATTTGGAAATATTGCAGGAACATGAAAGCCAGGGAGTTGAAATTTGGGTACTCGGCTTGTGGTAGCTGAATGTACCACTTGGCTGTAGCACCTGTGAGGGTGCGTTGGAATAGTTAGATTCTGATCGAATCATCTACGATGTTGTTTGATGAGCACCATAGATGAAACGTCATGATGTGGTTTTGGGGGCACTCCCTTGCCTTCCCTTCAAACTTGGGAATGTCTGAGGGAAGTTTGGTTGGCATGGGAGGCCAAAAAGTTTGATGGTGGATAGGGTCATTTGTTAACCGAGCCAAGTCAAGAAAGTTGATATGTGCCATAAAAGGAAGGTTTGACCCAAGGTTGATGTGAGATGGGGTAGCAATGGTGGTGGGGTGTGTAGGGACATGATGCACCTGCATAACTTGGGGTACTTGTGGCACCATTGTGGACGGGCCAATGCCCCCAAGTGTGGTAAGAGGGGCAGTATAGGTGGAAGGGCCACTACCCCCATGTATGATAGGAGGGAAATGTAGGTGGAAGGGCCACTGCACTGATGTAATCCAAGTGGGACAGTGTGGGTGGAAGGCATACTTCTCCCATGTGTTACAGGTGGGACTACTTGACTGGTCAATGTGGGTGGAAGTAAATAGCTTATGATGGTTTGCATGATCATGCTGGGGCCACCAGCAAAGGTGTTGGTGGTGGTGTGGGGTGTGGACAAGGGTCCACTACCAATCCCTAAGACAAAATATGTATCTGGTTTTGCACCAGCCATGGGGATAGATGGTGCAGTATGCAGGTCTGTCTCAGATTGGTATGATTTTGAGTTTGAATCAAAGGCTATATGGCCTTCTAATGGTGTAGAGGGTCATCGAGAATGGTCTTGACGGTGTTATGAAGAAAAATTCCTATGGCTTGGGGTACCACAACAGATAAACTAACAGTAGAAATCAATCCCTTCCCATACGCAAGAGAAATAAAACATCTAACACTAAAGGATATTGAAACATACCTTATTTCGAATGGTTGATGTAGATCCTCGTTGAGCTTTTCCAAACCCGCTTGTGTTATCAATTTACTCTCTCAACAATCAACAAACAAGACAAGCATGCTATATAATGGTGTTAGACCTACTCTAGAATATATAATCAATAATGTATAAGCAATTAAAAGCATTCATGGATTCAATATTCATTTAAATGCACATCATTAGGTAGGAAAAGATATTTCTATTAATATAAATCAGAGATTACATGAATGACAACCTCTGTCAGCACATCTGCGAACCAGAGAAATTGAGTCCTCGACCTAGGCCTCCACCACCTCAATCCTCCATCTCTTGATAGCAAGCTCACAAGCAAAGGAAAGCTTGGGAAGAACAACAAGTGCTCCAAGGGACAAAGGGATGCAGACTTAAGTATAAGCAATCTACGGCAACAATGGACTATAGTTTTCTTGCTCTTCAATTCCTCTTCTTCAATGCATCCAAAGGGTTCCTTATATAGTGCTTCAATGGGGTAATGGAAGGTCAAATCCGAGCGATCTCAAGGCATATGGAAGGCCAAGAGACAAGTGACTCAGATCCACATAAAGGAAAACTCCAAAATATTTGGATTTTTTCACACATCACGATGTACACGAGTTTAAGGGTTATATCTGCGTATATATGTGAGAATGGGTTTACAAGTTGCATATAGAAAATAATGTGTGTTTTTAGGGATGATCTTGGAAACATCAAAGGTACAAAAATAGTCCATTGGGTCCAAAGAGTCTGCAAAGGGACAAGGAAGGCCGTAAATGTGTGATCTACCATGTGTGGTAAAATTATCTGTAACAGATGCCCCTTAATGTGTGAGGTCAAAGGGGTCATACGATGGCCAAAATACATTATAAGTCCATCCTAGAAGTGGAGTGATGAAGAACCAGGTGGAAGAACCATCCATCCAATAATATAGTACAAATATCTATACATATGACTGCAAATACATACAACAGTCCTGGATACATAAGAGTACAATGGCCATGAATAAGCATGATACAAAATATGACATGTATGGTCATCGCCACGTACAATATGGATAGATCAGAATCTCCATGATCAAGATATACAAAGGATCATGATATCCATGAAAGTTGAATATATACAATGGATCAAGATATCCATAATGGCTGAAGATATCTGACATACACTAGAATCAAGTCACGAGAGTTGAAATCTCATGAACACTAGCACGATCAAGGAGGTAGCATATCAGAAATTCCACCAATATGGAATGTCTTCCAAAAAATCTGCTACAAGTATATGTCCTACTATGTGAAAAGAAGTGTTGAGGTCAAACATAGTAGTCCATCACCTGATTACTGATCATTGACGTATACCGTTAACAAACGTGAGATAACCCATCGATAATGAAAATGGGAATCAAGGTACTAGAGTGCAATATAACAAGTATGAATAAATGTGTTGAGGTCGAACACTTGAAAGAATCCATCGATCAGGGGACATTGATGTATTCCCAAAACTGTCGATGGTGAGAGAACCTACCAGTTATGACTGTAAGTCTCAAGACACTCAAATGAATCTAGACTCCTATCCTAGAATAAATGATCTAAAGTTGATGGGATGAAATCCACTGGAAGGAGGGAATTAAGGTATCCCCCATCATCCAACATGAGGTACTCATCAAAGCTATATAATGTGGAAGGACTCGATCATAATGTTCTTGATCCAGTACCAGTACTGGGAATGGCCGACATGCAAAGTCAAGAAAACTGAGGAATGGCTGACTCATGCTTCAACTTCCTTCGAACAAGAGAATAAAGGTAAATGGTGATTGAATGTAGGAAGTTACAAAACTGGGACATCTCTACAACACAGGAGGCATCGACGGAGGCTCCATAGGGACTGGAAGCTTAACCAGTTGGTGGAGATAAACTGAGAGAAATGAGTACAGCTCCTAAAGTCAAACTATTAACCCAACCAACAGATGTGATATACATTTCTCTGTTCGAAGCCAACATGACTCGACTGCTTCCAAAGATAACATCTTTTCCTGTCTNTTTTTTTTTTTTGGACTTTTTCAAATATTTTGAAAATCTTGAAAAAGAATAAAAGTGATTTATAGTTATAGACTAGGAGGAGACGAGTGTTAAGGGGAAAGAAAACTAGTTCCAAGCAGTGGAACAGACCTATGCTCAATGCAAGGAAACATGTGTAGGATAACAACAATCGGGGGAAAGTCCCCTCCCAGAAAAAAATGGGGAATCAAGCTGCAAAAGATATATAAAATGGTTCTGCGTGGCTAGACATGAGACAAGCTTAGGCTATATGGTTGATAATCAAAGCCATGGAAGCCAGCATAAGGCTCAATAAGGCAAACAAAACTCATGATAATGCAATTACAACTTGACATATACAAGGGAGTCCCAGTGGAAAGGCCAACATAAAGTTCAAGAGGAGTATGAAGCTCTTGCTCAAGGACATGGCAGGACTAATAGGGACTCCTTGACCTAAGAGAGGACTCACAACATGGGTAACAAATGAAAAAGGGAGCTAACTAGGAAACCCATGTATAGGAAATCTTTACCATTCACATAGTACCACTTCTAACAGCAGTATGAAGGTTCCGTGATACCATGGAATGGGTTCGTACCTAAGGTTAAGATGGAATGGTCATAAGGCAATGCATAAGTGCAAGAAGATGTGAAATCTTAACCTATATGCTAGTTCAGACATAATACCTATGATAGGATTGGACGGGTTGAAACCTTGGATAGAGTGTACAAAAATTGGACTCTAGATGACAACCATATTAGTCCAACACAGCCCAAAATACTCAATAAAGAATCCAATCTATAGGATATAGGGAGGAATGGTCATGAAAAAAAAACCCAAAGGAAACAATGCGCTGAATGATGGGACATAAAAAGGAAAGTAAGGTGTATACCCAATGTTCACGCATCCACTACCACCCCAGTGAGGGTGACCATTGGTGTAAATACCAAGAGAAGGGATTCAACATCCTCCACAAATGGAGTAGAGGGAGGAATGTGACCACTCCCAAACGATGAGAATGGTAAGGGGATGTGGGGCCCCCAATTCTGACACCAAGGTCCAGACTAGGACCAAGGACGGGTGATAGGATACCAGGCATCCCAAAGATAAAAGGACCCAAACTCAAGAGAGCATAAATATACTCAAGTAACCACGATCCCAAAGGCCAACTAGCGTGCAAAGAGCACACTCCTAAGAAAATATACAACCAAAAAAAAAACAAACCAAGGGGAGTATATGTGAGCTTTTGAATGCAGTAGGTATGTCTCCCCTAGGAGAGGCTCAAAAATCCCATACACTACAAGAAGAGGTATGTAACCAATTATAGTGGCCCTTAGCTTCAACGCATAAAGAGATTGTGATGTCCGACCTCTACCTAGCTGGGACACCTACAGAATAACCTTCGCAAGTACCCCCTGTGATACCTAGGTAAGGAAACTAAGGTCGCCCCAATATAACCAATGCTCAGGCAGACAGTCGCAAAAGGGATCGACCATATGGGCAGGGTAGCAAAGCCCAAAAATAAAAAATAGCCCCCATATATGAATACAATCCTGGAAATATGTCCAGTGCTACTCAGTTATGACCAGGGGTCATCCCAATCAATAACCACTCACACTGCCTCATTCTTAAATCCCTTGTAAGAGGAGGATCCTGAGAAACACTAATTATATAAAGGATTTCACTCTCTCACTTGGACAGACACCTAATTGTTTTGTTTAGTGGTCTTGGAGAATTGAATCACAATGAACTATTCCAAGACCCTAAAACCTATTCTTGTTTATGCACCCTAGAAAAGAAAAGAGTGTAATTCATTTTATTATGCATTAATTTTAAGGGTTATATCCACGTATATACGCGAGAATGGGTAGCAAATAACATGTGTTTTTAGGGATGATCTTAGAAACATCAAAGGTACAAAAATAGTCCATGGGGTACAAAGAGTCTATAGAGAGATAAGGAAGGCCATAAATATGTGATCTACCATGTGTGGTAAAATCAGTTGTAACAAACAGTGTTGGTGCAAGGACCCAAACTGTGGTGGGTCATCTCTCAGGCGTGAGGAAGAACGTGGGGGATCAATTGTATGTGATTTGTATGTCAAAATGGTGAAATATGGTAATGATTCTTGGACCCCAGTTTTAATGGATTCCTATTGTATTTAGGTGGTCACTCAGCCACCAAGACTTCTAGAAGACAACACTTGGATTTTTCCTCATGGGAGTGCTAGTCAATCGGTGGGGGTCGTTGCCCGTTTCACTTGGCAATTTCTCTCAGTGGCCAGCTACTTTGGGGTTCCCATGTTACTCCTCACAATGAGTTTCTAGGATGAGCCCAAGTACTTCCCATGGTTAAGGTAGTCAGGCACTTATGTCCTCAAAGACCACTGATGTTTGACTTAGTGTAAATTATAAATTTTAATGGCTAGCTTAGTGTCATGAACTGGGTTTGGTTGTTTTTCATGGTATGGTTTATGTGAATGTCCTTTTGTGTTTCTGTTATACTTAGTGGCTGCTTAAATTATTTATGAACATTCCACAAATTTCAGAACATTTTCAATGAAAGGAGTAAATGATAATCAGAAATTTACACATGTACCATTTGTGAATCTGAACTATGATAGCTTGACTAGGTGACTACCTTATACCTATATTTCTCTTCAACCAGGAAAGGGTGTTGGGATCTCAACACAATGGGATTAATCCCATCTGTAGATCCACAGGTCACCCTCTAGATGCAAGGTCGGTCAACAGAGAGGACATTGAGCACTGTGAGGCCCCCTGGGCCTACTACCCCCTCTACCTTCCAAGTCACCTGTTTTTAGTGGTTTTGAAAAATGCCAAGTAAAGTTCCTATTACTGTACGAGATTCACACTTCATCTTATCCAAGAATACCTCGAAGGGTGGTGACTGGGTAGAGGAGGAAGGGCTAGGAAAGATGTTGATTTTAATTATAGTAATTTTTAATCAAGCTTTGATCAGAATTATTAATCCCTTAACCATTTCATTTACCATTGATTTACACATGCTATAATAAGAGGAACAAATACTGAAAAGAAATAGAAACATATTTGATGGATAGAGGCAGTTGAGCTGCATTGACAGCCCTTAATTTAAAAAAGAAATCAAAATCTGAGAGACAAATCTCTCTTTTTGGGGCAAATGTGGCGAGGGGGTCACCAAATTTTTGCCAAAACAGGCGAGGGGGTCGCTCAAAACTTGCAGACAGAAAAGAGCTAGCTTCTGGGAGTGGGTCACACCTTTCGGGGAAAAATGAGCAACCTGGTCACACC
The DNA here is from genome assembly GCA_001517045.1 of Pseudotsuga menziesii. Taxonomy (NCBI): domain Eukaryota; kingdom Viridiplantae; phylum Streptophyta; class Pinopsida; order Pinales; family Pinaceae; genus Pseudotsuga; species Pseudotsuga menziesii. Next base: position 260,790 of record LPNX010274912.1, on the reverse strand, counting down.
TTTCGGGCCTGAATGAGCGACCTGGTCGCACCTTTCAGCCTTATAAGAGCGACCTGCTTCGAAAAGTGAAAATGTTTTGATCCTGAGCTAGATCCGGGTGACAATAACTAGTAATGTGGCCACATGGGCTCAGATTGGACTTGAGGAGGCTTGGAAATAACTAAAAATGTAGAAAAAAGAGATCTAAGCTAGATTTGATAGAAATTTAAACTAGGGAAAATGAAAATAAACTGCAAAAATAAAACCCAGTGATCCTATGGGATTGACCTCGTATAGTCGCGAGTTCTGTAGTAGCGATTTCTCCCTTACTGCAGATTAGGAATGGCTATCTTCCTTCTATAGGATGGAAGGGTAGGGTTTGTGGTGGTTGTGCAAGAAAAACAGAAAGGAAATGAAATATAACATAAATAAAAACCCCTCTGCACACAAGGTTATGGGTTAAGCTCCAAGACCCTACATACAACTTGTTAGAAACATCCAAAGACTTGCAAGAAAACAATGGAGACATACAAGAAGATGTTAGGAAATACACTTGCAAGAAAATATGTTAGAAAACATAAGATAAACAACACAAAACATAAATTATACCTTCTTTAGGTGGAAATGGGCCACCATGCCCTATAGCTTGGAGAAGCACATCTCTTAAGAATGGGGAGCTATAGATCATTGAGAGAATGGATGAGAGGGATGGTGAATGGCTTGAGAAGCAAATGGTATCAAGGCACTCACTCGTGCAGCATAATAGTATGCAAGGAAGGAATCATTTGAGAGTGACCCACCCCTCTATTTATACTTTTTCTCAAGACTGTTAGTGTTTTAAGCCCTTGGTTGGGGCTTTATCCCCTTTCTCTCAATGTTTAGCTCTTTTGGGGGTATTAAGCTCCTTTGAGGGGTTTTAGCCCCTTTTTCAAGGCTTTAGCCCCTATGAGAGATATTTTGTCTCTTTTTAGGGGTTTTTAAGCCCTTTTTCATATTTTGAAGCCTTCTTGAGGGCGTGGGGGTCAAATGGGGTCATATGAGGGTCGTACGGAGATGTCTTTAGGTGATGTAGGTCATGTAGAGATCATTGTGTTATTTTTTGGGTTAACACTAAAAATATTTCATTGTATCCCATAATGATTCCATCTGCTGTATGCTGGACCTTGTAGATCCATATGGAATATACTACGAACTTCCCTTCAGGTCTCAATACTGCATCCTAGACATTATTCTTCTTAAACTGGTATGCTCCTTCCGTTTCATCTTGCCTATTTCTTCATAGCTGGAAGGCTCTACATCAATGATGTCGCTCGATAGTTTCATATAAATAGAGTGTGTATGTGTCCTCTTGAAGTCTCATTATTCTTCATTTTGGATTATTTCTTGAACTGTTGTCACGTGTTCTTTGGAACAAGTATCATCCTTATTTGTAGGATATTGTACATGATCTTTCCTACAAGTCTAATTCATTTGTTGTATGGTTAGAAACATTTAATAATGCATATTCATAATGGAAAATTCTTATTCATAAATATATAATTATGTAAATATTTTTGCCAATACAAAATTCATCCATATCTCATGGAAACATTCTAGATGCCTTCCATCTCTACCATGACATCATTGGTACTGTGCACTAATCCAATATCTCAGCAAAGAGGTTTCATTCTAGACAAGTAGTAATGGAGAGTTGTATAAAACCATGAGCTACTTACCCATCACAAGTATATATATTAGTAGTATACTGTCATTAATGCAAACATTCTATCATGCATAACACATCAACTAAATATAAACAAATGCATAACAAAATAATTTCATCAAATGACAATTGAATACTTATCTTTATTTGTTTCATGGGTAGACTCCTTCTTTCAACTTCATGACCTTCTTCATTCATAACAACACCATTTATTATCCAAATGCTATGATGGATAAGAGGTTCTTCAAGAATTGAGTCATTCATATTCCTCATTGCTTGAGGGATCTTCTTTGAATCATGAGAGATAGATATTCAGTTGCTCCCATATTATTTTCTCTTATTATGATTCGAGCTTCATCTTGCATATGTTCATACCAGAGTCTGCTGAAGGTAATCACTTCCTTCTTTGACACATTCCTCAAATGTATGAATCCCATGATCCTAGGAGTCCATTCAAGGTGGTTATCACAATTTCTACATTCTCTATTTCTTCATCCACTGCTTCAAGTTGTTCTTTGATTCGAGAGACCCTTGTAAAGTATGACTATATGGTCTCTACATTATGGAACATTACATTCTTCAACTGGTTTCTCAAAGTCATCTTCTAATTTATGTTCTTCCCTTGAAATAGCTTGGTTAAGGAATCAAACATCTCTTTAGGTGTCTTTAGGAAAGATACTTGTGGTATAATGTGATCCTTGATTGAATCAACAATGATCTTCTTGTCCTTGACCAAGTTCTTCTTGTGTAATGATTTAGCCTCATATCCCTCTAGAATTGGAACCTCTTCACTTATGTAGGTGTCCAATTCACTTTATTCAAGAACCAATGAAAACTTATACTTCCATGCTCAGAATTTTTCAACTTCACCAAGCTTTTCATTAAGCTGGTGTGATAGGAAATTTTGAAATGAGAACCTTAAATGTAAATAGAAAAATATTAGATCTTACCAATTTGAGGTGTCCGTCCTAGTTTCGGATCTGGTTGATCTAGGGTTTTTCAGAGAAACCCTAATTTTCAAAACTTGGAATCTTTCAGATCTGATTGGATAAAAATATGTTCCTCTTGATGGTGAGCTAAGAAACATACTCATTTTCCCAAAACTATGATTAGAACTGCAAAATATCTGATGCCCTAGTTTTCTTCAATTTCTTCTAAATTTCCTGATATTGTTTCTACAATATATCCAAAAATACTTCTCCACTATGCCTATAAAGTGATACTGAGGTATCCTCATCTGTTATATTTCTTGCATCGTAGGTTTGAGAAGAATTGGTTTCACTAATTGGGACTTATGAGAGTTTTCCCAAGGTGACGTATTTTAGGGATATTCAACATAGTGAACCTGTACAGAATGACATGTGTCATCGTTTCACCTTCAGGGTATGAAAAATTTAACACATTAGGTACATTCCATTCCCTATCTATAACATCTTGCTAAATTTTATTTGTACCTTTGTATCCCGAGTTATAGCAATTCTCCTACGGTGTCCTGCTTAGGGATGAATCCTGGGAGAGGCTAGAACCCTCATTTGGAGGAATTACATCTCATCGAATATAGAGAATATGAGGCTGAAATTTTTACAAAGTGTTTATCACAAATTTTTCTTTTCCTTGTAAAAATTTTGGCTTCTTCTCCCTCTCCAATATTGAGATAGAGAGAATGTACCAAAACTACTAGTTTTAGTATTTTAGGTTTTTCTGGTCCGTGGTCAAATTATGGTTTGAATTTCCACGATTTTTACCCAAATTTTTTTTTTGACCTTGGTATCGAAATTTTGATTTTGAGGAGAAGAGAAATCCTATGCTCGACTCACTCAAAAATTCTACTTATGTAAAAAGGACTAATTGTCGCTGCAGTGGTAGGTCAAAAACTAAAAATGCCCAAAAGCAAATTCTTCTTCGACAGAAAGATGCACCCTTCAATGGAGAGTTATCCTAGCCTAATTTTTCTAATGATCTATGGAGAGAGACTCAAAAATTAAGAATGCCCATCTTTTCCACCTTCACAGTGTCTTGTTCTTAGGTTATCTCTAATACCATGTTATAATTTTATCATTTAAGACAATATGATCTTAGGATCATATCTGAGAGAATAACATGCAAAACAATAAATCAAAAGAGACAATAGACACAAAGATTTTCCTTGGGGAAAAAATAAAGGAGAAAACCATGCAACTTCCTCAAAGATAGAATGAGCAACAATGGCAGCAGTAAAACCCAAGGACAAAAAGATGATCTCCAACAACTGTTCTTTCTCTCACTTATGTGAGCTCCTCTTCTCTCACCTATGCACTATAGCTGGGTGAGTGTGTTTGTTAAATAGAGAGGATCACTCTCTATTTATACTATTTTCCCACTTGAAAACTACTTACTAGGGATGACTTCACTAGGAAAGTCTAATAACCCTAGTTCCCCTCAACTGTGGGGACTTTTCCCCCCTGATCAACAAGGAGGGTTAACCTCAACTCAATTGTGGGGACTATTGCCCAAACTTACAACAGAGGGTTAACCTTAATGAATTTACATGACATTATTATATTAATGACTCTCCCAATAGGAACATCGGGGTACAATGAAATACAAATGATTCTCCCATTAGGAACATCGGGGTACAATATAAGATATACAAGTGAATACATTCCGAAGTTACAAATACATCAACAACGCTACCTGTAAAATTCTTTGTGTAGAAAGTGTAGTACATTACTCATATAAATAGTAATCTTTCTCATTGGGGATAGGTTATATATAGTAGGTTAGATTCATTTTTATTCACTTTCGGTGATTTAGGAACAAAGGGGATAAGATGGAAGGTAAGGACCTATGCATCACATTATGAGATATTTGTTCCTTTATAATTTTAATTTAATCTAGGAACTTGAATATCATTTATAAAAAGCATAAAAAAACACATAAATAGTGGGCTGGGCCGCAACAGGTGAAATAGATTTAAACCTTCATTTAATACTACGGTAGTCGTGCCACTAACCATACGGATTCCCCACTCCAAACGATAAATGATCTAATTGGGAATAGTTATTGGGGATAATCCCTACTGTCTGTACTTGGGATTTTCCAAGAATCAACAGTTTTGGAAATAGAAAGAGGTCCTCTAGTGCATGGATGGAAAAGGACACCCAGTTTCTCTAAACTATTCCACCAGTGACAATCTTGAAACTAGTTTTTCTGAAGAAGGAATAAACACTGAAACAACTGAGGACCTTTACCAAGTTCCTTTTGAAGTAGTTGAACATTTTAGAAGACACACAAGGTCATATGCAAAAAATCTCAGGGGATTGCAAATAATCCATCAATTTACAAGAAGAGGAGCTTCTAAAATAATACCCACTTGCACAAAAGATTCATTCTTATTAGGGAACTTGGAAGAATTGTTGAACTTATCCTTACAAGAAATTGACCAACCTATTAATCAACTGGGACTTGGATCCCCATATTGTTCACCTCTTCATTCTCTATTTCAATATACTTTCCCATCCCCACCTTGATCACCTCCACGAATCATGGCCGAAAATGTACCTTCAAATCTGAATGTAAATTAGCCTAATCCACCACCATCTTGGAGATCTAGAACACCACTTAACCTGGCTCCTCCATTGGAAAATTTTCCTCAGAATCCTAAAAATTCATAACCTAAATTTGATCTGGAAGAAAGCATTCCTCTAGATGATCACCTACATATTTTTTTCTTGACCTTAGAAGGTTTGGTTGTAGATCATGAAGATGTAGTATGCATACTATTTCCACATGCTCTTAAAGGTAAAGCAACATCATGGTATTTTATCTTACAGGAAAATTCATTCACCAACTAGAATATTTTTGAAAGATTGTTTAAGAAAAAGTTTGGTAACCAAATAACTAAGAGTTAAGAGGAACATGAGGAACACCTCTGCATAATGCTATGGGTGTTACAAGAACACCATATTTATGAAAATTTTGGTAAATGTGATTTTTACAAACCATAGATACCATACTTGGGTCACATTATCTCCGAGACAGGGATAACTGTGGACCCGAAAAATATTAGAGCCATAGAATACTGGCCTACCCCTGCTAGTATCATCGACATTAAGTCCTTTTTGGGATTATCTAGATATTATTGAAAGTTCATTTAAAACTTCTCAAGAATATCTTGTCCCATGATCACTTTGCACAAGAAGGAAAATAAGTTCTTATGGACGACCAAGTGTGAGGAAAGTTTTCAAAAGCTTAAGTATCTTTTGACAACGTCAACAATACTAGAAATTACGGATCCCGATGGGGATTTCATTGTTTTCATGGATCCAAGAAAGGAAGGGTTCGAAGGATTCCTCTTGTAGAATGATTATGCAATCTGTTATGAATCACAAAAGTTAAAACAACATGAGTAGAACTACCCCACACATGTTCTTGAGTTAGCTGCCTTCATTCATGCCTTGAAGATGTGGAGGAATTACCTCATGAGAAAGAAATTCCTTCTAAAGATAGACAATATGAGTCTAAATTATTTATTTGAGCAATCGAATCTGAATGCTAGGCAAGACAGATGGTTTTCTTTCCTTAGCGAGTAACATTTCAAGCTAAAGCATATTAAAGGCAGAGAGAACAATATTGTTGATTCTTTGAGTCGATGAACTCATATGATATATGCGGTAATTCTAAGTCAAACCGATTCGGATTTGCATGAGAGGAGTAGAATGAGAAACAAAGTTGACCCTTTCTACGTTGAAATTGTCAAGAAAGTCTACGAGGACAGGTTGTTTTAACAACAAAAAGAGTACAAGATATATGAAACATGACTGCTATGGTTCAATGAGATATTGTAAGTTCCAGAAGGAGGGGACATTCGGTCCAACATCTTCATGAAATTTTATCGAAAACCCTACTCAGGCCATCCGGGATATCAAAAGATGATATCTGTTGTTAGGAGACACTTTTTCTGGCCTAAGTTAAAGGCTGACATTGCATTGTTTATCGAAAAATGTCTGGAACGTCAGATAGTCAAAGTTGAGCATCAAAATCCTTTGGTATTGCTATAGCCATTACCCATTAGTATGGAATTTATCACCGGTCTACTGAAAAGTAAGGAACAAAATTATTCTATCTTTGTAGTAGTGGACAAATTGTCAAAAGAAACACACTTCATTCCAGTGAAGTCGACCTACAAGGAAGTACACATTGTCAATATATTCTTAAAGGAGATATTTAGATTGCACAGGATACCCAAGGAAATCATCCTAGATCGAGATAAAAAGTTTACCATAAAATTTTGGGGATATTTATTCTCTGAATTAGAGAAGCAGTTGAACTTTAGTATTGCTTATCACCCGCAGACAGACGAGAAGATAGAAAGGGTAAACAAATTTTTTGAGGACATGCTTAGGATGTATGTCATGAACAACCCCACCAAGTGGGAAAACTACATGCATCTCACAGAATTTGTGTATAACAACGGTTACCAGAATTCCTCCAAGATGAGTCCCTTTGATGTACTCTATGGATAGAAGTGTAGAACACCGGTTACTTGTGATAGTCCCTTTGATGTTAGGGCTTGATTTATTAAAGGACTTGTAATAGTTTGTTACCAAGGTCTAGGTGAACCTTAAAGAAGCACAAGACCCCCAAAAAAGCTACGTGGATAAGAAAATAAAAGATAAAGATTATCAAATAGGTGACCATGTCTACTTGAAAGTAAAAGAAAAACTGAACTCATTGATCTTGGGAAGGTGTGGCAAGTTAGCACCTATGTTTTCTGGACCCTTTGAAATACTTTCCAACAGAGGTTCAGTGGCATATGAACTACCATTACCCATGCACATAAGAGTCTATAATGTTTTCCATGCATAATTATTAAAAAAATATGTTTATGATACTAATCATATGATTGATTGGTCCTTATTATAGGCGGAACCTAAAGGGGAATTTTCCCCTGAACCTCTTCATATATTGGACAAGAGAGAAGTGCATCTCAGGAAGTGAACCATAGTCCAGTTGAAAGTTCAATGGAAGCACTTCAAATCCTATGAGGTTACTTGGGAGAATGAAGCCACCATAAGAAAGGCTTACCCCGCCTTGTTTCATGATTTCATTCTGAGTCCCTAGAACACCAAGATGATATTGTTCTAAGCAGGAAGGGATGTAATATCCTGAATTTTGGACCTAACACTTATGGGCATGATCCCATCGATTATGATTTTACCTTGATGTTTTATTTTTATATACCGGGTCAAAGACCCCACTGCATATGAACATGATGATTTGTTTGATATACTGGGCGTAATCCAATTGCATATGATATATATATATATATATATGTTTTCTTGTGTTGGGCATGGACCCTGAAGCACATGACTGATGAGATGATTTGTGTTGAGCGAGGAGCTCTGGAGCACATGGGTAAATTGATGTTTTGTGTTGAGCGTGAAGCTCTGGAACACATAAAAACATAATTTGGAAATATCGGGCATAATCCCTGGAGCCTTCCATGTTGATGTTGAGCATAAGCTTTGGAACATCGGATGCTTGGCCATTGTATCCCTAGGTATATCATACAAGTATATCCTAGCATTAGTGTTGAGCGAGCAGCTCTGGAATTGCACTAAGTTTGTAACTCCCTATTTTTAGCGTTGAGTATGGGATCTAGTAAGTGCTAGGAGTTACTGAAAAGAATTAATGATTCCCGAGTGAAAACGACTTGAGTAAATATTGATCTCATCCGACTTATTTATAATAAATGAAATTTTGAATTTCTGTATTCTCATCAAGTACTGAATAACTACCATGTTATAAGAGGGAATCCAACATGCAAGGATGTTTAGAGTTTCCTAGACTAGTAGACTTAACCATCTACCCAATGGCCTTAATGAAGAAAGTGTCATAAGTCTAGGGATCACTATATGTGATACCCGAAGACAAATGTTAACAAAAAAATATTATTATATATTTTATATAGAGTATGTATAAAGAGTATACATAGTAATAATATTAATAATGTAAGAAAGAAGGAAAAGCTCCATCTACTATTATTATTACTAAGAGAAAATTAAATATTATAATACCTCCAAAAGTTCAATTAGGAACTAGTTAAAAGTTCCCAATTTTAAATATTAAAAGTACCTAAATTAAATAAAAAGGGTTAAATCAAGAAATCAAATAATTCTTGATTTAACTACCCCTTTGACTGAAAAGTTTGTTTATAAATTCCAAAGCCAAAGAGAGGCTTGGAGATATCTTCCATATTTTTGGAGTCATTATTCTTCTTGATTATTCTCAAAAGAGTTCTTGGAGAACATTTTACTAAGGGGAAAAATGAGAAATGATCCAGACCTAATATACCAATTAGGGAAGCCTTACCTTAGGTGCTCTAAGCTACTTGCATGTTGGAACTAGCTTAAGGGGATCCATATTAAGACCAAGAATAGTTTTGAGTCATGGTTGGGTGGAACGACGTGGTAGTTCCCAAGTGATTTTGTCATCTATACAGAGGTCATATATTCTCGTGAATTGTTAATGATGTGTAATTGAGTGTGCAGCTTTCAACCATTGGAATAGCTTCACTTTTCAGGTATGAGGTTCTTGACTTCCTATTTCATTATTTAGTATAATATCTGGTTAAAATAGAAAAGTAATTATGTTATATTTCTAACCCTATTACCCACAAAATTATATGTGGTAGAATCACCATTAGCGTAATAAAACCATGGTAAGTATAATAAATCAAAACATCTCAACATTTACAAACTACATGATAAAAATCGTATACCATAATGCAAAGCTCAAAGTAATAAAATAACTATAATACTAATGCACAGTAATCATTTAAAAACCATTGTAATTGCACATATGTCACAGGATCGATTCCGGTGGCTTTAAGACAAAATCGTATCCATGTAAATTAAACCCTCATCATCATAAATGACCAGGATCGATTCCTGTAGGGTCCATTAATATTTTACAAAGCTATAGTGATGAATCCTACAGGATTCGATAAATAAAATCTACTTCATGCCGTAATCTTTCCAAAATCAAAAGCTACGCTATATTACATATGTGCAAACTATAAAGAAAATACAAAACCTCTACACATTGGTCGGAAGACCAATACAAAACATCCACGCTATAATCTATGGCCTCAACCCCATACATAACAAAAAATTCAATTAAATTAATAAGGCTACGAACCCTGTCAACAAAATAACAACAACGATGTTTTCCAAGAAGAGATTTCACCACAGTAGGCCCTCATTATCTTAAATACGAATCATAAACATAAACAAAAGTCTGAACTCAATACACTATCGCAGCTTCAATGGCGGGAATGTCAATGCCATTTATGACATGGACCCAAAGCGATAACGATGTCATACATTTCACCCATATAACTAACTCAAGCAATGATGGTGAATCTACGTATTCCACAGAATAATAAGCATTGAAATCGACACAGCATGTATATTATAAACACAAACTTTATAAAATCATTAAAGATATTGCACATTCGTCTACTTTCGGCCTTGCACCATTGCAAGCAATGGTGCTGCCCATTTCCATTAAAATAAATTTAAAAACAATTACACAGATCCGGTCGAGAAGTTACCCATGCCCTTTTCATTGCACAGAGAACCCATTAATTAAAACCCCAACAAACAAAACCTCAATCCTGTCGCATTACAAAATGTAAAGCTCATTAATTTATGGTTAAACCCAAAACCAAAATACATCCATTGGAAACCAGAGACAAGAAATACAAGCACTTGATGAGCAACAAATTCTTTCATAATCATGAAGCTAAAAGGGAATAAGAAAACACTTGTACAATAGGCTTACCCGAATGGGTATGGCTTTTCCCACAAGTAACGACCCAAGCTCATTTCTCCACACCCTGGAACCTGTGAAAACATAGAAATGCCATGATGAGAAGTATGTATTACATCCAATCCAAATCAACAACGACGCTAATAAAATGAAACACCCACATACTTGTCTGCTAATCCGTCGCAGTCGCCTCCCTTCACACCGAGCAAGAGCAAAGAATAAGCAGCAATGCTGCGAAATACCAAATTATCGCTTGGGCCAAGTCCTAAGCTTGGTCATCCCTCTTTCCAAGGTGCATTGAGATCACCACCTTAGCCACCATTAATGCACAACAAATCCATAATCATATAGTCCTTGGACTATATTAAACCTTACCACCAAAATCAACGTAAAGGCCTAAACCCATTGATGCATCGAATAACTTAGGCTTTAAGCCTTGAGTCCATGGAATAATAAATATGCCATGGAATGTTTAAGCCAAGGTTTTTACAAATATTCTCCAACTATATAAAAACAATATATTGAAAATATGATAGGGCATGAACAAGTCCTAAGAAGTTACACCATAGTAAAGAAGTTACACCATTGGTCCTTATTATAGGTGGAACCTAAAGGGGAATTTTCCCCTGAACCTCTTCATATATTGGACAAGAGAGAAGTGCATCTTGAGAAGTGCACCATAGTCCAGTTTAAAGTTCAATGGAAGCACTTCAAATCCTATGAGGTTACTTGGGAGAATGAAGCCACCATAAGAAAGGCTTACCCTGCCTTGTTTCATGATTTCATTCTGAGTCCCTAGAACACCAAGACGATATTGTTCTAAGCAGGGAGGGATGTAATATCCCGAATTTTGGACCTAACACTTATGGGAATGATCCCATCGATTATGATTTTACCTTGATGTTTTATTTTTATATACCGGTTCAAAGACCCCACTGCATATGAACATGATGATTTGTTTGATATAATGGGCGTAATCCAATTGCATATGATATATATATATATATATATATATGTTTGCTTGTGTTGGGCATGGACCCTGAAGCACATGATTGATGAGATGATTTGTGTTGAGTGAGGAGCTCTGGAGCACATGGGTAAATTGATGTTTTGTGTTGAGCGTGAAGCTCTGGAACACATAAAAAGATAATTTGGAAGTATTGGGCATTATCCCTGGAGCCTTCCATGTTGATGTTGAGAATAAGATTTGGAACATCGGATCCTTGGCCATTGTATCCCTAGGTATATCATACAAGTATATCCTAGCATTAGTGTTGAGCGAGGAGCTCTGGAATTGTACTAAGTTTGTAACTCCCTATTTTTAGCGTTGAGTATGGGATCTAGTAAGCGCTAGGAGTTACTGAAAAGAATTAATGATTCCCGAGTGAAAATGACTCGAGTAAATATTGATCTCATCCGACTTATTTATAAGAAATGAAATTTTGAATTTCTGTATTCTCATCAAGTACTGAATAACTACCATGTTATAAGAGAGAATCCAACATGCAAGGATGTTTAGAGTTTCCTAGAGTAGTAGACTTAACCATCTACCCAATGTCCTTAATGAAGAAAGTGTCATAAGTCTAGGGATCACTATATGTGATACCCGAAGACAAATGTTAACAAAAAAATGTTATTATATATTTTATATAGAGTATGTATAAAGAGTATACATAGTAATAATATTAATAATGTAAGAAAGAATGAAAAGTTCCATCTACTATTATTATTACTAAAAGAAAATTAAATACTATAATACCTACAACCGTTCAATTAGGAACTAGTTAAAAGTTCCCAATTTTAAATATTAAAAGTACCTAAATTAAATAAAAAGGGTTAAATCAAGAAATCAAATGATTCTTGATTTAACTACCCCTTTCACTGAAAAGTTTGCTTATAAATTCTGAAGCCAAAGAGAGGCTTGGAGATATCTTCCATATTTTTGGAGTCATTATTCTTCTTGATTATTCTCAAAAGAGTTCTTGGAGAACATTTTACTAAGAGGAAAAATGAGAAATGATCCAGACCTAATATACCAATTAGGGAAGCTTTACCTTAGGTGCTCTAAGCTACTTGCATGTTGGAACCAGCTTAAGGGGATCCATATTAAGACCAAGAATAGTTTCGGGTCATGGTTGGGTGGAACATGGTAGTTACCAAGTGATTATGTCATCTATACAGAGGTCAGATATTCTCGTGAATTGTTAATGATGTGTATTTGAGTGTGCAGGTTTCAACCATTGGAATAGCTTCACTTTTCAGGTATGAGGTTCTCGACTTCCTATTTCATTATTTAGTATAATATCTGGTTAAAATAGAAAATTAATTATGTTATATTTCTAACCCTATTACCCACTAAATTATATGTGGTAGAATCACCATTAGCGTAATAAAACCATGGTAAGTATAATAAATCAAAACATCTCAACATTTACAAACTACATGATAAAAATCGTATACCATAATGCAAAGCCTAGAGTAATAAAATAACTGTAATACTAATGCACAGTAATCATTTAAAAACCATTGTAATTGCACATATGTCACAGGATCAATTCCCATGGCTTTAAGACAAAATCGTATCCATGTAAATTAAACCCTCATCATCATAAATCAACAGGATCGATTCCTGTAGGGTCCATTAATATTTTACAAAGCTATAGTGATGAATCCTGTAGGATTCAATAAATAAAATCTACTTCATGCCGTAATCTTTCCAAAATCAAAAGCCATGCTATATTACATATGTGCAGGCTATAAACAAAATACAAAACCTCTACACATTGGTCGGAAGACTGATACAAAACATCCACACTATAATCTATGGCCTCAACCCCATACATAACAAAAAATTAAATTAAATTAATAAGGCTACAAACCCTGTCAACAAAATAAAAACAACGATGTTTTCCAAGAAGAGATTTCACCACAGTTGGCCCTCATTATCTTAAATACGAATCATAAACATAAACAAAAGTCTGAACTCAATACATTATCGTAGCTTCAATGGCGGGAATGCCAATGCCATTTACGACATGGACCCAAATCCATAACAATGCCATACATTTCACCCATACAACTAACTCAAGCAATGATGGCGAATCTACATAGTCCACAGAATAATAAGCATTGAAATTGACACAGCATGTATATTATAAACACGGACTTTATAAAATCATTAAAGATATTACACATTCATCTACTTTCGGCCTTGCACCATTGCAAGCAATGGTGCTTCCCATTTCCATTAAAATAAACTTAAAAACAATTACACAAATACCATCGAGAAGTTACCCTGGCCCTTTTCACTACACAGAGAGCCCATTAATTAAAACCCTAACAAACAAAACCTCAATCCTGTCGCATTACAAAACGTAGAGCTCATTAATTTATGCTTAAACCCAAAACCAAAATGCATCCATTGGAAACCAAAGACAAGAAATACAAACACTCGATGAGCAACAAATTCTTTCATAATCATGAAGCTAAAAGGGAACAAGAAAACACTTGTACAATAGGCTTACCCGAATGGGTATGGATTTTCCCACAAGTAACGACCCAAGCTCATTTCTCGACACCCTGCAACCTATGAAAACATAGAAATGCCATGATGAGAAGTGTGTATTACATCCAATCCAAATCAACAATGATTCTAATAAAACAAAACACCCACATACCTGTCTGCTAATCCATCGCAGTCGCCTTCCTTCACACCGAGTAGGAGCAGAGAATAAGCATCAATGCTGGGAAATACCAAAGTATTGCTTGGGCCACTTCCTAAGCTTGGTCACCCCTTTTTCCAAGGCGCATTGAGATCACCACCTTGGCCACCATTAATGCACACCAAATCCATATTCGTATAGTCCTTGGACTATATTAAACCTTACCACCAAAATCAACGTAAAGGCCTAAACCCCTTGATGCATCGAATAACTTAGGCTTTAAGCCATGAGTCCATGGCATAATAGATATGCCATGGAATGTTTAAGCCAAGGTTTTTACAAATATTCTCCAACTATATTCAAACAATATATTGAAAATATTATAGGGCATGAACAAGTCCTAAGAAGTCACACCATAGTAAATAATTATCACATAAATAATAACTCAGTATCACATAAATGATAAGTGCTGTAGTGACCACGTAAGTATCATAAATTCCATAATGATAATAATAACAATCATTGTAATTTCACTAGGATAGAGTTGCAAATACGAGCGCCAGTGACCAAAATGATCAACATTTTTTCGTTAATCTTTATCAACAAGTTTTCCGTCTCCAAGTGCACCTACATGCAAATGGGACAAGAATGCATTACTTTGTCAGAACTAAGTAAGCTTGACATGACAAGTAGAAACTATTACCTCTCAGGTGGTTAGAAGGGAAACTAGTCCCACCACTCCACCCTTTTATCCATTTACAAAGTCAAGTTAGAATCATGTATATGACAGTAAGCACATGTTATAAACAATGAAGTACGCAATCAAATAACTAACTTACACATCAATGCTTAACCATAGTACATACAGTAATCAACATCACGACAACGTAAGTAACATAGTAATAACCACATCGTGAAATATGGAAGTAGAATGTAAGCACAACTTATGACAATACAACAGTACAATCAGAGTACGACACATTTTGACAAAGTTCAATTAATGTCTAGCATAGGTAGTTTTGACTAGCCTAATATTTTTTTTTTTAAATTTTTGGTGACATTAAATTATATGGGGAATCCAACATGCAAGGATGTTTAGAGTTTCTTGTCCTAGTAGACCTAACTACCTACCTGATGGCCTTAATGAAGAAAGTGTCATAAGTTTATGGATCATAATATATGATACCTAAAGACAAATGTTAACAAATAATATCTATATTATTATATATTTTATACACGGTATGTATAAAGGGTAAGCATAGTAATAATATAAATAATCTAAGAAATAATGAAAGGCTCCATCTATTATGAGTATTACTAAAAGAAAATTAAATATTATAATACATATAAAAGTACAATTAGGAACTAGTTAAAAGTTCCTAATTTAATTATTAAAAGTACCTAAAATTAAATAAAAGGGTTAAATCAAGAAATCAAATGATTTTTTATTTAACTGCCCCTTTGACTAAAAAGTATGTGTAACATCCCAAAAAATTCACAAAAATTTAAAATTTTTCTATGTGACATTTAATGTTAAATCTTATCCAGAATGCTAGTTTAATAACTAACTTTAGTTTAATTAACAAGTAGATTACACGACAGGTCATCAAGAGAAAAATTAGGAGTTAATTCTCTTTGTTAAACTGTAACTTAAAGGCTACATAAATTTAGTTACTAACTTATAAGTCACATGTCACAACCGTATTCAATCTATATTGATTTTCAGTCTTGAATAAAGGTTTATCAAAAGTTAATGAGTTTTGATATTAATAAATTTAGTTCATTGGATTGTTTGTAATAATTTGTAAGATTCCGATGGTTGTTTTCTTTTGTTAACGAAGGGGGCTTGAGGTTAGCTCGAGGCTTACTTAGATTTTATTAAAGATAACGCAGATCTGATGCTTATAATATAGGATTCATAGGTAAAAACTTACTTCCAGGTTTATGATGTAAGAATTTAAGGATCAAAAGACTAAATGAGTAAGTTAGGAAAGGTCTTTAATTTTTATACTTAAGCTTCAACTACCATGGTGACTCTATTTATTGTCTAAAACATCGAAGTGTAATAAATATTAAGCCTATAGTAAGGACTATTTATCAAAGATGTTTTTAGTTGTTGTGGTACTAGAAGCCTGAAGACATTACTATTATGTTATAACTAAAGTCTTTAACCATAATAATCCTAGAACTTCCTAAGCCCCAAAATTATCATTATTAATTTGGAAACTATAGATTAACTATGAAATATAACAAAATTAGGCATATATTCAAAGGATAAAAATAACAATTACAACCAAACAAAACCTCAACATGCATAACCTAAAAATATAAACTAGTTCGAAGCTTCAACAAGCATATAATAATTTGTTTATTTATGAACAAAATTAATAGTATTAATTTACATACTTGGTAGGGTTTAACATGCAAGTTCAAAACTATATCAATATAAGAAAGAATTTCAAAAGAAGTGGAATCCACGTGGTGGATGCTCACTGGATGGAGGGTTTTGGGTGTTAAACCCTATGCAACAACATTCAAGTTATCCTAAAATGCATTTTTGGTTTTAAAAAATTGTTTGTTTGGATGGAGAAATAAGCCGATAGCCCCTCAACCTCCTTGGGTCTCTGCAATAGTTGTCATTCCTTGATTTTATGAAGTTTTAATAGGTCTGAAGCCTTGGTTCTTTTCCATAATCATTTCATTGAGCTCAATCATTAAAACAGCAGTCACTCGTGTTTGCAATCGTGTTAGCAGGCTTGAACCCTGGTTTTTCGCCATCATTCATTCCTTGAGCTCAACGTTAAAGCTAGTAAGTAGTAACGAATTCTCCTAGCATTATTCTTTCCTCTTCAATAAAAATACCAATATATATACTAACATTTCGATGCTCTGGTTTGTTTGATTGGTAGATGAAAATTCTTGGGAAATCCTATTCATATGTTGAAGGAGTTCTCTTGAAGCTTCAAGGGTGAGCGAGGAATTCTCGGTAAGCCTTGGTCCCAACCTTAGGTACCCTTCATTGTGAATGTGTCTGCGATGTTTTCGATGGTTTTTGCATTCTGTTAAAATATACTTGTAGTAGAATATTGATTTGTTTTGGAAAATAAATGGTGGAGGCTGTGAAGCCATCCTTAATGATAACCCTTAGGGTTTCACAAGGAGCTACGTCTCCTGTAATATCTATTTAGGGTAAGAATATTACTGTTCCTGGGTTTTGTAATCGTTGTGCAAAATGTGATTAAGTTATGTGGAAACTTTTCTCATCCTCTTTCTCAGCCACTGTAACTCTTTCGTGGCTACGAATCTGTTGAGGAATTTTGGTTTTAAGAGTTGAACCATGTGGCAACTATATTGGTTAAATTCTGGATAAATTCAAGACTCCGTTTATAATTATTTTGTTTCTTAGAGCTTATGGTCAGAATGTAAATTCTCATTAGCATTTGTTTTCCCCTTGCAATTTGATTGCACCATGTATTAAGCTTGCTAGTTAGTTTTCTGTTATCACGAGAATTCGTTGTAAATTATGATATGGCTTCTAATTGGTTAAAGCCATTGGGAAATTTTAGTTGTTTGAAATTCTATTTGTAAAAGTTGTACTGTAAAGGATTATCCTAGGGTTTTGTTTTTAATAAACAGTTTTTATAATTAGGTCAAAAGGTTAACTTTTGATTTTTTATATTTGTATAAGCAATATTTAGATTTTGATAGTTTTCCTTTTAAATTGGAAAATCTTGAATTTATCCTTCGACTTACTTAGCTGTTGGATATAGAATTAAGAGATAAGATTTGTTCCTTATATGAAGTATATAGTTGTCTTATTTTTAGTTATTTTCTATTTGTGGAATCTTATTTTCTTCTTAAATAGGTTCTGTAATTTGATAAGAAGGTTTACATTTAAGAGTAGTGTTTTAGAAGAACAGTTTGCAAATATTAATAGTAATATTATAGTTATAATGATTGTTACATATAAGTTTACTAAGTACTTAATTCATGTACTATAATATGAATATAGTGTTATGTTTATGATTTAGGTTTTAAAAGTATTAGAATAATGAATGGATTTTTCTTACTAAGTGTAATAAATAGATTGTATTACAGGATTTGTTAATATGATATACTTCCCACAGCTTAATGATTGTGTCACAAAAACTTGCTATATAGACTCTTTGAAATATCCTTAGAGGTTTTTGTATACAAGGTTAATTTATAAAAATGGATTATTATGCTAAATAGCTTGGAAAATTAACACTAAAAAGATTCCAATGTTAACACAGTTAATTGAAGATATTGCTGGTAAACATGTCACAAGAAAAAATTGTTGATTTATTTCTATGGAAACTCTACAATTCGATAATAGTTCAGATCATTTTATCCATGCATAAACATTCCTATATACAGATAAACAATCCTTATGTAATAGAGTACTTCATCTTAAGATGAGTGGGAAAATGCAGAAAGAAAATTTTACACATTAATCAATCATTTCTAATTATAGACTCATTTATTTTGATAATCATATACAAGTAAACTTTCTTGAATAAATTGCAGACTTAAACATTCTACTAGGAGATTCATAGTATCTAAGTAATAATAGAAAAACTAAACATGATTGCTTCATTCCAGTAAATTTCTTAAATAGAAATAAATAAGATAACACAATGGAACCTGGTAATTTGTAGAAGAGATAAATAGCACAAGGAGCCTGTTCCACCCAAAATTTTCATGAAGATAGCTCAAATGCTTGTCTTAGGACCCCAAAGCTTGTCCACTGGTCCACCGGGATGAATGCACTGTGTGAAGAAATAAATACCCCTGTAACTCAACAAAAGTACTTAACAGTAGTACGTTTTTCCTCAGTAGTAAAGAACTCAGCTATCAAGATGCACTTGTTCTGAATGTATTCTTAACACTCAAACCACTTCTAACTTTCCCCTCATCCAATCTCTTGTGCTCCTTTCTCAACTTCAGAAATTTCACAAGGTAAAAATTTAACATCCTCCTATTGAATTCAATGGATAGATATATGCATGCCTAAGTATTTTTGGTTAGTTTTTTTAATTAATGAGACACTTGCTCTATTCCACTTTCTTGGGGAACATGACCACAAAATTAGGGAACTTTCTCGCTGCAACAACTAGAAGTGATTGAGAATGCCGCAATGTGTCAGTTTTCTCTCACCCTAGTCTATTCTTCCTAGTGGGCCAGTGGACACTCATTCAATAGCCTCTTTAGTCCATTTGTCTCATCTTTTATTTACTAAATAATAAAATATTCAATATAATTAATTACAGTCATCCTTGATCGTACTTGGTCAATAGTTATAAAATTTATAATAAAAGTAAATATAATGTTTTGTTAAACATAAAATGTTATTGAAATTAGGGTACGTGACATACACCCCCCCTTAAGTCCGACATCATCCTCAATGTTTCTTTATTCATCATCCTCAGAGATTCCGTGGAATAGAATTGGATATACTTCCCGCATATGACTCTCCAATTCCTAGGTTGCTTCTTCTGGACTAAGGTGCTTCCATTGCACCTTCACCTATCCAATGGTGCGATTCCAAAGTAAGATCTCCCTCTTGTAAACGATACAGTCTGATTCCACCAGAAAATATCCTTCAGGATCCACCTGTACATCATTTCAATTTATCACATGAGTAGCATCATGTACATATCTTTCTAAAACATAAATATGAAAACCATTATGAACTTTAATATTTGGTGGTAAGGCCAATTGGTATGCCACCAGTCCAAATATAGACAATATTTTGAAAGTCCCATAGTACCTGTTATATTTTTGTCATTTAAGCTATATGATCTTAGGATCTTATCTAAGAGAATAACAAGAACAACAATCGATCACAATAGACAATGAACACAAAGATTTTCCTCGGGGAAAACCATAAAGGAGAAAACCTCGCAACTTCCTCAGAGATAGAATGAGCACAAAAAGTAAAACCCAAAGATACAAAAGATGATCTCCAGACAACAGCTATCTCTCCCTCTCTTGTCCCAACTTCTTCTCTCTCTCAGTTATGAGATACAATCGAGTGTGTGTGTGTCACAAATATATAGCCTCACTCTCTATTTATATTCTTTCATTCACTTAATATTTGACTCAGTTATGTAGGATTGAGTAATCCTAACTCAGTTATGTAGGTTCAAGTAACCACAACTAGGGTACTAATGACATGACTTACAACGTAGGGGACTTACTCAAGACTTTTA
Organism: Pseudotsuga menziesii; assembly: GCA_001517045.1. NCBI lineage: Eukaryota > Viridiplantae > Streptophyta > Pinopsida > Pinales > Pinaceae > Pseudotsuga > Pseudotsuga menziesii. The sequence goes on along the minus strand of LPNX010274912.1, from coordinate 240,400 downwards.
GTAATTATTTTGATAGGAACATTGAGGTACAAGGAAATACAAGTGATTCTCCCAATAGGAACATCGGGGATCAATAAAATACAATATATACAAGTGAATACATTCTTAATTTACAAATACATAAACATTCCCTCTTAACTAGGAAGGTATTCTCTTGACACAATACAACAACACAAGTCTTCTTATTTGGATCATCATCAAAACTAGATCATCACTGGATCATCACCAATGCTAGATCATCAAGGGATCATCATCAAAGTTGGATCAACAGTGGATCATCATCAAAGCTGGATCATCAGTGGATCATCATCATTGCTGCCGCTATCTTGATCAACTGGTACTATCTCTCAATTCTACTCGTCATAGGAAGTTCTACAAATCCAACCCTTTTTCATGTTGGTTGTAGGCCTAGTCTCCACATAGGTCTTCATCTTCTTCAGCACTTATCTCTGATCATGGGAGGAACACATCCTGCAACCATGTCAGAAAGGCTTGCTCACCACTCACATATGACCATGGGAGGAACACATCCCACAACCATGTTAGAAAGTCCCAACACTCACATTTGACCATGAGAGGAAGACATCCAACATACATGTCAGAAAGGATCTGCACTTACATCTGACCATGCAAGGAATACATCCAGCATACGTGTCAGAAAGGCTCTACAATTACATCTGACCATTTGAGAAACACATACACCATACATGTCAGAAAGGCTCTACACTTACATCTAACCATGCGAGGAACACGTCCATCATACATGTCAGAAAGGATCTACACTTACATCTGACCATTAGAAGAACACATCCAACATACATGTCAGAAATTCTCTGCACTTACATCTCACCATGTGAGGAACACATCCAGCATACATGTCAAAAAAGATCTCGATTTACATCTGACCATGCGAGGAACACATCCAGCATACATGTCAGAAAGGATCTGCAATTACATCTAACCATGTGAGGAACAAATCCAGCATACATGTCAGAAAGGATTTGCACTTACATCTGACCATGCGAGGAACACATCTAGCATACATGTCAGGAGGGTTCTGCACTTACATCTTCCCATGGAAGGAACCAATCCTACCATGTCATAAAGGCTCTCAGACTCATCACTTCCCCTTGGAAGGAACTTCGATATGGAGAACACCAATATTCTCCCTGAAGTACTTAAACTTCACTCTGGCCATTTTTAGCATAGAATCATAATAGGGCTAATTACGTCCAAGGATAACCTGCGAGCTTTGCCAGGACCAATTACATCCAAGGACAACCTACAGGACTGTTTACGTCTAAGAAACATATGACCTTCGCTAGGATTTTATGCTCAAACAACCAGTCTCACCGGCTATGCTAGAACTCCCTCTTTCGAGAGATGTTGATCTGGATCACAAAATGGAGCTTAACTTCTCCTCTCTTGGATGTACTTAGCGTCATGTAGGACTGGTTCCTGCTAAACCAAGATATCAAACCTAATCTCATACTGAAGCAACACCCTAAAGTGCTCTTCCTATCAATGGTGCTTCCTGCCCAATCTGAATCCACAAAACCCTCCAGTTTAATCTTCTGATTCACCTCATACTTGAGCCCATAATCAACTGTACCCTTTAGGTACCTCACTGCATGCTTTGCAACCATTAGGTTAACATGTCTCGGATCTATTAGGAACTAGCTCAATGTGTTCACAACAAAGCAAATATCTGGTCTCATAATCATTAGGTACATCAAGGAGCTAATCAGCTGATGATTCATTGTAGCATCAACCGACTCCGATGAAGCATCACTCAATAGCTTCAGGTTCGATGCCATAGGTGTGGTCATGGCCTTGTAGTCCATCATCCTAAACCTCTTCGAAATATCTACTACATACTTCCCTTCTACCAAGGATATTCCATATGCATTTTTCCACACCTCCATGTGGAAATTGAACCCCAAGTGATAGAACAATTGCACTCACAAAATTGCTAATCAAACCTGCAAATTTACACACAAAGGAGACTGAAATTGGAGCATAACACTAATCTGTATTGAATAAGTGTACAATAGCCAACCTTATGAAGTCATAGGCTGATGCAATATATAATTACATGAGAGATTCAAATGCATAAGGATTCCATTCGAAATAGTCAAAAGCAGGCTTATTAAATCTAGTCAAATCCCCCATAGGTGCATAAAGTAGTTTCCAAATCTACCTAGGAGCTCATGAATTGGCAAAGTCAAGTAGGAAATACAATTGGTGATGAAAAGGATACTCATACATGCTTTTATTAGGAGAAAATAATGGAGGATGATGAGGGAAAAAAACAAGTCAACTGCACCTAGTCTTACTTTCGCGTTTTCCATATATCTCAGTAAAGCAGGAAACAAAGAAGAAAAAGTAGATATGCACTAGGGAGGATCTGGAATAAATTAGATATGCTAAATATGGATTCCAGGAGGTTTCCCAACCACTCCATGACTCAGTTTTAGCAAGTTTGACTTCTAGGACATGTGGAAGACAACTTGCATAGAGTGGAATATTGGTAACTAGGCAAATAAGACAAAAATGAATTAATTAATGTCTAAGGTAGCTAACTATGGGTTGATTATTCTAACACGCCCCCTTAATATTGACTTATGAGTAAATATCAGAAAACTATAGGGACTAGCAACAAGGATTAGTCACCCTTTACATACTGCATGTCCATTTAACCAAGGAAAGAGGTAAGAACCCAGTGGGAAAATCCTCCCTTAAACATGGACAGTAAAACAAAATTTGAAAATCTTGTCATCAATCATGCTTCACATCATGATCAGAAATCCCCAGCAGTGATTTGAGATTAGTGAATGTATTCTCACAAAAAACTTTGGTGAAGATGTCTACTACTTGTTCTGAAGATGCACATAAGACTAGGTGAATGGTGCCATCATGCACAAGCTGTCTGATGTAGTGCATATGGATCTCAATGTGTTTGGTTCTCTATCTCTGAACTGGATCATTGTAGATTTGAATGGTGCTCTGATTATCACAGTAGATAATGGTTGAAAACTTTGATTCGAAGCCACACTCACCAAGTAACCCCTGCAACCATAAACATTGAGTTGCTGCATTTACAACTCCTCTGTACTCTGCTTCTGTAGATGAGAGTGCAATGGCACTCTATTTCTTGCTTGACCAGCTGATTTTTCCTTTAGTAAGCATGAACACATATCATGATGTTGAATTTCTATCTATGTTTTCACCTTCCCAATCACTGTCAGTAAACCCAATCAATTCAAGATCAGATTTAGCTTTGTAGAAGATCCCATGAGTTCTTGTTCCCTTAACAAAGTTAAGGATCCTTTTGGATTCTCTCCAATGGATCTCATGAGGTTGATCCATCTATATTGAAGCCACACTTACTACATAATAAATATCAGGCCGATTTTGTGTAAGTTACATTAAACACCCAATCAGTTGTCTATACAGTGTATTATTTACGATAGGAGAAGAACCTGCTTCTTCAATATTAACTCCTGAAAGGAAGGGAGTCTTTCTTGGCTTATAAATTTTCATGTTGAACTTGTTTAGAAAATCAAAAGCATACTTGGACTGATTTACCTTTATTCCATTTTGGAATTGACCAATATCGAGACCCAAAAATTGGCTCAACAACCCCAAATCAGTCATAGAAAATGCATGGTTCATTGCATCCTTCAAGGAGGCAATTTCTTTCTTTGAACTTCCTGTAATCAGAATTTCATCCAGATACAGGACAATAATCATCAAATAACCATGAATCATCTTCAAATAAACATTAGGATCAGATTTCCATTGAACAAAACTCAATGATAGCAGAAATCCATCAATCTTGCCATACCAAGCTCTGGGGGCTTGATTAAGCCCATACAATGATTTCTTTAGCCTGTACACAAAAGATGGATTAGTAACAAAAACTTGAGGCTGATGCATTTAAATCTCTTCAGTAATATCTCCATTCAGGAAAGCACACTTCACATCCATGTGGTGTACCTCCCACTGCTTCGAAGCTGTAATGACTAAGGCTAGCCTGATAGAGTCCATCTTTGCCACTGGTGCAAAGGTATCATTGTATTCAATAAAATGTACTTGTGAGTATCCCTTGGATACCAATATTTCCTTATATTTCAAATGTGAACCATCAGCAGAAAACTTAGTTTTGAAAACCCACTTACATTGAACTAGCTTCCTCCCTGGGGGAAGATCAACTAGTTCCCAAGTGTTGTTCTTCAGGAGTGAGATGAATTCTTATTTCATGGTTGTTTTCCATATTGGATCATGTGCTGCATATTCATATGTATTTGGGTATGATTCAACCATTAGATATAATTTCTCTACAAAAAAAGGGTCTTTCATACACATGGAACTCTCAAACTGAGATCTAGTCCTCCTAGGATCATTAGAATTTCCAGCTAGTTCCCCAGCTGCATGAATGGTATTGCCTGCCCATTTTGTTCTTGTAGTACTGTCAGTATCTGTAATTAAATCGTCATTATCAGACATATCAGAATCAGCAAACTCATTTGTCTCTTCACTTACATTCAATGGTTCTGGTGGTGAAGAAGACTCTCCAACTTCAACTGCTACTAAAGGCTCTTCTTGGAACTGAACACTCCTTTCAATGAAGAATTTTTTTGTGCTCAAATTGATCAGCTTGTACCCTTTTTAATCTTCATAGTACAAAACAAATAGACACTCTTGGCTTTGGGGCTGCAAAGCCTTCCTCTTTTCTGTTGGAATTCTAGCCCAAGCCCTTGAGCCAAAAATCCTAAAATGGGTCACATCTGGCTTGTGCCCACTCCATGCTTCGAAAGGAGTCATACCATCAATATTTTTATGAGGCATCCTATTCTATATATAGGATGCATATTTTATAGCCTCGTCCAAAAACTTTGGTGCCAAAGTCTTAGCCTCCATCATACAAGTTGCCATCTCTTTCAGTGATCTGTTCTTTCTCTCAGCAAAACCATTTTTCTATGGTGTGTATGGGATTGAATGCTACATATGAATACCTACATATTCACAATATTGAATGAAATTAGACTTGACATACTCACCACGATTGTCAGATCTAAGGATCTTGAGTTTCCTCCCAGACTTGTTTTCAACCAAAGCCTTAAAGACTTTGAAGAGGCCAAAAACTTCAAACTTATGCTTTAGGAAGTAAACCCAATAGTACCTAGAAAAGTCATCTATGAAGGTCAATGAATATTTGGCCTTACTCATTGACATATGAGGAAATGTACCAGCAACATCACTATGGATCAAATCAAGAGGTGCAGAGGTTCTCTCATGACTAGCTCTCTCAAATTTATGCTCTGGGTGTTTTCCTAAGATACAACCTTGACAGACTCCCTTGGAAAGCTTAATCTTTGGTAACCCTATGACCATTTATTTTTCACTTAGATTGGAAATATACTTATAGTTAAGATGGAAAAATATTTCATGCCAAATCTTGCTTGCCTCATTAGCATGAATCAAAAGAGTAGAGGGGTTTGAGTAGGGTAGAAAATGTGAAAACCAGTATACCTTCGATGTGTGATCTACAACTACTTTTGCAATAACTTTACCATTCAAGATCTCTATGATCTCAACATCATAAGGGGAGAATATGACCTTCTTTGGAGACCCTATGTGGGTCATCTAATACACTGACAAGAGGTTAGAGGCAAGACCTAGAACATACAATACATTACTGAACTTACCATGGTCAAGATCAATCCTTCCTTTCCCCAAACTGTCAGTGAGAGAGTCATCTCCCAGCACTATTGGTGGACCTTTCGACATGTCAAGAGAGGAGAATTCCTCCTTGGTCAAAACCATATGTCCTAAAGCTCCAGAGTTTATGATGAAGCTAGGTGAGCTTGATGTGCCAACAACCAATGCATGTACTCTCTCTTTGTCCTCTAAATTTGATCCTCCTTCCCTCTTCTTTGAGCTATCAGGAAGGGAGATGTTATTCTTCTCTAGGAGTTGGGTCAGCATGTCAATTTGCTTGTTCATGCAGGAGCTTTCAAGATGATATCCCTTACTGCAGTATGCGCACTTGCTCATTTCTCCTTTGTTCTTCTTCTTCTGGGAGTTCTTCTTGGAGCCTTAGGGCTCCTCTTGAGGCTTGTTCTTGTCTCTCTTTTTCTCAAGTGGATTATTAGCTTTCTTCTTGCCTTTTGAATCCACCCTTGAATATCCAGCAACCAGAGCTTGGTCTTTGGAAGGTTTGATGGTGCCCATCATCACAAGTTTATCTTGTTCTTGTGTCAGGGATTCCATGAACTCTACAAGCTTAGGCATCTTCCAAGCTTGAGCTGTCAACTTGGTGTCATGGAAGGTCAAAACAAACAATGAATAGTCAGGGCCAAGCTTTGAGAGTATGGCCAAAACTAGTTTCTCCTCCTTCTTTTCAATTCCACACTGTTTTAGTTGCAAAACAAGAGCTTTAAACTTGGAAAAGTAGAGTTGCAGGGATTCGAAGCTGCTAGGACTCAAAGATATCAATTCATTCTCGATTTGATGTCTTCTCATATCATCTGTCTTACCAAAAATCTCTACAATATTCTCCCATACTTCATTAGGTGATGTCAATCCATCAAGATGGAAGAGGAGGTCTCTGGATATGCTCAGACATAAGAGACCATAGGCCTCATCCCTCCTGTTGTGCCATCTAATTTTCTCTGCACCTGCATTGGGCTCTGCTTCAGTTGCCATAGTAACCTTGTAGATAACTTTCACTCTCAATAGTATCTCCATCTCTTCTTTCCATTCAAATAAATTAAATGGAGTTAAGGTGATCTTCTGAGATTGATCCATAGCTCAGAAATTGTTCCTTCATTCAGCAGAAAAGCTTCCAGTCAAGATGTCAAACTTGAAATAGAAATATGGAAGGAGAGAAATCAATCTACAAAGGCTTTGATACCATGTGGAAATTGAACCCAAGTGATAGAAAAATTGCACTCACAAAATTGCTAATCAAACCTACAAATTTACACACAAAGGAGACTGAAATTGGAGCATAACACTAATCTGTATTGAATAAGTGTACAATATCCATCCTTATGAAGTAATAGGCTATTGAAATATATAATTACATAAGATATTTTAATGCATAAGGATTCCATTCAAAATAGTCAAAAGCAAGCTTACTAAATCTAGTCAAATCCCCCATAGGTGCATAACGCAGTTTCCAAATCTACCTAGGAGCTCACGAATTGGAAAATTCAAGTAGGTAAGATAATAGGTGATGGAAATACAACTCATACATGCTTTTATTAGGAGAAAAGAATGGAGGATGATGAGGTAAAAAAACAAGTCAACTGCACCTAGTCTTACTTTCGCTTTTGCCATAAATCTCAGTAAAGCAGGAAACAGAGTAAAAAAAGTAGATATGCGCTAGGGAGGATCTAGAATAAAACATATATGCTAAATATGGATTCCAGGAGGTTTCCCAAGCACTCCATGACTCAGTTTTAGCAAGTTTGAATTCTAGGACATGTGGAAGACAACTTGCATAGAGTGGAAAATTGGAAACTAGGAAAATAAGACAAAAATGGGTTAATTAATGTATAAGGTAGCTAACTATGGGTTTATTATTCTAACACTCCATGCCTAGAAAGAAGTGGATCATATCCAAGTCCTTCATCTTGAGCTTGGCAGCAAGTATCCTTCTTGCAACTTTAATGAGTTCCTCTTTTCTATCAGGAACAAGCCATCGACATATAACTAGAGTATCATTGGTCTTCCACCTTCAACCTTGAAGTAAAGGTTCGAATTTAATTTACTCTCAATAAATCCTAGAGCCAATAGTAAGCTGTCCATCCTGTCATACCAAGTCAAACGTCAAGATATTTTGCAGTCACTCCCTCTGAAGTGGAGCATCATTCTCCCTCTGCCTTTCATACTCTATGTATTCGTTACCAGAGTGACAAGTAGCTTCCTCTGCTACTAATATTCTATGTATCCATCTAGAGTCACTAGATACCAAGATACTCTATCTTGAAACTTTTCAAAAGTTCTTCTCGCACCCATCTATGAGCTTGTCATTCGCTATAGGTTTTCATCTTCAACCTTGTAGCAAAGGTTAAGATATTCATCACTCTAGGTGATCTTCAAGATCCTCATGTATGTGTTATCCCATGGTTCCTTCTAAGCTAATACAATGCCTTCTTTAATTTGTACACATGAATCTACTTGTCATGTCTCTTCACTTCCAGTGGTTGCAAATGTCTCTTCGTAGTCTATGCATTCTTTTCATGAGAAGCCTCATGCTACAAATCTTTCCGTGTATCCCATGATGTTTCCATCTACTGCATGTTGGATCTTGTAGATCCACATGGAATACATTACAGACATCCCTTCGGGTTTTGATACTGCATCCTAGGCATAATTCTTTGTGAACTGTTGTCACTTGTTCTTTGGAACAAGCCTCATCCTTCTTTTCATGTAGGTGATTGTACGCGATCTTTCCTACAAGTAAAATGCATTTGTATGGTTAGAAGCATTTCATAATGCATATTCACAATGGAAAATTTTGATGCATAATCATGCAACTATTTTATCCAATACAACATTCATCCATATCTTACAAAAACTTTCTAGATTCCTTCCATCTCTACCAGGACAATATTGAGGTTGTGCACTAATCGAATATGTCAACAAAGAGGTTTCATTATAGATAAGTAGCAATGGAGAGTTGTATAGCACCATGAGCTACTTACCCATCACATGCATATTAGTATTATATTGTCATTCATGCAAACATTCTATCATGCATAACACATCAATTGAATATAAACAAATGCATAACAAAATAATATCATGAAATGACAATTGAATACTTATCTTTATTTGTTTCGTGGGTAGACTCCTTCTTTCAGCTTCATGATCTTCTTCATTCATAACTGTAGTAGGGATTTCACCCTAGCTACAGGCAGGAACAACTCCCTTCCATCTATAGGATGGAAGGGTAGGGTTTTGTTGGAGTTGGAAGATAACCTGCAAAACAATGGCAGAACTAAGTTATGAATCCCTGCATGAAATGGTTAGGAAACAAACTATGGCTGCAAGAAATCAAGGGGAAAACCTGCAACAAACCATTAGGGAACAAACTTGCAAATAAAATAATATAGCTAACTAAAATAACAATGAAAAAAAATGGTTATACCTTTTGTTTGGGTGGAAATGGGCCACCATTCCCTAGCTTGGGAAGCACCTCTCTCTTTGGGATGGAAGCTTGGCTTGTGGAGCAATGGAGAAGAGGGAGGGTGAATGGCTTGAGAGGCAAAGGGTATCAAGGCATTCACACAAGTAGCATAATGATAGGGCGAGAAGGAGTGTTTTGAGAGGGACCCCTACCCCTCTATTTATAGCTTTTTCCTAGATATTTAGGGTTTTAAGCCCGTGGTTAGGGATTTATCCCTTTTTTTGGGATTTTAGCCCCTTTTGCCCAATTATTGGCTCCTTTTGTGGTTTTAAGCTCCTTTGAGGGGTTTTAGCCGCTATGAGAGCTATTTTGGCTCTTTTTAGGAGTTTTTAAGCCCTTTTTCATATTTTTGATCCTTTCTGAGGGTGTGGGGGTCAAATGAGGGTCATGCATGGATGTATTTAAGTGGTGTAGATCATGTAGAGCTCATTGGGGGATTTTTTGGGTTAATAGATTGCCCCCTGATGTGTGAGGGTAGGAGCTCATTGTATGGCCAACGGACATCATAGGATTTTCTAGGGAGAGGTGGTGCTTCTTGGGCTAGGGCATGGTGGATTTTAGTTTTTGTATTAATGTGGTTCCCATCAATGGGTGAGATACAAATAATGTGTGACATGTACATGGACAAGGTGGGAATCCCCATGCTCGTAATGATGTCAAAATAATAATGTGATCTAAGCTCTATAATACAAGAGCTGGCAATGTAAGACTATTGTTACAATAGTGGTTTCCTTAATGAGAGGATGAATACAATACTAATTTGAATAAATGCTACTTTGGACCCATGGGATTCTCATGGAATGCTATATCTTCATGACTAATGGCCTGCTGGATTTGGAATGGTACATAGCTATAGGTACTTACTGGTGGAGAGTCAGAGTCTCTGTGGTACAAATATGTTGCATCAATCATAAATCTATATAGAAGCACTACTGGGGCTTTTGAACCATGTCTCCAACACAACCCGGAAATCACAAGGGACATGAACCTATTTCGCTTCCTCGAATAGACTCATCAATGTGCTAGAGTCTGGTGACATCTGGGGTCTTCAACCAAATATTGCATGGACCAATACCCTGTATGAATCTCACCGGTGAAATGATGTAGCTGGAGTCGAGCATGTGAGAAACAACCATCCTGAGAGGCACTAAGGACTCCTCTCAAGTGGTCCAAGGAAATCATTAATGAGGTTAATGAAACCAGGATATAGGGACCTCTGGTTCTATCCTCTGGAATGTGTGTGTTGTCATCAACAGAGGGAGACATGCAAGTGGCTAAGGCAATGGTGTTTCCTTGGCTAGAAGCATGACGGAGATAACCGAAATATGTGAGACAATTTGAGGATTGACCCACTGAATGGGCGGGGGAGGAGATGAACAGGGATAGGGAATCATGGTGGACTCAAACTTCCTTTTCTTAGAGTATGATGGTAGGGTGGACCAGGAAACAAATGAAACTGACTCATGGGAAAGGGATCATAGCTATACTACTGGGAGTGTCACTGTATATGGGAAATACTTGGGGGAGGTGGATACTTTTGGTATTGATGGGATCCAAGGAAGACACATCGCAGAGTACTCTGAGCAAAGGTGACCCAAAGTGAGAATGTTTCCAAACCGTTACATGTGGATTGGTGTCTAAGGACATCGTTGTGGTACTATTTCATGGATTTTTAGTGAGCACAAGAAAGTGAATGCTCGATGGTGCTTTAAATTTTAGAGAGTCTAAAAGCATGAAGAAGACTCTAGTGGGGTCTGTAGTGAGAATTTATCCTCACTACAGGGGTTGGAATGGCTCCCTTGTTCCGATAGGGCACAAAGGTAGGTTCCTACCCTTAGAAAACAGTAAAAAACGGAATGATAAATGATAAAAACAGAGTTGTGAATTGAAACTAAGCTAATCTAAGCAAGACTAAGTAAATGGCAGCTATTGTAAACTAAATCTAAGAGCTAATAACATAAAGAAAGATGGAGATGCAGCCCTTGTGAACCCCTCTGCACATAGTGGGTTAGGGTTCCACCTCCGAAACCTGCAAAATAAACTTAAGCTACTAAACCTGCAAATAGAGATGAGGGTTAGAAAGTAAAAACAATAGAACAAAACATAAAAAGAGATTATAGCTCACTTAAGTGGAAATGGGCCACCATGCCCTAGATCATCGGAACACCTCTCTCTTGGTTGGGAAACAATGGCTTGATGAGATGGAGATGGAGGAGAGGGAGAGTAGGTGTTTTGAGAGCAAGAGGTCTCAAAGCATCCACGAGAAGCATAACAATAGGCAAGTGAGGAGTGTTTTGAGAGTGACCCCCCACCCTCATATAGTTTTTCCAAGGGAAATTAGGGTTTTAAGCCCTTGGTCAAGGCCTTAGCCCCTTTTTTGGGCCTTTAGACCCGTCTGCCCTAACTTTAGCCCCTTTCAAGGTTTTAGCCCCTTTTTGAGGGATTTAGCTCTTGGGGGTCTATTTTGGGGTTTTTATCCCTTTTCTTCATCCTTGGGCTCTTTTCGAGGTGTGGGGGTCAAATGGAAGGTCTTATGGAGTGGAATTGGTGTTGTGAGATGGTGTCCTTGGGTGGTGTATGCCATAGGGAGCTATGTGGGGGAATTTTGGGTTAACAGATTGCCCCCTGATGTGTGAGGGCAGGAGCTCAACATATGGCCAACGTACATCATAGGATTTTCTATCAAGAGGTGGTGCTTCCAGGGATGGGGCATGGTGGATTTTGGTTTTGTATTAATTTAGTTCCCATCAATGGGTGAGATACAATAAATGTGTGACATGTATATGGATGAGGAGGGAATTCTCATGATCATGATAATGCCAAAAGAATCTGTTATCCCTAAAGTTGAACCTAGACTACGGGATTCAAGCTTAAGGAAACCTTTGTTAAAAAATGCATAAATAAAATGAAATCAAATTGAAAACACAGGCTGGTATCAAACTAGGGCTAATGGAACTTGCCAGCACTTGAATGAACTAGGCTAGTATAACTGTTTGTACAGATTACACAATTCTGGTATGAAATCAAAAGCTTTGAAAAACATCACACAATTTACAATAAAGAAAGCTGGTATATGTCACAGATTGGTAAATACAAGTATTTAGAAGAAGATCAAAGCATTGAAATGAAGGCTGGTATGAATCAAAGCAGCAGGAAAATCAAACAATGCTGTATAACATGAAATCAATCACAAAGTTCAATATCCAGGTACTATGATCCTAAATCATGAAGTGAAACTGTCAATGTTTGTAAAAATAAAAAGATAGCTGTCATCTCACGATAATAATTATTGTAATGGAATATGAATGACCATATACATAACAGAATTATCAGAGAGACCATTTATATAACACAAGGGCAAATCATCATCAAGTTTATTCAAAACTAGAACCTGTCATTGAAGCTGCAAAATGCTCATGCTACACATATGTTCTTACAATTGATCATGTATTACTCCTAAAACTGCCAACCTACAGTCCCCTGCGTTCTCCTGAAAGGAAGAACTCTCTCTTCTCTGCTCAGTCGAGACCTTAGCTGGGACCTCCCGCTCCTTAAACTCCTAGACTTACAATGACTAAATAGCTTTAGAAACAAAACAGATTTGTTTTAGATCCTAAGATCTTGCTATCAATCATCCCTCAAGTTCCCAATTGTATACAACTGGAAAACAACCCATGATTCCAGAACTTCACCAGCTGACCAGATTTCTTGTTGATATGCTTTTACCTTGTCGCTCCCACTATAGGTGGCAGCCTCAACCAATTCAGATCCAGTTCATACTCATACAGTGATGACTCTCCTTTAATACCCAACACTCTCCTTGTCCTGGATGTAACATTGTTGTCAAAGATAGAAACAGAGTACCGATATATTTCCCAGGATTACTACAAAGATGGGCATCAACAAAGTGTACAGCTGCAAGACTGTAGTCCATCTTTCTGGTCATTTCCAGAATGATATTCTTGGCATTTGAATGAAGAGTGAAGAGCTCGATCTGCCCCGGAAATTCAAAGAGAAAGTAGTGACCTTTTGAACCTTGGCTGTATCTACCTCTTTGGTCCCTTGAAAACTTGAAAAGAGTAATGGAATCCTTAATGATATTCTTTGAGTAGGCCGTGTCATCCTTGAATACAATCGATGCCACAGCCAGTGTAGCGGCCATCTCTGTAGCTAAGTCTGAACCAACTGAGCATTGAGTCACAGGGCAGGCCAAATGGTCGATCTAGTCGACCTCCAACAACAAAAGCTCCACAACATTATGCCGTATGATGTGAAACATTCTCCTTCCTTCCTGTAAATAAATTATCAACAATAATAACATTGTCTCCTCTCACCATAAGCCTGTTAACCAGGTGACTGCCGACCAAGCCAGCTCCACCTGTCACGACAACTCGTAGGGACTTTCTCTTTAAACCCCAGGGCACTTTGGCACATGAATTCACCATCGAACTGGAATAATACTGGGCAATCCGCGAAGCAAGAGTCAAATAGACGATCCGATGATGCTGGTCGGGCACAAACTTTGCATTTTTAGCAACATTAGATGCAAAATAACCAGGCTGCAAGGATAAAGAATCATTGATGCAATAATTTTGATCTTCATCAGTCAACTTGGTCAAGTATTGGAAAAAATTAGAGATATAGATAAAATCTCAAAGAAATTTTAGACTTTATGAATTTATAATGCATAATCACTTAATCCCTCTTCGTAAAATTCCTTTGTATGGAAATGGGCTATTTCAGATGCAAGGCCAGTGGTAGTCACAGCATACGTCTCATAACAAGTTTTTGCAAGATCCTCCGCAAGTTTCAAGTTTTCTAGATTCTCAATAGTCATTAAACCTTGTTCCATTGCTCTCTGTTTTGTCAAACCTCTAGTTTCCCCTAGTGCAAGAGTGCCTGATAGGAAACACATCAGATGGTCCATTTTGGGATAGAAATGTCCATCAGCCCCATCAGTTAGTTCACCCATAAATACTTATCCTTTGGGAATGGACTTCTGAATCAATCGATGCTTAACACACTTCATTGCTTCATCATACATATCACGTAGGTAAGAGACATTCGAGACTTCATGACCAGCACCTCGCTGTTGAAGCCAAACTTTAATAAGATATTCATAGTAGCTATCTCCACGAGATCCCAATCTGATATTTTCTCCACTAAACTGTCCAGATTGTGGACTGATATAAATAGGTACTAATCCATCCAACTTTGGGAGAATTTTAAAGTGTTCAATCACCTTTATTGCCACTTCGCCATATTTTGGATCACCAGAAATTTGACTAGGGTACCATATAACATATACTTTCTTGCAAATACAGGGGCCCATGATTAATGAATGAATATTTTGATGATTTTAGGTTATAAAAGAAACCCTAAAGACAATCAATCAATCATAAAATATAAAACAAAGAAAAATTAAAACAATAAAAACCAATCATAATAAAAAAAAATTAAAAATAAACAAGTGAAACAACACTAGAGATAACATCTGGCTCTGTCTAGGGATGGCATGCTCCCTGCGAGCTGCCAAGAACAAGTAGACCTATTCCTTTCCAATGAAATCATCTCTGATAACTACACTTTGTCCTGCCATTCACTGCTTTCGAAAATAAGAAATACCAGTGCCTTGTTTCCATTGGGCTGGAGTCTTCATCACAAATCTCTGCTACTTAACAAACCAATGGCTGAATATTTAAACTACTCTGAAAACTGAAATAATCTTCTCACAACCATATGATCACACTATAAAAACTTTAAAGAAATGCTTGAAGCATCAAGCTTATTTATTTACAGCTTCTACACTAATCAAAACTACTTTCTTTTGATCAAGTAAAATCATGCTTCCAGTGAAGCCATACAAATATCTGAATACTTAATAAAAATCTTGATCTGTGGATTAGCAAAATGAAAACAGGAACAACAATCATCATCTATCTGTAATTTTGATTTTTAGTCTTTTCATAAAATGTATACTGAAACCTTGAATCAAAAAATTCCTTGATGTAGTCAGCTACCGGTTCATACCATTTTCTCAGTGTTGGATTATCAAACTCATCCTTATTCTC
This sequence comes from Pseudotsuga menziesii, assembly GCA_001517045.1. Classification (NCBI taxonomy): domain Eukaryota; kingdom Viridiplantae; phylum Streptophyta; class Pinopsida; order Pinales; family Pinaceae; genus Pseudotsuga; species Pseudotsuga menziesii. The sequence goes on along the minus strand of LPNX010274912.1, from coordinate 225,127 downwards.
AATCCTGATATCAAAAGACAGCTGAAAAGGGCTTTGAAATGACAAATCCTGTATTTTGACCTCTAAAGCTTCAATCTCTTTTTCAGCAAATTCTTTTGAAAATATGACTTTAAATTCTGAGTTTGACGTTAGACAAGAAGACAAAATGGAAGAAATTTTTTCATCAATGCTCATATCACTCCATTCCTTGAAATTTTTAATGGAAAGAAAATATTCCCTAAACTCTGTCTTCTCCATCCATGTCTTTAGAAATATAATCCACAAATCTATTGATGATCTAATTGACCCCACTGGAAAATCTTCTGATCCGGAAATGATGCATAAAAGAGCCCATGGAATATGAAAATTCATTTCAAAAGAAAGAAAAAGACAACCTCCCTTTGATACAAACAATTTGACATTTGAGCTGCTCAAAGACTCCACATAATCAACAAATGGATCAATGAAACTATAAGGAATTACCTTTTGTTGAAGATCAAAATATCTATGTATATCCTCTTCCTCATAATGGCTGCCACTTTCAGCTACCTGCAAATTGAATTGCACATATGGATGTTCAATGTCTTCTACAGATTCATGATGGTTGATTTCCACACAATGTTGTTCCTCATCAAAATTTGATTCATAGTTTTCATACACCTGTTGGATGCTCCTCAAATCAACAGAGGCTGATGTAGGGATCTGCTATGTTTCATCTGGATACTCATCATAGATTGGGATATCTTCAGAGTGAATCGGCTGATGCTGATCTAAATCTAGCACTTCAATGTCTTCTCTTGGAGGTTCCACCGATATGTCAATGTCTTCACCATACAATGGAGCATTCTGATCAATTTCTAAAGACGAATATTTCTATTCTATGATGCTCTCATCAATTTTAATATCAGAATTTTGAAAAATTTCTTCTTGTGAAACAGAATAAGAGGAAGATAATAAATCTTCTTCTTTCTTCATATCATAATCACAGGCCTCATCTTCACTACTGGAAAAATCTGCTTCTAAACCCTGCATATATAATGCATATGCCCTACAACAATCCTCAAAAATGCACTCATCTAGGTATATCCTCTTATAATATGAATTAAAGGCATCATGAAAGTCTTTAAAAGAGGAAATATTGGAAGGAGGAAGAGTATTGTACCATTGTCTTGCATAACCATCTAATGAATACATAAACATTTTCATCAACACATCTTCATGATGTATGTTCAGCTGATCCATGTATTAATGAAATTTAATTACATGATGTGATGGATTGTCATCATCCTTTTCTTTGAATCGGGGAAGCAAATCTCCCCATTCATCCATGGTAGGTACTGCATGTGGAAAGCCAGGAACATCTGAAAAATTGAACAGAGCAAATCTCTGTGCAATCGTGGTTTCAAGACTCTTACACATGTTGTAAAATAACCTCTGGATTCTTCAAATATGGAGTTTCCCGGTGAATAAATATGTAGTCTTAACAATGCCCTGCTCTTGTCCACCTTCAAGAGCTGGATCTAATCTTTGTCGTTCTTTCTCGGGGAAGATATCCTTTCCTTTGTCCGTCCCTGGCAACGGCGCCAGAAGATGTTATCCCTAAAGTTGAACCTAGACTACGGGATTCAAGATTAAGGAAATATTTGTTCAAAAATGCATAAATAAAATGAAATCAAATTGAAAGCACAGGCTGGTATCAAACTAGGGCAAATGGAACTTGCCAGCACTCGAAGGAACTAGGCTAGTATAACTGTCTGTATAGATTACACAATTTTGGTATGAAATCAAAAGCTTTGAAAAAAATCACACAATTTACAATAAAGAAAGCCGATATATGTCACAGATTGGTAAATACAAGTATTTATAAGAAGATCAAAGCATTGAAGTGAAGGCTGGTATGAATCAAAGCAGGAGGAAAATCAAACAATGCTGTATAACATGAAATCAATCACAAAGTTCAATATCCAGGTACTATGATCCTAAATCATGAAGTGAAACTGTCAATGTTTGTAAAAATAAAAAGATAACTGTCATCTCACGATAAGAATTATTGTAATGGAATATGAATGACCATATACATAACAGAATTATCAGAGAGACAATTTATATAACACAAGGGAAAATCATCATCAAGTTTATTCAAAACTAGAACCTGTCATTAAAGCTACAAAATGCTCATGCTACATAGATGTGCTTACAATTGATCATGTATTACTCCCAAAAATGCCAACCTACAGTCCCCTGCGTTCTCCTGAAAGGAAGAACTCTCTCTTCTCTGATCAGTCGAGACCTTAGCTGGGACCTCCCGCTCCTTAAACTCCTAGACTTATAATGACTAAATAGCTTTAGAAACAAAACAGATTTGTTTAAGATCCTACATTCTTGCTAACTGATCCTAAGATATTGCTCTGAATCATACCTCAAGTTCCCAAATGTATACAACTAGAAAACAACCCATGATTCCAGAACTTCATCAGCTGACCAGATTTCTTGTTGATATGCTTTTACCTTGTCACTCCCACTATAGGTGGCAGCCTCAACCAATTTAGATCCAGCTCATACTCATACAGTGATGACTCTCCTTTAATACCCAACACTCTCCTTGTCTTGGATGTAACATTGTTGTCAAAGACAGAAACAGAGTACCGATATATTTCCCAGGATTACTACAAGGATGGGCATCAACTAAGTGTACTGCTGCAAGACTATAGTCCATCTTTCTGGTCATTTCCAGAATGATATTCTTGGCATTTGAATGAAGAGTGAAGAGCTCGATCTACCCCAGAAATTCAAAGAGAAAGTAGTGACCTTTTGAACCTTGGCTGTATCTACCTCTTTGGTCCCTTGAAAACTTGAAAAGAGTAATGGCATCCTTAACGATGTTTTTTGAGTAGGCCATGTCATCCTTGAATACAATCGATGCCGTAGCCAGTGCAGCGGCCATCTCTGCAGCTAAGTCTGAACCAACTGAGCATTGAGTCACAGGGCAGGCCAAATGGTCGATCTAGTCGACCTCCAACAACAAAAGCTCCACAACATTATGTCGTATGATGTGAAACATTCTCCTTCCTTCCTGTAAAGAAATTATCAACAATAATAACACTGTCGCCTCTCGCCATAATCCTGTCAACCAGGTGACTGCCAACCAAGCCACCTCCACCTGTCACGACAACTCGCAAAGACTTTCTCTTTAAACCCCAGGGCACTTTGGCCCCTAAATTCACTATCGAATCGGAATAATACTGGGCAATCCGCGAAGTAGGAGTCAAATAGACGATCCGATGATGCTAGTCAGGCACAAACTTTGCATTTTTAGCAACATTAGATGCAAAATAACTAGGCTGCAAGGATAAAGAATCATTGATGCAATACTTTTGATCTTCATCAGTCAACTTGGTTAAGTATTGGACAAACTTAGAGATATAGATAAAATCTCAAAGAAATTTTAGACTTTATGAATTTATAATGCATAATCACTTAATCCCTCTTCGTAAAATTCCTTTGTATGGAAATGGGCTATTTCAGATGCAAGGCCAGTGGTAGTCACAGCATACATCTCATAACAAGTTTTTGCAAGATCCTCCGCAAGTTTCAAGTTTTCTAGATTCTCAATAGTCATTAAACCTTGTTCCATTGCTCTCTGTTTTGTCAAACCTCTAGTTGCCCCCAGTTCAAGAGTGCTTGATAGGAAACACATCGGATGGTCCATTTTGGGATAGAAATGTCCATCAGGCCCATCAGGTAGTTCACCCATAAATACTTATCCTTTGGGAATGGACTTCTGAATCAATCGATGCTTAACACACTTCATTGCTTCATCATACATATCACATAGGTAAGAGACATTCAAGACTTCATGACCAGCACCTCACTGTTGAAGCCAAACTTTAATAAGATATTCATAGTAGCTATCTCCACGAGATCCCAATCTGATATTTTCTCCACTAAACTGTCCAGATTGTGGACTGATATAAATAGGTACTAATCCTTCCACCTTTGGGAGAATTTTAAATTGTTCAATCACCTTTATTGCCGCTTTGCCATATTTTGGATCACCAAAAATTTGACTAGGGTACCATATAACATATACTTTCTTGCAAATACAGGGGCTCATGATTAATGAATGAATATTTTGATGATTTTAGGTTATAAAAGAAACCTTAAAGACAATCAATCAATCATAAAATATAAAACAAAGCAAAATTAAAACAATAAAAACCAATCATAATAAAAAAATTTAAAAATAAACAAGTGAAACAACCCTAGAGATAAGAGAATCATTTGATCTATGCTCTAAAATACAAGAACCGATCATATACAACTGATGTTACAATGCTGGTTGCCTCCATGTGAGGCTGAATACAATACTGATCTAGTGCATTGGACCCATGGAATTCTCATGGAATGTTATATCTTCATGATTGATGGTCTGTTGAACCTAGAACGGTACATAGCTATATGGACTCGCTGATTGAGAGTCAGAGTCTCTGTCGTACAAGTATGCTGGTTCAATCATAAAGGTATATCGAAGCACTGCTAGGGCTTCTGAACACTATCTCCAACGTAAACCAGAAATAACAAGGGACATAACTTGTTTAGGTCCCTCAAGTAGACTCACTAGTGTGCTAGAGTCGGGTGACATCTGGGGTCTTCAACCAAATATTGTGTGGAACAAACCCTATATGAATCTTAACAGTGCGATGATGGAGTTGAAGTTGAGCACGTGAGAAACAACCATCCCAAGAGGCACTAGGGACTCCTCTCAAGTGGTCCAAGGAAATCATCAATGATGTTAATGAAACTGAGGTACAGGGACTTTTGGGTTTATCCTCTAGAATATGTGTGTTGGCATCAACGAAGGGAGACCTGCCCCTAGCCAAGGCAATGATGTTTCCTTGACCAGGAGCATGAAGGATAACCGAAACGTGTGAAGCAATCTGCGGACTGACCCACTGAATTGGGGGGAGGGGAGGGAAGGGAAGGGAAAAAATGAACAGGGGCAGTGGGGAGTGGGAGACTCAAAATTGCTATGTTCATAGTATGACAGTAGGGAGAAACAGGCAGTGAATGAAACTGAATCGAGGGAGTGGGATCATAGCTGTAATACCAGGAATGTCGCTACAGATGGGAAATACTTGGAGGAGGTGGACACTTTTGATACTGATGGGATCCAAGGAAGACACATTGCAGAGTACTCTCAACAAAGGTGACCCAATGTGGGGATGCCGCAAAACTGTTTTCTATGGGGTGGTGTCTAGGGACACCGTTGTGGTATGATCTCGTGGATTTTTGGCGAGCCCGAGAAGGTAAATGCTCAATGGTGCTTTCATTTTTAGAGAGTCTAAAAGCACAAAGAAGACTCCAGTGGGGGATCTTTTTCATTGGTAGTCTCCTGTGCCCAAAAAAGGATAAAAGCATACATAAGAGAGCTCACCCATCCTAGAGGGGATGAGAGACTTCTTTATTGTTGGTAGTCCAATCAGGATAGAAAAGGTTAAACCTATACTAACTGGATGGTCATTCAAATACTTTTACAAGGATGAATGAAACCAAGTTTTCTCAGTGATATTTTCTTGTTGAGACGGCTGGAAAAGAGCTTAATGACAACAGGTGGTGAGATTTTTTGTAAAGTGCAGGACCCTCTACCCGAGAAAGCAGAAAAGTATGCAGAGGGGAACGGTCTTGGCTTGATTGTGCCAAGGATGTCCTTTTGATGAAATGGTCTACATGGTCTGCAAAAGGAGGTAAACAAGACGATGTAAATTCCCTTTCCTATACTTTAACGAGTGGGAAAGGACGCAGCTATGCTCGACAATCTTTTCATTGTTTTAAGGAGTCAGAAAAGATCTTAAAAGAAACTCCAATGTGGTTAACCGATGGTGGCACATGCGATGGTCCATGTTGAGATGGTGGGTAGAGGTTCAAAGGTCATTGATGCAGTATGGATGGAGCAGAAGGCTCTCAAACATACCAATACATGCATGGGATAAATCGCCGCAGAGGCCTACGAGATGGTGCAGTAGAGGCATGCAAACCGACATGGCTCTCGGACAGAGGCCAGGAGAGCATGTGTGTGTGTTGCGGTGGACGGACTTGACTACATGCAATGTAAGTACAAGTTTAGAGGCATTTATATTCCAAATATGTGGAAGAAAAGAAATCATTTTATGGATAGTGGTCCAGAGGTCCGCATAAGGTGTGGTAAAAAGAAAAGACAATCTATGTGTTAAAAATAAAATAAAAGCTAAAATTACAGTCCTTGACGGGTGGTGGCCTGAGGACGCTTCTATGCCAAATACATGGAAGAAAAATAAAGGGTTTTATGGACAATGGTCTAGATGTACACGTGAGATGCAGTGAAAAAGACAATTATAAATACAAAAATAAAAGTATAGTACAATCCTTAACCGGTAGCGGCCTAACAACTTGCATTAGTAGCGTTCAGGTGGTGTGATACGAGTACCAGTTTGTAGACACTCACATCATCATGTCATGCCTCATGAATCAAGGTGACTTGTGGGAAATGGTCCCAAAATTGAATTATTAAACATGATACAATGGTCTCATAAGGAAATTGAAATTTGATCTTGAAGGTGTGAGAGGTGTCTCGAACAGGTTCCGAGTGACTTTTGACTAGCAACTGATGGTGTTGCCTTTGATTTTTGCTAAAAAAAGTTGAAAAACAAGAAAATGAAAATGAAGTGACTCATTGGTAATGTTAATTGTAAAATTTCATGAGGTAGAGCTGACAACTGCGGAAATGTTTGACTGCCTCTATGCAATCGGCGAAGATGGAGGGCCAAAAATAGCTAGCACATAGAATATTTTGGGCGGTTGGTAGGCCTAAAAGGTGACCACCACAGTCTCCACTATGACTTTCATTGAGGATGGTCTCGGCCTCATCACGAGTGAGGCAACGTAGTAGGATGGTATCAATTCCTCGATGATACAGAACATATCCAATCAGCAAGTGGTGAATGGCTTGATGTCGGATGTGTCACCTATCTTGATGGTTGAAGTGCACTGGGAACTTTTGTATTCGTAATAAAGGAGGATGTCCCCATACCATGGGTCTTTAGTAGATATGGAGAATAGGAAGTCATCAGGGATATCATCTGTGGGGGGTGATGATGCGGTTAATGGGGGTAATTCGGTCATGAGTGTGGCTAGCACAAATGCCTTTATGCTTTTTGGAGACACAAAATCCAGGTCAAACTATTAAAGGATGACTACCCACTTGGCTGCTCGACCTTGTAGAAGGTGGCGACTTAAGAGGTACTGCATTGGGTTTGAATTAGCCACTACACGAGTATGGTTGGCAATGATGTAGTGGCGCAATTTTTGAGCCGAGAAGACTACAACGAGGGCTAATTTCTCCTCGGGTGAATATTGTAATGGGGGTCCTGTTAGCTTCTGACTAATGTAGTAAATCACGTGCTCATGGTGAGCATTGTCTTCTTGGAAGAGACTCCCGTAGTGGTGTTTTCTGAGGCTGACACATAAAGGATGAAGTCTCGAGTGAAATATGGTGGTGATAGTAATGGTGCAAAAGCCAGGGCTTGTTTCAGTGCCTCGAACAATTCTTATGCTTGCTAATACTAAACAAAAAGGATTTTTGTGCGGAGCAAGCAGATGAATCCATAGGATTTTGTTGCATACTATGGCACAAAGTGGCAAAGGAAGTTGGCCTTACCTTGTAGTATTTGTAGTTGCTGCTGAGTTCTTGGAGAAGGAAGATCAAGGATGGCCTGAAATTTGAGGGGATCTACCATTATGCCTTTGTGAGATATGATAAATCCAAGTAAACGACTTGCTGGGACATAAAAAATGAACTTGAAGGGGTTCAGGTGGATGTTGTACTTGTGGCAACGTAAAAAGACTTGTCGCAAGTTGTCTATATGTTGTTCTTGTTTTCGTGATCGAGATCATGAGATCTTCCAAGTAGACCAAGATGATGTGAACTAAATCATGGAAACAATATGTCATGGCGCGCTGGAAGGTGGCTCCAGCATTTTTGAGGCCAAAGGGAATGAATTGGTAGGTGAATGTGCCCCATGGGGTTATGAATGCCATCTTGTAATAGTCTTATTTCTGGTTTTGGATTTGGTTGTATCCATGAAGGAGAAGGCCTCATGTCTGGCGCATGCGTCGATGATTTGGTCAATGAACGGGGTGGAGAAGTTGTCTTTGGGACATGCCCCATTAAGATCATGGAAGTCTATGCAAATGTGAATGGTACCCTATTTTTTATTCACGGGAACATGATTAGAAACCTAGGTTGTGTATGCAATGGGATAAATGAAGCCGACTGTGTGCATCTTTTCTATCTTGGCTTTCATCGCAGCCACTTTGGATGGATGGATGGGCCATTGCTTCTGGTGGACGGGTGCCACATCAGGCCCTGTGTTGATGTGGTGTTCCACAATGGATGTATCTAAGCCCAAAATTTTAGTGTATGACTAAGCGAAGATGTTGCAGAATTCTTGGAAGAGGGAGGTGTAGGCATCGACCTCTTCCGGGGAGCAAGATGCCTCCAGCATGATTTCTTCAATGATCTCAGAGTTGGTTGAGATGTTGATATTAATGGTTGGAGAAATGTTTTCCATGTTCCCTTCTTCGAAGGAATTTGGTGCTGGGATTGGGTTCTTGAACCAGTCAACCTTCCCATGGATGAAATCTTTGGTCTCCATGGAAAACTAGTCAGAATGTGACACCATCTCTTCCGGGAGGAAGAACGAGCGATGGTGCATGTCATCCCATGGGTATTCTGGGGCAGTCAGAGCTTCAAGTATCTCCTCATCATTGTTGAAGCAACGGAGTGACAGGTTTGATGGACCATCATTGGAGATGGGAATCAACTGGTTGGGGGAACTAGACATCATGTAAATGGACATGGTGTCAAACGAAGGAGGTGGTGGGTGAACTTGTTTGATCAAGGTGATCTCAGACTCAAGGGAATGGTGATGAAGGTCAGCAAGAGCCATTCAAAATTTGGGTAAGTCTTGGAAATGGTGGGAGTAATGTCCATACAAGCCTTAAAGGGCACAAGCATGGTTTGTCCTGAATTCCTTGTTCTTTACTAATGGCGCGGTTGGGAGTTCAACCACGGGGATGTTTACATTCGTATCCATGGCATCTAGATGTGCACGGATCACTGGGATTTCAGGGCAATTCTGATTTGGATGGCCCTATTGTTCGTAGACGGCACAAGGTGGGACTTGTCACGATTTTGTGGTGGATTTGGTGTTCTTTCCCCTTTCCCTTTTGGGTTGGGGCGGTGCAGGTGCGGGTGTGGTGGTTGGCTTATGCATACTGAGTGGGGGGTGAGACTCAACCGCAATAGGTTACACCGGAGTTAACACAACCTAGGGCATTGCTGGTTGAGTTGGTGGATCTAGATACCACACCGAGATCCCCAATGTAAAGTTGGGTAGGCTTAAGGTGGCCATGACTAGCTTGCTTATGACACCAAGTGGGGGAAAGAGGAAGGGAATTGTATGGACCAGAGATGATCCCACATAACTCCTAGCTTGTTGCATGTGGGGGTGAGGTTGTGGTTGTGAATGCATGTAATGCTACTGCTACAGATGATGTTGTAGCTACTGTTGGCATTGTGGCTGCAGATGATGTTGTGGTTGTGGTTGGGGCTATGGCTGCAGTTGCTGTTTGGGTGTAGCGATGCTTGATGAGACCATGCACAAGTTCACAGTTTTCTTTTGTCTTAGTGGTGGTGACACCAATGGTAAAGGAGCCATCATGGTGGGATCGGTAAACAACACAGGGCCCACATTCAACGGTGGGGAGGCTGGTGTGTTTTCAACCACAATGTTGGTTGAGGGATGATGTTAGCATGTGCGGTCGCCCCTTGCGGCTCGGTGGTGGTGATGGTGGGGATAATGTTGGAAGTTGCTATTAACCCTTGTGAATCATGGTAGGTGAGCTGGTCAACCATCACAATATTCCCTTCATGGGGGAACATCATGAGGTAGAAGAAAGTTGACACTACGGCTCGCATGGCATACATGTAACTCCTCCCGAGCAGGAGGTTGTAATCTAGTTGAGCATTGACGACCTCGATGTCGATCATGACTGTCTTCCTAGCTAACGTGATGGGGACATGGGGGAGGATTCCTTGGGATTTAGTGGGGTGTCCATCATAAGCCCACAGAGTCGTGGAGGACAGTTGCAGAATCGATGATCCAAGCTTCTGCCAAACCAAGGTAGACATGATGCACGTGGATGCCCCCTCATCCACTATTCATCGGTGCACAACCAAGTTTCGCATGGATACTGGGATTTGGAAGGTGATAGTGGAGGGCATGCATGGATCTCCATTATCTGTGTCAAATGTGATTAGCTTGGAATCAGAGGGGTATATTCACCCTAGAGAAGCTAGTAAGGATTTTCGCTACATTGGGTACATTTTAAGTACCTCAAAAGTAGACATGGTGGTTGGTGTTTGGGCCAAATCATCCACAATGCTATAGCTAACTATAGCTCTAGCTGTGGCGTTATTGGTAATTCTACATATGGGGGGCATGGGAACAGGGGTAACTGGAGAGGTAGGTTGGTTGTCTTAGACGTGGATGTTGCTGATGATTTGGCAGGTTCGGTGGTGGTACTGTACTGATTTTGTCTAGTCTGTAAGTTGACCTCTTTAGTGGTCATGGTCATTAGGTGGTGAACACCTGTTTTGACTGTGGGCGATGCCCCCTGAGCATTGGGATTGGCCTGGGGAGGGGGAGCAATTGCCACCAATCCTTTGACTGCTAGTGGGTTTCGAAGCACCATGGGAGGAGGTCCTTGTGGTTCCTGGTTGGGTTGGTCTTAGGTGGGGGCATTAACGGCCTATTGGGCCTCATTTTGAATGGCCTGCTTAGCACGAGCCATGAGGGGACACTTGAACATGTAATGCCCATAGACATCACAGAGTGTACATGGTTCTTTTGTGCACAATGGAGCATTGCATCTTGGTGAATTCTGTCGTGGGGGATTTTGGGCTAGCAGGTTAGCCATTGCATTATTAGGAGGGTTCAGTTGCTGACCGCCTCCCTGTGGTTGGCTATTAGCTTGGTTGTGGGGCCAGTTGTTTCTAGCTTTCCCTTGTTTATTGTTAGGGGCAGGCTAGTCAGGACGGTTTTGTTGTGCGAACACTTGACCCAACGGAGCGGGTGGAGCGGGCTTGAACTTGTTGCACTAGTGGTGCATAGTATATTTGTGGGGGTGGTGGTGCCATGAATGTGGGAATTTTCCCCACATATTGTTGTGTTGGCCAAGCCATGGCGTGAGCCTACTACGGTGGCACAGGTTTTGTAGAAGAGGTTGTTGCTCCGAACTGGGACATCATTCTAGCATAGTCTGGAGCTTGGTTTTGGTAAGCAACATTAGTGGTGTTGCTTGGTTGCGGTGCCACAGTAGGTGGTGTCAGTCGAGGTTGTGGTTGTTTGGAGACTGACCCTATGATGCAAACCACTATGTGGGATTCCCTCGTTGCATCATGGTAAGAGGTACTTGGACGGGGAGTGTCTGGAATGACAGTGTACAAGTATCTAGATTGGGCATAGATGAGGTCAAATTGTTGGGCCTTTAGTATGGCCTCTTCTTCAGATTGGGGACATTCAGATGCAATGTCCTTTATGATGGGTGGGAGCAAAGTCTTGAGGAACCAATCTAAGAAGATCCTATCATCAAGTTGGATCTTACACAAGCTATGGTGCTACCGCCACTCATGGATATGATCAGTGATGTGAATGGCGGTGTTTTGGCGACAGGATAATAGGATCTCCACTCCCTCATCATATCTGACAGGGAGTTAGAAATACTGTAGGAAGATGAAAGCTAGGGAGTTGAAGTCAGGGTACTTGGCTTGTGGCAGCTCAATGTACCATTTGGACATGGCACCTATAAGGGTGCATTGGAACAACCTCAGCCTGATGGAGTCTTTTATGATGGTATTGGATGAGTACCATAGATGGAATGTCATTATATGATTTTGGGGACATTACCTGGCTTTTCCTTCAAACTTTGGGATGTCTGATGGTAGCTTAGTTGTCATGGGTGGCCAGAAATCTTGGTGGCATATGGGATCATTTGTTAATCTATCCAATTCAGGCAAGTTCAAATGAGCCATGAAGGGCACATTTGACCCCAAGTTGATGTGGGGTGGGGATGCAATGGGGGTGGCATTTGCAGGTGTATAATGCATATGCATGGCTAGGGGTGATTATGGTGGCACCATGGTGGATGGGCCAATGCCCCCAAGTGTTGTGGGTGGGATTATGTGGGTAGCAGGGGAATTTCCCCCATGCATGGTAGTAGGGGCAATTTGGGTGGTTGGTGCATTGCCCCCCTGTGTGGTAGGGGGGGTAATGTGTGTGGAGGGGCCACTGCCCCCATGTGTTACCACTGGGCCAGCTTGGATGGTCACTATTGGTGGTGGCAATTGGATAATGACATTTTGCATGACTATGCTTGGACCACTTGGCACGTTGTGGGTGATAGGTTGTGTTGTCAACATGGGTCCACTTGCTAAGGTTAGGCCGAAAAATGGATTCGGGTTTGCAGTGGCCATGGGGCTAGATGGTGCATTGTGGAGGTCTGGTTCAGACTAATATGGGTCTAAATCAAAATCAGAGGCTGTGTGGCCCTCTGATGGTGTGGGAGATCACTGAGAATGGCTACGATGATGCCGACTAAGTGTTCCAAATGGTGGTGGTTCGCCTCTTAGGCATGGGGAAGATCGTGGAGGATCAATTGTGTTCGCTTGTGTGTATGAAACTGGTGGGTATGAAATTTGGACCCCAGTTTCAATGGCTTCCTATTGGCTGAAGGTGGTCTCTCGGCCACCAAGACTACCAGAATACAACGCTTGGCTTGTTCCTCACGAGTGGTTCTACTCAATTGGAAGGGGTCGTTGCTCGTTTCACTTGGCAATTCCTTTCAGCGCTAGCTACTTTGAGGTTCCTGTGGTACTCCTCACAATGAGTTTCTAGGAAAATACCAAGTACTTCCCACAGTTAAAGCAGTCAGGGACTTATGTCCTCAAAGACTGCAGAATTGATTGAACTTAGTGTAATTTTGGTAAATTTCAAGTCTTACTCAGTGTCTTGAACTGAGTTGGGTTAATTATTTGGTATGGTGTGTTGGTTTGCTTATTTGTTCTAGTATTTGGTTTGCAATATGGTTTATGAATTCATGGTAGAGTTCATATCATGGTTTTGTATGCAAACATAAGCATAAATTTGTAAGCAAATATGGTGATTAACCCTGAATTATTGGCCTAACTAAATGTCTACCTCAGTGGTATTCTTCCTCAACCAAGAGAAGGTGCTAGGATCTCAACACAATGGGACTAAGCCCATCTGTAGATCCTCAGGTCAACTCCCAAGTGCAGGTTGGTCAATAGGGAGGACGCTTAGCACTGTGATAATCCCTCCTTCTCTACCCCCTCTACCTTCCAGGTCACCTGGTTTTAGTGGCTTAGGAAAAATACCATGGAGTGCCTAGATCTATACGAGCTTTCCCTTCATTTTATCCCAGAATACCCCGGAGGGTGATGACTAGGTAGAGGAGGAAGGGGGTAGCAAGATGGTTAATTTTAGGTTACTTTTAGTTAGGCTAGTTCATTTTATTAAACCTTAATGATTGATTTAGCATATACACTTTGTTCATGGATTTGTTTGCAGAAAATGAAAACTGGAATTAAAAGAGACCTGCAATGGTGGACAGAGGCGGCTAGGCCACATTGGAAGTCCTCTAAAACTACAAATTACTATTAATTAAACTTAAAAACTACTTATGTGTGATAGGCCACACATTTCTGACCAAATCCCGCAAGGGGGCCGCGAGATTTTTCCAGAAATGAGCGAGGGGGTCGCACAAAATGCCAAAACAACTGCAACTTGAGATCCTGGGCTGAAGTTGCTCCTGTCTAAGGATTAAGTGCACCCTGGGAATTCCTGTCTGGGGATTAATTGCACCTTGTCTCACCTTTTTCCCCAATAAGAGTGACCTGCTCCAGAAAGGGGTGTTTTGGTGAGGCAGGGTCAAATCTGGCCAACAGTAACTGGTACTGGGGTCAGTCTAACTCGGCTCGGCCTAGAAAAGGTTTCGACACTGACAAAAATAGGAAATAAAGAAAATTTAAACAGATCTAAACTAAGATTTCTGAAAACTAGGGTAAGAACTAAAAAATTTGAAAACTTGAAATTTTTTCCCCAGGGATCCTGTGGGACTGACCCAAGGGAGTCGCCAAAGCTGTAGTGAGAATTTCTCCTTAGTACAAGGGTTGGAATGGCTCCCTTGTGCCTATAGGGCACAAGGGTAGGTTCCTACCCTTAGAAAACAGTAAAAAACAGAATGATAAATGGTAAAAATAGAGCTACGAATTGAAACTAAGCTAATCTAAGCAAGACTAAGTAAATGGCAGCTACTGTAAACTAAATATAAGATCTAATAATAGAAAGAAAGATGGAGATGCATCCCTTGTGAATCCCTCTTCACACAGTGGGTTAGGGTTCTGCCTCCAAAGCCTGCAAAATAAACTTAAGCTACTAAACCTGCAAACAATGGCAATGAAAAACTTGCAAATAGAGATGAGGGTTAGAAAGTAAAAATAATAAAACAAAACATAAAAATAGATTATACCTCACTTAGGTGGGAATGGTCCACCATGCCCTAGCTCATGGGAGCACTTCTCTCTTGGTTGGGAAGAAATGGCTTGATGAGATGGAGATGGAGGAGAGGGAAAGTGGGTGGTTTGAGAGCAAGAGGTCTCAAAGCATCCACAGGCAGCATAACAATGGGCAAGTGAGGAGTGTTTTGAGAGTGACTCCCCACCCTCCTTATATAATTTTTCCAAGGGGTTTAGGGTTTTAAGCCCTTGGTTAGGGCTTTAGCCCCTTTTTTGGGCCTTTAGCCCCTTCTTCCCTAACTTTAGCCACTTTCAGGGTTTTAGCCCCTTTTTGAGGGCTTTAGCTCCTAGGGGTCTATTTTGGGCTTTTTTGGGGGTTTTTAGCCCTTTTCTTCATCCTTGCGCTCTTTTGGAGGTGTGGGGGTCAAATGGAAAGTCTTATGGAGTGAAATGAGTGTTGTGAGATGGTGTCCTTGGGTGGTGTAGGCCATAGAGAGCTATGTGGGGTATTTTTGGGTTAATAGGGTCTCTTTTTCATTGATAGTATCTTGTACCTAAAAAAGGTTAAAAGTATACATAAGAAAGCTCACCCATCCTTTAGGGGATGAGAGACTTCTTTACCGTTGGTAGTCTAGTCAGGCCGAAAAAGGTTAAACCTATACTGACTGGATGGTCATTCAGATCCTTTTACGAGCATGAACGAAACCAATTTTTCTCGGCAATCTTTTCTTGATGAGAAGGCTGGAAAAGAGCTTAACGACAACCCATGGTGAGCTTTTTCATAAAGTCTGGCCCCTCTGCCCAAGAAAGCATAAAAGGATGCAGAGGGGAATAGTCTTGGCTGGAATCTGTCATGGTGGTCCTTTTCATTTTATGGTCTACATAGTCCGCAAAAGGAGATAAATGCAATGATGTAGACACCCTTTCCTATACTTTAATGAGTGAGAAAGGAAGCAGCTACGCTTGGAAATATTTTCATTCTTTTAGGAGTCAAAAAAAAAATTAAAAGAAACTCAAATATGGTCAACCGATTGAGGAGGAAATGATGGTGCCCCTATGTTAAGATAGTGGACAATGGTCCAAAGGTCATCTATGTAGTATGGATGGAGCAAGTGGATCTTGAACATACATGGGATAGATTGTGGCAGAGGCACGTGAATAGATGCAGAAGAGGCACAAAAATCGAGGTGGCTCTCGAAGAGAGGTCAAGAGAGTTGTGTGTGATTTGTGGTGGATGGACTTGACTACATGTGATGTGACTACAAGTCTGGAGGCAGTTATGTGCTGAATGCATGCAAAATAAATGATCCACCCTCCAAGTGGTGGCTTAGAGACCTACGTAAGGTGCGGAGGATAGATTTGACAGCTATATATTGAAATGATAAAATGATGTGTTGTTTGGAGAGATATTCCGGAGACCCATATGAGTGCTGGTAGGAAAGTGTAATGCAAGTAGAGGTCTTGAGACTCTTACATCACAATGATGTGGGTCATAAACCGAGGTAAATTCCAGGAAGTGGTCCCAAAAATTACTTGTTAAACATGAGACGCTGGTCTCATTAGAAGATAGAAGACATAAATTTGAGCCCAGAGGTGTGAGAGGTGTCTCAAACAGGCTCTGGGTGACTCTGAACCCAGAGGTGTGAGGGGTGTCTCAAATAGACTATGGGTGACTCCTACTAGTATCTCATGGTGCTGCCCCTAGTACTGTGATGCATAGGGGAAAACTTAAACCAAATGGGGGCCTATGGGTACAAATCTAGATCAATGTACAATGTGCAATTCTCATGGTGGTATGCAAATTGATTGGACCTCTAGGACAAGTCTAGGGACCTGATGTTATGCTAGCATGGTGGTAGCTAGTTCATACATGTGACATACTGTGTGAATGTGTAGATGTGGTACCGTACCCTCTAGTGGGATATCCTTATGTGTAGAACTATTACTGGAGGGGGGCTATGACTTGTGTGTTATAGTGTATTTCACCACTCTAGGTGAATCACACTTTGTATGGCATTCCCCTGTCCCACTGCAGTCTCTTTAGACCCCATGGACTATATTTTATCCTTTGATGTTTCCTTGATCATCCCTAAAACTATATGAAAAATGATATACATGGATTTTTACCCGATAACTGCGTACATACGCGGGTTTGAACCCTATAACCACGTACATCAGGATGTGTGCATAATCCAAATACTTTTGGAGTTTTCCTTGACATGGATCCGACTCATTCGACTCCTGGCCTTCCATATGCCTTGAGATCGCTCGAATTCGACCCTTCATTATCCCTTTTGAAGCTATATAAGGAACCCCTTGGTACATTGAAGGCATATAGAGAGATTGAGAGCAACGAAACTATAGTCCATTGTTTCCAGAATTTGTACTTGAGTATGCATCTCTTTGTCCCTTGGAGAACTTTTGTGTTCTTCCCAAGCTTGCCTTTTGCTAGTGAGCTTGCTATTGTGAGATGGAGGATTGAGGTGGTGGAGGCCCAAGTGGGGGATTCAGTTTCTCTGGTTCGCAGACATGCCGTCAAAGGTTGTATCTATCTTGTAATATCTGATTTATATTATTGGAAATATCTTTTCTTGTCCAATAATGTGTATTTGATTAAATATTGTATCCATTGGAATATGTAAAATGCTTTTACATTATTGATTATATATGCTAGAATAGATCTAACACCATGATATATAGTATGCTTGTATTGTTTACTTGTTGTTGAGGAAGTATTATATCAATTCAAGCTGAAGATTGGAAGGCTCAATGGGGGTCTACTTCAACCGTCCGGAATAAGGTACGAGGTCTGATCCTTTAGTGTTAGACATTTTATTTCTATTGCATATTGGGAAAGATTGATTTCTTGAGTCAAAACTATCTGTTGTGGTACCCCAAGCCATAGTAATTTCTCTCCGTAATAGAATTAGCGACTCCACTGGGGAGTTCCTAGTAGTTGTCCTTTGGGGGTGATTTTCTCGGCATTCAATGTATTTGAATTGCTCTTTCTCTCTTGTTTCTATGTTGGGTCTGGGGGCATGTATGCCTGGTAGAGTCTGATTGGAGTGAAGTTTGTCTTAGCCTATCTTTTTTCCTTGTTTTATGCACCTTTTCTTCTTGTACGTGGGTTTTTGATTTATAGTCGCGTATACATGCCGTTTTCTCTGTGATTTCTGCATATACACGTGGGTTTACTGCAAACAGTCACGTATACCCTGGTTTTTCCCTTTTGTGGAAGATAATTGGTTACTGGGTGAATGCTGTTAGTTGCTGAGTCTCCTTTGGTACTGCTTGAGTCCGTTTTGACCTCTGTTTCTGACCGAAAACGTTTTTTTTTAGCCTAAATTTTCTTTTAGGAAAGTTCTTGTCATGACATTTTCGATTTTTTGTTTGAGATTAGTGCATTAGAGTTCTTTTACCTTAGTGCTTTTCTTGGATGTTGTTTATGTGTGTTTGCAGAGTCTAGGGGTGGTAGAATCATTCTTTTGCTTTTTACATGTCTTATATTTTCAAAAAATCCAAAAACATTTGCTTATCATAATGCATTGCATTTTGCACTTTGCATTGTACTTGCACTAGATCTAGATTTTCTTTGGAGTACTAGTTAGGTATTCATATAGGAAAAATTTGCATTCATCATTTGAAGAAGAATTGTGCATTTCACGTAGTAGCATACCCTATTTACATGGACACAATGCATTTGCATTGATTGTTATGGTGTGCATTTTACTTCATGTTGTGTCATAACACCACTAGTTGCATGACCATATCCTATTTTTGAGTAATAAAGCCAACTAAAATCAATGCTAATTAAAATGAATTACACTCTTTTCTTTTCTAGGGTGCACCAACAAGATTAGGTTTTAGGATCTTGGAATAGTTCATTGTAAGTCAATTCTCCAAGATCACTAAACAACAACATCTAGGTGTCTGTCCAGGGAGTGTGTGAAATCCTTGATATAACCATTGTTCTCAGGATCCTCCTCTCAAACGAGAGTTAAGCACGAGGTAGTGTGAGCGGTTATCAATTAGGATGACCCCTAGTCATAACTGAGTAGCACCGAAGAAATTTCCAGGATTGTATTCGTATCTGGGGGCTCTTTCGAGAGTTTTGGGCTTTGCTACCCTGCCCATACGGTCAATCCCGCCTGCGACTGTCCATCTGAGATTTGATTATATTGAGGTGAATGTAGAAGGAGTAAGTCGACATAAGTCAACTTGAACAAAGACTGACTTAGTCAGCCGACTAAGTCGATGGACCGACTAAGTCGGTCGGCCGACTAAACTAGTTAATTAAGTCGTCTAACTAACAGTCGTGTCGGTTCACCAAATCTACAGGTAGTTATTTTGTAACTATTTGTAACTTGTATATATTTTGTAACTGTTTGTAACTTGCAAGTTCACTAACCGACTCAGAGGTCGGCCAACTACTCAATACCTTGGCCAAAGAGTCAAAGAAGAGGACGGTCACCAAAAGTAAAGAGCTCAAAGACAAGGAGGCAGAACAAGTCGAGTTTCTCGGCAAATGCAGGTCTCTTGCACAATTTGTCGTCCCAGGCCCGGTCGAAGCCACAACAGATCGACCTCTGGAAAGGGCATACCAGCTTTTTGAAGGCATGGTGTCAACTATACAAACACATCTCCAAGAGACTAAAGCAGAACAAAAGGAAGAGACCGCCCGACTCCTCTTGACCCAGTACACTACATTTTCGGAGGCTTACAAAGTCTTACAGGACCATATGGAGGAATCCATTGTTACTAAGGAAGTACTAAGAGACTGGCCTACTCATTATGGGCAAGTCTATCATCAGACCAGGCATACAAGACAAGGTATTTAGGCCTTAGAGGGGCGTAATTTGACGGAGGTAGAAATGAGACAGACCATTGACGAGCAGATTGTGATGGAGAATAGCAAACTACAGAAGCTGGAACGAGAAGCTCATCAGTGGGTTCAGCAAGCCCTTCCAAACTTAGAGAAGGTCGACAACATCTGCCTGTAGATGAAAAGACTCATTGATGCTGCAGAAGAACAGAACCAAATGTTGGGTCCCAACATGGATAACATTGCAGAAATTCCTATGGCAGAAAATATGTCGGTACTTTCAAATCTAACTACTCTAACGATCAACATTCAGAAAGCCTTGCAGACATGGATAGACTTCCAGCATCAGCTTTCCGTCACTGCACCAACAATAGTCTAAGTATGCATCCAGAGGAGACCGACTATTCGTCTGCACAGTCCACCTCAGTAGCAGTTTTTGTAGGGTCCGACCAACACTAACAATTTTTGTACTTCCCTGTTTCTTTGGGACGAAGAAACGTTTTGTTCGTGGGGGAGATGTAGAAGGAGAAATTCGACATAAGTTGACTTGAACGAAGACCGACTTAGTCATTCGACTAAGTCGATGGACCGACTAAGTCGGTCGGCCGACTAAACTAGTTAATTAATTCGGCTAACTAACAGTCGTGTCAGTTCACCAAACCGATAGGTAGTTATTTTGTAACTGTTTGTAACTTGTATATATTAGGTTGTTGAGCCACACAAGAACTCAGTTCAGTTCTGTGCTTGGTATGAAATCATTATAATAAAGTATTCTGTTCTATCCTATCTATTCTTGTCTCTTGTCTCTATTTATATATATATGTTTTAGTATGTATTATTGGTAACCTTATGTGATCTGTGAGATTACAATAGTGACCTTAATGACCTTACCTAGGATATCGAGGGGGTACTTGTAGAGGTTATTTTGCAGGTGTCCTGGCTAGGTTGGGGTCAGACAACACAGTCGCTTTATGCGTTGAAGCTGAGGGCCACAATAATTGGTTACATACCTCCGCTTGTTGTGTACGGGAGTCTCAGGCCTCTCCTAGGCGAGACATACCTGCTTCATTCGGGAGCTCACTTATCCAGCCCTTGTTTGCTTTCATTTGGCTTTAGATTTTATTAGTGATTAATCTGTGCATGCTAGTTGGCCTAGGGTTTATGTAAATAGAGAGTCTTTGCTATTTTTGTTTTGAGTCATTGTGGATTCGAGTGCGGTTTCGTGCCGTTCTCGTCGGTTAGCAGGACTTCCACCTTGTAATTATCCTCCTCCTTTGGGAGAGAGACCTAGATAGTCCAGGTGGACTATGTCACACACTGATTCACACACCATGGAGGATCATTCAGAGACTATTCCTGAGCCACCTCCTACCATTCGTGTTGACGATGGGGAATTTACTCCTACATACGATCCTTCACCTGACCTAGCTGAGTTTGGTCCTATGATTTCCTAGATAGGATATTTGCACGATAGACCTACTCACCCTAGGGCTGATTTCCCATTGACACATTACTGGTATGGAATGCCAGAAGATGCTGAGAATCACTTTCAAACTGCCAGCACTAGCTATGGTAGTTATGCTACGACTGGTTTTCCTATGCATGATTTGACATTTCATGTCGAAACCGACTTTGAGCCTAGCACTATGCCTGGGGAAATCCCATTCCTTACCTTGCGGAGAGGTTTGGGAGTACTAGTCACATTGCACCTTCCATCCCAATGGTGGAAGCTACATCTCATCTCCCTCCTAGGTCTAGGGTTAGCGATCCAATTAGGATACCAGGTCCGAGACAGGTGACGATAGGTGGTAGTACATATCTTATTACTCAGATTCCTTCGTCCTTGGTTCTAAGTTCTTTAAATGTACATCCTCCACCTTATTCATGTGGTCCTTCGAGCTGATATATGGCTACGAGTCAATTCCATATTGCGGTTACTAGGCCGATTGTGTCTCAAGTTCATATACCACCCACTGCTTCGGGAGGCTATATTCACGCTTATAGTGGTCAGCTTGTTATGTCCGGGGTGTATATACCTACTTCTGGTATGTATGTTCCCCCTTCTGGAGCTTATCTTCCTACCTACAGAGTGTCCCATGGGACATCACATGCAATGACCTATGGACCTTATTATGGGACACAGTATGGACAGGTTTCTTCACCTTATGGAGGCGGGTATCAACAACCTACTTACTCTCCTAATTACGGCTTCGTAGCTCCTACTAGTCAAGGTCCACCTTACTATGGTACTTCCACGTCACCCTATATGGGTCAGACAGGAGGAGGACACTATGGCCAAGGCCATGGTGGTGCTCAAACCTATGTGAACCAGGGAGCGGTCCATCGACCTCATCATCCTAGGATCCCTTTCCTCGCGATGCTTAACCTTCCTGACTTATCAAGAATTACGAATGATCCCGTGGCTCATGACCCAGCTTGGCCGGATATCCCTACCAAGCTTCCTTCAGACATACCCAAGTTCAAAGGAAAAATGGGAGAGGATCCGAGCGAACATGTTACCATGTTTCACCTTTGGTGCTCTTTGAATTCGTTACATCAGGACTCAGTCCGCTTCCGGCTATTTCAACGCACCCTCATGGGGCCTGCTATGAAATGGTATATAGAGTTACCAAAGGGAGCTTTTACCTTGTTTGACGATATTGCAATGACTTTTCTTAATCACTTCCAGCTACCAGTGCGCTATGACGTTGGTACTGAACTCTTGTCAACATTTCAGCAAGATAAAGCCACCCATATTTCTGATCATATTCAGGAGTGGCATAGACGGAAGATATTAATTAAAGATTTTATACCACGGGAGTTCCTTCTCGAGTGGTTCCTCAAGTCTTTATTGCCATATATCGTGAAGGATGTTTCCACATCCGGAGTGCATAATGAGGAACAAGCAATCTTTAGGGCGCAGGAACTGGACTTGATTTATGCTCAATCCGGTTTGTTGTATGAGATTATTCCCAACGCTCCTCATTCAAGTTTCGATCCCAAGGTCAAACCTAGACCACATACCGATGGAATTGTGGGTTGTGCAAGTGCGAAACCTGCGGATTCAGTTGCAAAACAAGTTAGTCAATTGTCACTCAACCAGTCTACTTCGGGACAAGCTACAGCTTTGTCTCAACCCACCCAAACGATGAATGTACTTTCTGTGCAATCGTAGGACCAGAAGGGTAACCAGCAGCCCGGATGGAATAGAAGAAATGGTAAGAATAATAATCGAAAGGGTGGGAATAGGAATGAGAATGCTACCAATAATGACAAGAATAGTCAGAATGCTGGTGGGGACAAGCAAGTGAAACGTAAGGTTAAGTTCCCTTGCAAGCTATGTAAGGATGATCACCTCACTTACTTATGCCCTCGAATTGATGAAGCTTTGAGACTCTTAGCACAAGGCCCAACTGTGCTAACGAAACCTTTACCGCATAACCAGAATATGAACTTGAAGTCCTAGGAGCAATATAGTGAGAATGATCCACTAGAGACTAGTGCTCGTGGGTGCATTAACATGGTCCGTGCTGCCAAGGTTGTGACTCGTGCAAAAGATTATGGAATGATTAAGAACCTGATCCACCAGGAACCCCTTTGCGCATTGAGAAACCTACAGATAAACCCGAGGCTGCACCTCGCATTCCTAAGGGGGTACTTAAGCACTCGGGGCATAATCCAAATGCCCGAGCTGCCCAGAATTATTTAGTTGTCGAGGATTTGTGCCATACTCCTTGTGCAATGTTTGCATTGGAAGTGCTTTAGAGTTGTCCTTCGCAAAGGAAGGCTTTGCTTTCTGCGCTTGGTGTGAACGGTGATGATTCTTCCTCAGTGATCAAATTTGAAACTGCAGGACATCAGCCTCGCTTTCCCTACTATGTGTCGCTTTTGGTACACATAGAATGTCTTAATATGATCATCAAGCACACTGGGATTGATGAGGGTGTTGCTGCATCTGTGATATCTTTGTCCTGTTGGAAGGGTCTTGGTTCTCCTGAGTTGTCGAAATCAGCGACTATGTTAACCGCTTTTGATGGGAGATATTTTATGCCACATGACATCCTTTCGTCCCTTAAAGTCCATTTGGGGGGGAAGACCGTTGCGATAGAGGTTGAGGTGGTTGATGCACCCCTCGACTACAATCTCTTTCTTTGTAGGAACTGGATGTATAGTATGCAAGCCGTTGCTACTTCCTTGTTCCATGTTGTATTCTTTCCACATAATGGGAAGATTGTAACGATTGATCAAATGACATTCAAGAATTCCTCTATTACTGCATCTTTCAGGAGCTTCGGTCCTGATCATTGAACACTCTCAGCCGACAACTGGGAGTGTGGATGTAGGCATGTATCCATCCCTCATGGGAAGCTTTAGTTGTCCTACACCGGTCCTCATGATAGGATCTTGTTCTGATAAGGCTTTGACTTCTACGACCTCAGTGTCTTTTCGCACGACTCATATGGAAGATCCTTGGATTCTTCCTACACTGAGTATTTCGAGTGAGCCTATCGATACCAACATGCCGCTTCCTGTAGCCATGATAGATTATCAATCCAATCTTAAGAATGTTGCAGAGCCTTATTCTTCCTCTTCGCGGACGGAAGAGGAAGACCCCTATGTGTTGCTAGCATGGGCAGTATAGTCTTCTCATGCCCATGACTGCCTTGATACGATTTTCACTTCAGATGAAGTGATCATCGAGGCTATGTCGGACATTGAGCCGCCATGGGAAGAACTTCATCATAGATCGTATTTCCTTCCACCATTTGACCATTTGGAGCATGAGGATTATAGGGAGATTCTTAGTCAGAGAGTTGGTAGTCCCATGGTTCCATTAAGCTCTCCTGGTTAGATGGCTGATGGGAACATGGAGAACATATCTTCCATGATTTCTATCAACATCTCTCGAAATCTTGGCACCATTGAGAATGTCTATATTGGGGAGGAATGTTCCCATGTTGAGATTCTCGAATATACCGAGCTATTTAAGGAATTCCGTGATGTTTTTGGTTGGTCTTAAGATGAGATGCCAGGTATTGACCCTTGGATTGTCGAACATAAGATTAAGACTTACCCCAATGCTAAGCCTGTTCGACAACATTTACATGCTGTGAATCCTAGGAAAGCACCTGCCATTAAGGCAGAGATAGAGAAGCTATTGAAAGCCGTTTCATCTATCCCGTTCCCTTGATGGAGTGGGTTTCAAACCCTATTCTAGTGGATAAGAAGCAGGGATTGATCCAAATATGCACTGATTTCCATGATTTGAATCGTGCCTATCCTAAGGATAACTTCCCCACACCATTTATAGATCAGATTTTGGATGAGTATGCGGGTAGTGAGGTGTTCTCCTTCATGGATGGCTTTTCCGGGTATAATCAGATCCAGATTAAACCTAAGGACCAACACAATACTACATTTATTTGTCCTTGGGGAATGTTTGCATATCGAAAAATGCCTTTCGGCCTTAAAAACACCGGAGCTACATTTCAGCGGGCGATGACCTTGATTTTCCACGATCTCAAGTCTATTATTGAAATATTTTTGGATGACCTCGCTGCTCATTCTTGTATGAGAATGCATCATCCCTATCACTTGAGATTGGTCTTATAAAGATGGCGGCACTATTCAGTTTGATTAAATCCTCATAAGTTCATCTTTTGTGTGAAGTCAGGTCGTTTACTAGGATTCATCATTTTAAAGGAGGGCATAAGAGTCGATCCCTTAAAGGTTGAGGCAATACTTCAGTTGTCTCCCCCGAAGAACATTCGTCATCTTCAGTGTTTGCAAGGCATGGAAAAATTATTATAAATATTTGTTGTCAACTTTGCCAATTTGACTAGAGGCTTCATGCGTCTCTTGAAGAAGGATACTCCCTTTGAATGGGATGAGCGAGCCCAGGAGTCCTTCGATGCACTTAAGCGAGCCCTAGCATCGGCCCCGGTGATTAGTCCTCCGGATTATAGCCGTGATTTCCTATTATATGTGGCCATGTCTTTAGAGATGATTGGTATGGTGTTGGTTCAGGAGGATGAGGAGCTCCAAGATCATGTCATATATTATCTGAGCCGAAACCTTATTGATGCAGAGATTCGTTATTCTCATGTCGAGAATTTTGCTTTATCGACCGTACATGCGGTTCAGCGTTTGAGACATTATATTCTCCTTCGGTAGACCTTGGTTGTGGACCATGTCAATCTGTTTCAGTTCGTCCTCACATGAAGGATGATTGGGGGAAAGTATAATAAATGGATTTTGATTCTGCAAGAGTTCAATCTCGAATTTGTTTCAGCAAATTCGAAGAAATCGTTAATTTTTGCAGAGCTTATATCAAAATTTCCCGAGCGAGGCCGAGGAGTTGGTTTGTGAAGATAAATTTGTTGATGAACACATCTTCTTAATCTCAACATCTGACCCATGGTATGGAGATATCATAGTATATCTGCAAACACAGAGGACCCCTACTCACCTCTCGCGAGATGAACGACAACGATTATGTCACATCTTTAAGAACTACCTTATAGTGGACAATACTTTGTACCGCCATGGGGTAGATTCCATTTTACAACATTGTTTAACTCATGAGGAGGCTGAGGTTGTGCTGAATGATTGCCATGGAGGGGCGTGTGGTGGTCATTTATTTGGGATTTCTACAGCTCAAAAGATTTTGAGAGTGGGTTATTTCTGGCCGTCGATCTTTAAAGATTGTGTTGATGCGGTCAAGAGGTGCCACCCTTGCCAGGTGTTAGCACAAAATATGCGCTTGAAGCCTGCCCCATTACATCCCATTATCACCGCCGGTCCCTTCACTAAGTGGGGGCTTGATTTTATGAATTACAACCCAGTTTCAGCTGGGGGGCACCATCATATTATAGTGGCTGTGGATTATTTCATGAAATGGGCTGAGGCAATGCCTACAGTAAAATCCGACGATGAGACAACCGCTCACTTCGTATTCAACCAGATCATTACTCAGTTCGGGATTCCAAAAGAGCTTGTCACTGACCATGGCTCGCACTTTCAGAAACGTATGATGAAAGAGTTGGCATCCAAGTTAGGGTATAATCAAGAGCACTCCTCTTCTTATTACCCCCAAGCGAATGGACAGGTTGAAGTAGTGAATAAATCACTTAAGTCCATTCTCTAATGAACCATCGCATAGAGCAAGACGAATTGGCATATTATGTTATACCTTGATTTGTGGGTATATCGAACCACGGTTAAGACTGCCACTGGTTTTTCTCCATATCAGCTTGTGCATGGAGTGGAGTCGATATTTCCGGTTGAATATGAGATTCCTTCGTTGAAGCTAGTTGTGAAACTCTTGCCAGACACTTCACCTTTGGAGGAGAGTTTGGTCCACCTCAAGCAACTTGATGAGCAGCGTCGAGATGCCTTGGTGGCTCTAGAGGTTAATAAACGTCACGTTAAGTTCCAATATGACAATTCTATCCATCCAAGAGTGTTTAGTGAAGGAGACTTGGTCCTTTTGTGGGATCAATTGAAAGAACCCTTGGGGGCATGGAAATTTAATCCTATGTGGCGTGGTCCTTACGTGGTCAAGCGTGTCTTAGAGAAGGGTGCCTATGAGTTAGTAGATTACGAAGGCATAGCTTTGGTGGAGCCTAGAAATGCGCTCTATCTCAAAAAATACTATGCATGATATTTAGCCAAGGCTGCTTGTTGTATACTAGTGTACAGCTTTGCATAGTTAGGTCTTTTTCTTATCATGATCGGGTTTGTGATTAGTTTCTGTTTCTTTTGGCAGATGTCAATGGAATCTTCCACCTACATAGGATTCGCGGATGGTGCAAGCCATCACACTCAGCACTCAGCCTCAGCTGCTTGGGTTATTTATACTCCTATGGGTTAGGTACTGTCTTCAGGAGGTGTATGTCTACGGCCATCTTCCAACAATGTTGCTAAGTATAGTGCCATTATCGAGCTTCTACGGGATGCCATTTCACATGGCGTTCTATCTCTTAAGGTACGTCTTGATTCATAGTTAGTAGTGTCACAACTCAATGGTTTGTACCATGTTAGAGATCTGACGTTATTGAGAATATTCTTACATGTGAGATTGTTATAACAACAATTTGACAGTATCACATATATACACATTCCAAGAAATGATAATCAAGTTGCTGACTCATATGCTAACTACATGTTAGATTGGCATTTGTTTCATTCATAATAAATTAATCACAAACATTTTTACACATGTAAATAAATAAACCGATCACCATAAAACCTTTTATATATATCAAAAATGTGGTAATACATAGTGTCATATACACAAGTGGAGCTTTCGAAGCTTCCATCATATAATACACGGTCATACAAAAAATATAAACTCCCAGGGATCTAATCCTATGGAGGAGGAGGGTTATGATCATGATACGTCACTACAGCTCTAGCTAGCTGCTGGAATAAATGCACCCATGCGTGTGGCACGCCCACCACCTGTCGTTGCATGGCCTCAGGAAAGTCCTCGACTTGCACCATGGGAACTCTATGAGTCAATCGCACAAAGTTGGTTTGAATGCTCTGGAGCATTCGCTCTGCATCCACACCTGTGATGTCATCCCCTCTTCCCCTTCGTCTATGATGTGGGAAGCCCTCTGGTCGCCGTGGTCCCACATCTGCACATGAATAGTAGATGTCACTATGTGTTGTCACGCCAAAACATGTCTTTTTGATTCCACATAATCAAAGAAAATACAAAAAAACTAAATAACTGAAAAAAAATTTAACAAAAAAAAAAGAGTGAGAGTCGAGATTCGGTACCTATCTCTCCATATGCCAATCCTAGTGGCAATGGCATGTCCGGATCCCCCCAGAAATATATCCCTCCATAGGGGTAGTCATCTATGGCAACAATCTATCATCGCCACCATGGAAAGAAGTCAGCTAGATATGGGTTGGCCACCCTACCACCCCCCAGTCTGTGCATAGCATCTTCCCAACACCGTTGGGCCGGATCTCGAACCTCGTGGAGAGGAACAACCACTGTAGGGCTCAATCCTGGAACACGCTTGAAGAAAAACGTGCTCAGAATGCTACTAAACCCGAAGTTTCATATCCTTCCTGCCTTACACTCACTGATCTGGTGTTTCATGTTGCTTAGTAGTGTAGTACTCCAGTCGTATATGGTTGGCCTCATACACTCCACTACATAGAACATCAGTGGCTGCGAGGCCTGATGGAGTGAGGCTAAGCCTGCTATCCTTCCCAGCATCAGTAGTATGGCCTTTAGGCCTAGCACCTGTATAGAATTGGTGGGGACTTGACTTCCCACCTTCTCAGTATCTGGGTAGTAGTACATAACTACGTACTCATCGATAGTAATTCCACCGCCTGGCCTACCTCGGGAACGAAGGTTCACCACCTCCCCTCATCTAGATAGACCTGTGATAAAGTATATGTCTTCCACCTCTATGGTGAGAGACATCCCATCTATCCGGAAGGACTCTGATTCTGGATCCCAATAGTCTACCAGCATCTCTAGCAGTCTTGGTTTAGCCCTTAGACTACCAAGACACCAAAACTTGTAGATTCCACAAGCTCAAAGATCTTGTTGAGCCATCACGTCAGCCCTTACAGCTTCCTCTACTTCACCATGCTCGCACTCTCTCCATTCTAGCACCATCCTGTAAGAGAAATTGCCACATTGCCCATTAGATTCTTATAAATTCACTTGCGTGGCGTCATACGTGACTGTTTTGAAAACAGGCATGTATGTACGTGGTTTCTAGCCTCTTTTCCATGTATAGCTAGCCCTATACACGGAAAAGGCTTCGATATCTGCATGGGCCACAACGGTCATGTAGAGATGGACTAAACAACCTCATTTCACCATGAAAATCAACAAAAATTATATTAAAATGCATGAGGAGAGCATGAGTAAATACCCGGAAGAAACAGTTGTGAATTCTGCGAGCTGGATCTCCTAGAATTTGCAGTTGAAAATCAGAGCTCCAATGGGTAAAAGTTTCAAATGATTTATATTTTTTACTATTTATAGAAAAAATTTCAAATATTTGAAAATTTTTACCCCCTTTCCTATAGTTTTGACAGTTTCTAACCATTTTGGACTGTTTCTGACATAATTTGTGATGTAGAAGACCATTTTCAGTGTTGTTTCAGCCATTGGATCGACCCATTCATATTGATGTTAGTTATAATGTCTACACTAGCATATAGGTTAGTTTCACCACCATTTGCATTTTGCATGACCTTATGACCATGTCACCATGACCTTAGGTACGGACCCACTCTATTATGTCACCGAACCTTCTTGTTGCTTTAGAAGTGGCATAATACGAGTGGTAGAGCTTCACCTTACATGGGTACCCTAGTTAGCCCCTTATTTGCATTTGGTGCCCATGCCAACATTTTCTCCTTTAGGGTGTGGGAGTCCGTTGTATAGTACTGCCATGAAATTTCGTAAGAGCCTCATACTCCTCTTGATCTTATGCTGGCCTGTTTCCCTCCGGACTCCCCCTATGTCAAGTTGTGAATGCATTATCATGAGCTTTGCCTACCTTATTGAGCTTTATGCTGGCTCCCCTGACATTGCATTTCAGCCATATAGCCCGAGCTTGTCTCATGTCTAGCCATGCAGAGCCATTTTTTATATATCCTTCGTAGCTTGATTTCCTTTTGTACCGGAAGGGGATTTTCCCCTGAGTGTCGATATCCTACACATGTATCCTTGCATTGAGCATAGGTATGTTCCACTACTTGGAACTAGTTTGTTTTCCCTGATGACACTTGTCTCCTCCTAGTTTGTAACTATAAAGCTAGTTTATTCTTTTTTCAAGATTTTCAAATAACTGAAAAAGTCCAAAAAAAAATTAAAAAACCAAAAAGCTGGACAAGGAAATATGTTATCTTTGGCAGCTGTCAAGTCGTGTCAGTTTCGAACAGAGCACTATATATCACATCCATTAGTTGGGTTGTAGTTTGACTTTAGGAGCTGTACTCGTTTATCTAAGTTTATCTCCATCGATTGGTTAAGCTTCTAGTCCCTATGGAGCCTCTGTTGATGCCACCTATGTCACAGAGATGTCCTAGATTGTATATCGAGTCTATGCTGCCTTCATTCAGTCACCATATGCCATTATGCTCTTGTTCGAAGGAAGTTGAAACCTGTGTCGGCCATTCCTGAATTATCTTGACTTTGCATGTCAGCCATTCCCGGTACAGTTACTGGTTCGTGCACCTTATGATCGAGTCCTTCCACATTAGACAACTTTGCTGAGTACCTTGTGTTGGATGATGGGGGATGCCTTAATGCCCTCCTTCCAGTGGATTTCATCCTATCGACTTCAGATCTTTTATTCTGGGATTGGAATCTAGATTCCTTTTGAGTGCCTTGAGACTTGCAGTTATCATTGGCAGGTTCTCTCGCCATTGACAGTTTCTTGGGAATACATAAATGTCCCCTAATCGATGGATTCTCTCAAGTGTTTGACCTCAACACATCTATTCACACTTTTTAGTTTGCAATCTAGTACCTTGATTCCCATTTTCATTATCGGTGGGTAATCTTGCGTCTGTTAATGGTATACATCAATGACCAGTAATCAGATGATGGACTACTATGTTTGACCTCGACACCTCTATTCACATAGTAGGACATGTACTCGTAGTGGTTTGTGTAGAAGACTTTCCAAACCGGTGGCATCTCTTATATGCTACCTCCTTGATCGTGCCAGCGTTCATGAGATTTCAGCTCTCGTGACTTCATTCCAGTGTATGTCAGACATTTCCAGCCACTATGGAGATCTTGATCTATTATATATATTCAACCATTTTGGATATCATGGTCCTTTGTATATCTTCATCATGGAGATTCTGATCTATGTATATTGTACGTGGTGATGACCACATATGTGATATCATGTATCATGCCTATTCATGTCCATTGTACTCTTATGTATCCGGGACTACTATATGTATTTGCAGTTATATGTAGAGTTGTATTATTGTACTATACTGATTGGGTGGCTGGTATTCCATTTGGGATCCTTCATCACTCCACTTCTGGGATGGAATTATAATGTATTTCATCCATCATATGAACCCTCTGACCTCACACATTAGGGGGCATCTGTTATAGCGGATTTCACCACTCTAGGTGAATCACACTTTGTATGGCCTTCCCTTGTCCCGCTGCAGACTCTTTAGACCCCATGGACTATCTTTTATCCTTTGATGTTTCCTTGATCATCCCTAAAACTATATGAAAAATGATATACGCAGATTTTTACCCGATAACCGTGTACATACACGGGTTTTACCCCTATAACCATGTACATCAGGATGTGTGCATAATCCAAATCCTTTTGGAGTTTTCCTTGACATGGATCCGACTCATTCGACTCCTCGCCTTCCATATGCCTTGAGATCACTCGGATTCGACCCTTCATTATCCCTTGTGAAGCTATATAAGGAACCCCTTGGTACATTGAAGGCATATCGAGAGATTGAGAGCAACAAAACTATAGTCCATTGTTGTCGGAATTTGTACTTGAGTCTGCATCCCTTTTCCCCTTGGAGAACTTTTGTGTTCTTCCCAAGCTTTCCTTTTGCTAGTGAGTTTGCTATCGTGAGATGGAGGATTGAGGTGGTGGAGGCCCAAGTGGGGGATTCAGTTTCTTCGGTTCGCAGACGTGCCATCAGAGGTTGTATCTATCTTGTAATCTTTGATTTATATTAATGGAAATATCTTTTCTTGTCCAATGATGTGTATTTGATTAAATATTGTATCCATTGGAATATGTCAAATGCTTTTACATTATTGATTATATATGCTAGAATAGATCTAACACCATGATATATAGTATGCTTGTATTGTTTACTTGTTGTTGAGGAAGTATTATATCAATTCAAGCTGAAGATTGGAAAGCTCAATGGGGATCTACTTCAACCATCCTGAATAAGGTACGAGGTTTGATCCTTTAGTGTTAGACATTTTATTTCTATTGCATATTGGAAAAGATTGATTTCTGGAGTCAAAGCTGTCTGTTGTGGTACCCCAAGCCATAGGAATTTCTCTCCATAACATTGTGGTAAAAGCATTGCAAAACAGAAAAGAAAAAAAAAACTACGCTATAAGGGACTCATAGTGGTTATATCAGGCATAGACTCTCTTCAGGTGGAGCCTGTTGCACGGTTTCTTCAAGAGTCGACCATCTGAGTCAGTGAATAGGTATGCCCCCTTTCCAAGACGAAGGTCGTTGGAAACGCAGGGTGACTAAGTCTGGTCTTTTCTGGGAAGAACCGATTCCACACTATGGTTTAAAGTGAATGGGGTAAAACCAGAGGTGGTCTTGAAGATCTCTCTGTCATCGCGTAAGTGGTGCTGGGGTAAATCAGGTGGATCTTCCACAGCAGATGAGGTGGAAGGGAAACTAGTGTTAGCGACCATGTAAATGGTATTGGTTGTGGATTTGGTGGCTATTGCCACCTTTCACACACCTAGGGGGGAAGTGGCAAAAATATTCAAGCCACTCAGTGTGTCCCTGGGAGAAAGTCTCAAGTCAAGGTTGTCACCTTGTTCTGGACTCTTCTATTTAGGCTCAACTCCTAATGAAGCCAAGGGGGGTAGACCCTATTAAGTTACTAAGGAAAATTACTTTAGTGTGATGGTGTTAGATTGAATAATTTGTTTAGGAGTTTGAAATTAACCATTAATAACCATAGATGACAAGATGAAAAAATGAGCACAAGTAAGCACAATTTTGACACACAATATATATATCAAAGATTTAAAAAATAAAACCAGTGCCTTAAAATGGGGTCACAAAATAATCTAATGTACTTTCATGTGCTTGGAGTGAATGTTTTGCAATTTCCTCTTGGTATGTTTTAAGTTAATATGAAATATTAGTGCATTAAATTAGGCAAGGGGGGACTCCAGATATACCCGAGGGGTATTTGGAGTATGTCGAAAACTAAACCTTCACGGCTACCCGCAAGGAATGTGTGGGCTGAATGGAGTCTCTAATACTATGTTCATAATACACTGGAGGTTGTAACAGAGATCGGTGCCCTGAGTTCACCATCCAGGAGTTTCCACTTCCTTTGGGTATTTTTCCATTGTTTATGGTTTGATTGAGGCATTGGATTTTTGCCTAATTGTGGTTAATTGGGGAAGGTGATACCTAATTAATCTAGTCACTCACATTTATTTTGATGCATCTTTACTGATCGAACAAGCCGCATCCAAGTGAAAAATATGCACACTGGATTCTTTGTAATTTTTAGTGAATTTTAAAGCATGTGTTTTTAGAAAGAAAAACCCTCTAGGAACCTCTTTCAGTCCAAATGGACCTCAATCGAGGAATCGAGGAGGGGATTGTTTTTCAAAATATTGTTTGCATAAATTAATGACAAGCAACAAAAGATAAGCAAACCACATGTTTTCTAATTATTCCTACCACGCATCTCTTTCCCCTTCCAGGTCAATTGGGAAGTTGTGGGGTAAGTATTAAAGTTACTTTGATACTGAAATATGGAATATATGATAAAGTAATAAAATTATATTATTCTATGTAAATGAAACTAATCTAGAGCGAAAAAATAAGAAAATGCAACAAACGGAAAAAAGGAAGCGAATCCCCGAGGGGGGATAGGGAATGGACTCGAAAGAGTCTATTCAGAGAATTTTTTTATTATCAGAAGTTACAATATCAGAAAATGTATATGATTCCTCTTGTTTCTTATATACAATGAAACCAATATCTTACACAATGCCAAAATTAAATATTATAGTCGAAAAAGGGAGACCCCTAGGGGAATTTGGATGGCCCAAAAGCCACTTTCAAACATCAGCTTCTCCTCTTTCTGTTTAACCTGATAAAAAATAGTGATCTTATTAGAATGAAATGTTCCCAAAAGAACTTTGAAAGTACCTTTGGGTCAACCTACTTTAAACAAAAAGAAAGCTAAGTTAAAACTAGTTAAAAGGGTAAAAAGGGAACCAAGGAAAGCAAGATTTCCTTGGGATCTTGGATTTCCTTTAGGGAAGCCAATGTGATGTGCACTGATTTTTGGATTTTATCTTTTAATATAGAAAACATAAATCTAATGCATGAAAAATACGGATTCTCTTTAAAATGCCATGAAAAAAGGACGATTTCCCTAAAACTAGATCTAGAATGTTTATGAAACTTTTAAGGAGCAAGATCTAGATTATGAGCCTCGAGGTAGTAGATCTATGTTAAGTTTTCATTTAAGATAATATATCTAAATAATATCAAATCTTGTAAACAAAGAAACCAGGTAAAATTTTCATTTTAGAAGGAGGAAGAGATAGAAAGAGTGTTTGAAGCCTGGGAAAGTTGGGGTTTGGAGTCTGCTTTGGTGGAACACCGAGGGATTATGTCCTAAAAAATATCCTGAAGATGAGGAATATTCAAAATATCTCAACCCCTTCTACAAGTGAGATCACCTGCAACTTAGAAATCCTTGCACAAACAGATGGTTAAAACATGCATGTTGCTGGAAAAAGACAATTAGAAAGCATGCACTTAAACTTAAAATACATGCAACTCCAAGAGATCTGAAACAAGCGAATAGTAAGATCATAAATCAAACTAGAATGATCTCTTACCCCAATGGGAGGGAGCTCTCCTTCAAGGACAACAACTAATCGACAAAAGCAAAGATCAATAATACATATTATACCTCATAAGCACTTGACAATCATCATCCACACATGAAAATCATTACACCATAGATCTTTCCTTCAAAGCTTTCTTTATTCCAAAATAGTAAACAATACAATAATAACATCTCTTCAATCTAGCTCTAACGATATTGGAAGAGGAAAATCATGCTTTACTTATAACAAAAAATGGAAACCTATCCCAGGGGGGCCACAATTCCCAAGGAGAGAGAGATTGCAGTTGTATGTGGAGTCAATCTGAGCTTGATCCAAGTATCACTTAGTTTGATATGAGTCTCACTGAGTGCAACTGTTAATTGGAGAGCTGATCAGACTGACACCTCAACCTGTTAACTAAAACATCCACCAAAACTCATCCAGATGGGCCCACACATGTGGAGGAGAGAGAGAGGGCACAATTCCCAAGATTGCATTCTCTGGTGCACTCTCAATTCAGCCCAGATCACCTCCTTTTGTCAAGGAATGGTCAGCTCCAGTCAATCTCAAACCGATGAGACCGATTTCAGTCAAATCGAACCAAATCCCACTGATTTAGGATTTTGGGTTTTCTCCATTATTTAATTAATTTATCAATTAAAATAATCAATATTTGATTTTTTGGGTTTTCTGACCTGATTGATAGACAAATCACTCTAAACTTATGAAAAGTGGGTTTATGGGTTTTCATGGTTCTTTGAGATATAAATTGAGCACCCCCATGACTGAAACTGGTTTCTGAGCCCACTTTTATTACAAAACCAAATTTTCCAATTAGACTATTAAAAAACAAGCTAAGTTTTGTGGAAAAATTAACATTAAAAAAAACCTAAAAATTAAAAAAAAAATTAAAACCTAGGGGGAGTTAGACATGTTCATATGACTCGACCATAATGCCTAACATGTTTATGCATTGACACATGGACTCTAATAACCTCAATAGGCCTAAATGCCAAGCTGACCACCCCAACTTTGGAGGTATTGAGTGAAAAACTTAGAAATTATCAGTCGTTTATTCAACAACCAATGATAACCAAGGGAAAAAACACCATGGGATGATCATATTGACAAATAAAGTATGAGAGACCGAGTCTTTTATAGACACTATCATGCTAGAACATTTTATTACAACTCCCCTATGGGGTATGAACATGTGATATAGTACAACAAGCACTTCCAAGAAGCAATTCTGAAGGACTTCTAAAGTCCAAACAAACCATCTTTGTCCCATTCACCAGGCTCACTTGATAAGAACCACTAAGTACAAGTTAGGTGGTAACATCTGGCTCCAACTGCGGGACGTGTGCTCGATCTAGTCATAGGGAAAGGAGAGGATACGAGAACACCGGAATCTCTGGTTTATACACCCTGTAAAATCATCTCAACTTGAAAAGAAAAACTCAGTAGCACAAGATTTATAAAAAACCAAATGAACCATTAAGCTGATTTATTTAAAATAAATGTAACTAACTAATGAAAAACAAGTTTTATTATAGCTAAGTATAGAACATAAATGTAGAAAGTAAATTTTTTCTTTTAAGGAGCTTATTTTCCTACTCTAAGCATGATATAAAAAAGGTTAGGTGTAATAAAAAATCCAATGTAACTACCTAAGCATTTTATTAACATAAGAAAAATTTTCCTTATCTTTGGTTACCAGCCAAAGTAAGGATACTTTATTTAGAAAATGCAAACCTGCATGACGATCCAGAATGGGCGAGCTGGATGGGAAATCATAGGCATGAATAATGTCATCAAACTTCTTCCCAAACCGATATGTGCATGTGCATGATTCTTCTATCCATGACTAGATAGGACTGATATACCAATCGGAAAGATGAGGAAAACTGACTACATCATCATATTGATCATTAAGGCTTATCAAATGATAACTCGTTGCATAAGCCCCAAGATGCTCCAAATCATAAGGAACCTCTACATGTAAAGAAGATGGCTGAGACTGATATTCGAATGACTGCATCACATCTAACTTTTCACAACACTGCTTCTCAATGTATTCATTACTGTTGACTTTGTGCGGCTCTGCATGATACTCTAAATGATCATGTGAAAATTCTGAATGCTCCTCTTCTAGACTAAGATTTTCCTAGTTATCCACACTCCCCTTGCTAAACATATCATGGATGGGATTCTCAATAAGATTTTCACAAGTTGGATTATCTATGAAATTCCAATAGTCATCACTCCCATCCATGTTGGATATGAGAGAGTCTTCCTTGCTAGTATCACATCCTAAGATATAACTACCCTCCTCCTATTCATAATAATCATCCTTCAAAGTTTTGGTTTCAAGTATATTATGAGAAGTTAAACTTTCCAAAACTTCATCCCTAAGTGATGAGCATAGAAGAGTGTCATCATACACTTCATAAACTTCTTCATAAGTGTCGATCTTTGTAATGGTTTCCTCATGAGGTCTTTCTGGAAAAATATTAGCATTGCAACAAACTTGAGAATACCTCAAATATTCAATGTTTTCAATTATGGTGACATGAGGAGAGTCTTCAACAATGTGTTCAATCATGGGTTCCTCATGAAGCTCTTCAATAGGATCATCCCAAGTGTGTTCATCTATAATGGAAGTCATGGACTCCTCTAGCTCATTTAGGTAGGCGAGGGCCTTTTCTACAATAGTTACCATATCTCCCTCACCATTATGCCACCTCTCAAAAAATATAGCACATAAGTCTTCAGGGGAGGTAATGCATTTAGAAGGAAGACCACAAAACCATATCCAAGGCTTATTTTTCAAAGAATGAGCAAAAATTCGCATCATATTATCCCTATAAAGTATGTTGAGTTTTTTCATGAATGAAAGAAAGGATATGATGTGAATGACAGCTGAATCATCATTTCCACAAAAAATTGGAGCCTAAGAATACCTTTCATCCTAGAGATATGGTTCATAGTTAGGAAAACTTGGGATGCCTGAGCAATTGATGGGAGGATATGCACTAGAAATTAGAGCACCATAATCTTCATCATCCATAACGTCCTATCAGTAGCATATACCAACCATATATTTTGTACTGAATCGGAGCAGCCAAATAATGAGCATTTAAAGTTTTACTATGTCATATGAGCTCATCTACACACAACAAGTCTCAACAAAATTGTGAGAAAGCAGGGTTTTATCCCTTCAATGGAGTTTCCATGCGAAAAAGAAAAATAAGCATTTATAAATCTTTCAAAAAATTTATTTTTTGCTTTTCTTTGTAAAAATAAAAATTGAAAAAATTGAGTGGAGTTGCCAGATGAAAATTAAATATATACTCTAAGAATTCATCAAACAAAGCAAAAGTAGAAAGGAAGAAAACAAAATTCATACTCCGGGAATTAAAATATTTATCCCCAGCAAAGGCGCCAAAAAGTGTTGCTGCCTTTCACACACCTGGGGGGGACGTGGCAGAAATATTCAAGCCACTCAGTGTTTCCTTGGGGCCAAGTCTCGAGTCAAGGATGTCACCTTGTTCTTGACTCCTACATTTAGGCTCAACTCCTAATGAAGCCAAGGGGGGTAGACCCTATTAAGTTACTAAGGAAAATTACTTTAGTGTGATGGTGTTGAATTGAATAAGTCATTTAGGAGTTTGAATTTAACCATTAATAACCATAGATAACAGGATGAAAAAATGAGCACAAGTAAGCACAATGTTGACACACAGTATATATATCGAAATATTTAAAAAATAAAACCAGTGCCTTAAAATGGAGTCACAAAATAATCAAATGTACTTGCATGTGCTTGGAGTGAATGTTTTGCAATTGCCTCTTGGTACGTTTTAAGTTAATATGAAATATGAGTGGATTAAATTAGGTGAGGGGGGACTCTAGATATACTTGAGGGGTACTTGGAGTATGTCCAAAAATTAACCTTCACGGATACCCACAAGGAATGTGTGGGATGAGTCAAGTCTCTGAGACTATGTTCATAATACACCCGAGGCTGTAACAGAGATCGACGGCTCGAGGTCATTGTCCGGGAGTTCTCACTTCCTCTGGGTATTTTGCCATCATTTAATGTTTGATTGAGGTGTTGTATTTTCGCCTGATGGTGGTGAATTGGGGAAGGTGAATCCTAATTAATCTAGTCACTCACATTTCTTTTGATGTAGCTTGAATGATTGGATGAACCACAGCCAAGTGCAGAGCATACACACCGGAGTCTTTGTATTTTTTAGTAAATTTTAAAGGAAGTGTTTTTAGAAAGAAAAACCCTCCAGGAACCTCTTTAGGTCCAAGTGGACCTCAATTGGGGAATTAAGGAAGGGATTGCTTTTAGAAATATTGTTTGTAGAAATTAATGAAAAGCAACAAAAAAGAAGCAAACCACAGGTTTTCTAATTAGTCCTACCACGCATCTCTTTCCACTTTTGGGTCAATCAGGAAGTCGTGGGGTAAGTATTAAATTTACTTTGATACTGCAATATGGAATATATGATAAAGTAATAAAATTATATTATTCTACATAAATGAAACTAATCTAGAGTGAAAAAATAAGAAAATGCAACAAAAGGAAAAAAGGATGTGAACCCCCCCAAGGGGGATGGGGAATGGGCTGGAAAGAGCCTATTAAGAGAATTTTTTTATTATCAGCAGTTACAATATAAGAAAAATTATATGATTCCACTTGTTTCTTATACAAAATGAAACCATGATCTTACAAAGTGCCAAAATTAAAGATTATAGTGGAAAAAGGGAGACCCCTGGGGGGATTTGGATGGCCCAAAAGCCACTTTCGAACAACAGCTTATCCTCTTTCTGTTATACCTGATAAAAAATAGTGAGCTTGTTAGAATTAAAAATTTCCAAAATCACTTTGAAATTACCTTTGGGTTAGCCTGCTTTAAACAAAAAAAAAGCTAAGTTAAAACTAGTTAAAAAGGTAAAAAAGGAACCAAGGAAAGCAAGCTTTCCTTGGGATCTGTTGCAGCTGCAACTTTTTTCCCCAAAAATTTTAATTTTAGGACCCCCCTGTTTTTGTTTTTTACTAAATTTGTCCTAGGATTATTTTGTTTTCACCTAAGCTGCCCTGAGTTCAGTTTTTTCCTTAAAAAAATTGGTATATTTCATTTTTCTGTATCGGAAGACTAGACGACTATCCTTCTGATATCGGAAGCATAGTGGAATATATTTTCGATGTTGTAGAAGCTAAACCATCAAACCTACCGAAGAGCTTCTATACTCCCATGCTAATACATCGGATCTCATTTTCTCTTCTCCCCGGGCTCGACATTCTGAGCTTAGGACTTAGTGGTTTTGATATCCGATCATGCTTTTTTGCTGTCAGGTTGATTGAACAGAGTAATCCAGATTCCTAGTGTCTATAATTTACGATGTTGTGGGAGACTAGATCCGAGACGTTCCAAAAGAAGCCTGTTCTTTCACCGACTCCTTAGAGCTTGGAGTTTCTGAGTTCCGATACCTATTCTAACAAGTAAAGCCACGATGGTACAACTTTACATTGCCAACATTACGGAGGAGGATTAGTTTTGATGTCCAATGGAATTAATGTATCCTGGGTCTGTAGTTCTATTTGTACCTACCATTGTGGCAGTCCTCCAATTTATCCTTCCGACTAATTTAAGTTTTGTCCACTGATAGGTTTGTCCGTCGATAAGTTTCCTACCAATTGTTATATATATAGAGGACATGTATTATATTGTTTTATTTGTATTGTGACCTTGACGTTTGGATAGGTTTTTCTCGTTTACACCGTTCATGCATGTCTAGCTGTCAAAACATAGTTCACTTCCTCTTCTCCCATGGAAGTTCATTCCATCCAATCGATTACATTGCTTCTGCCATGTAGGTAAACCACTGTTTTGTTATTTTTGGATTTTATTGGTTGATTTTTTGAGCAGTTAGGTTTTGCATTGGTTAGGTTTTTCACATAAAAGGAATTCTTGCATCCTAATGGTTTTCATGGATGTTTTACATTGCATGTTGAGGAGGTTTAGATGTTTGAGGTTTCATTAGTGTGAGAATCTGAGTTTGTATGCCATTAAACCGTTCTGGACGCATTTGCACTAGTGTGATTGGTTAGGGCATGGTGCAGGTAAGCGTTTAGTTGTCTGCACCACTCTTTTCTTGGTCTTTTCATGATTGACCAAGGGTTAGTAAGCTGTTTTTCCTCAAGGACAAATGTGGCATAGGGTTTATTATTTTTTGAGATTGGTGTTAAGAACCAGAGGTAGAATCAGTCTAATAGGACCCTATGTGAGATGGAGTTTGTTCGGTCATTTAAGGTTTTGAGACAATGGATTTTAGGATATTTTAGGAAGCAACTTGCAGGATTTTTTCCTTGTTAAATATTTCATTCATAAAAGAATCTATTTAACTTATTTTTACAGCATGCATGTCGAGAAGGTAAATAAATTGATATATTTTCTTGTATATTGATTAAACACTTGCTAAGAGCTCAGTCAGTCTAAAAACATGCTTTGACTGTGACAGGTTCATTGCTATAACAACAATAAGTATAAGAGACAGAAGAAAAAATATCCTATGGTTGAAGGAGAGCCTGAAGTAGAAATAATCACCAAAGTATAGTTCATCTATGGAGATACCAAAGCCACTATTGAAGTTGAACCAGACTACAAGTGGGGAGAAATATATAGAATGATCGCAAACCAGAATGTACCTGATGTCGATTTTCAGGAACTAACGATCTATGCCAACATTGAGAAGTCATCCCTAATGAAAGTAGCTATGAGGCCCGAGTTATTTCCTTGTTCAGAAGTAATAGGTTGGATTCTGCCTAGGGTGGATGTGACGACAATGATTCTAGAGAACACGTCTAAGCAAGGCTATGTTGCATATAGCCCTACATATGTCTCTATGGCTTATCATCTACCCTCACCCCAGGTTTATTTGACAGAAATTTGGTTGAAGGAGATAGCTATGGACTTGGTGGAAACTGTAAAGAGAATGATGATACCAGGAAAAATTTTCTGAACTAGACCTTTCGGAGAATATGACACCTCTACTCTCCATGCTCCCTACAAGTTTATTGCATTGATGCTCAATATTATTTTGGATAGAGCACATGTGAAGAGATTCAAGATAGGTTGGATACCAGTTATTTTCTTTGTGGCTACCCAAGGAACCATCTTTAACTAGGCAAATATAGTGTCAAACATCCTCTCTGCATGTATATCAGTAGCCTTATGAGGGGTATCTCAAAATAAATCAGAATTTTATATGATCTCTATCCTAATTGATTGCATATTGTGCACCCAATCTTTTCCTTCTTTGAGATGTAACTGGGAGAAGGAGTGGACCCCAGTCTATGCAGCCTATAAATTGTTATGGGCACATAAGTACCATAGTTATTATAGGTAAATTTGTGAGCATTTCATTATTCCCTTATATACCCTCATTTTCTTAGCTGAATGTAATTGCATGTCTAAAGAGGCATTTAAATTCATACAGGAGTTTGGAGATTATTATTTGATGAAGGATGGGTTGTATGTAAGGATGTATGGTGGTTCCATAGTTCCTTTCCTACTCCCAAAATATGCCCCAGATTATGTACTCCACAAGGAGGCAGTCAGACAGCTGTATATTCATGGTGTTGGAAATTTTTTGTTTGAACATAAGAAGGCAACGTACCCTGCAGTACCTTTCCTACTTGGAAGCTATAAGTTTTCAAGGGTAAAGCAGGTGGTAGAATTTGTTAAGGAGCTAGAATATTTTCGTTTCAATGAAATGGATTTTCATATAAATGACTCCCATAAAAAAGTAGCTGACTACTGCAAAGGAGTAGGTATTCATTTTGAATATAATGATTTCTGGGACAAAGATGAGGAGACATTCCAAAATGGAAAGAACATGACTGCC
Source organism: Pseudotsuga menziesii (assembly GCA_001517045.1). NCBI lineage: Eukaryota > Viridiplantae > Streptophyta > Pinopsida > Pinales > Pinaceae > Pseudotsuga > Pseudotsuga menziesii. Next base: position 182,158 of record LPNX010274912.1, on the reverse strand, counting down.
CTCAAGAAAATATTCAAGCAAAAAATAACGACTATGGGTGGAAAAGGCAAAAATTTGGAAAGGGATAAGAAGTTAGAAGAAGAAGAGGAAAAGAATGGAGAGAGGAAGATGATAGAATATTAGCATAGGAAGAAGAAATTTGGTTAAGAGTTGAAGAGGAATAAAAGAAGCGAGCTGCTGAGGAAGCAGCTAGGAGGGAAGAATAAGAAAGAAAAAGAAAAGAAGTAGCTGAAATTAAGAAGAAAATAGAAGAAAGTGAGGGTTTGAGACTAACAGGATCCCAAAAGGATGAGAAGACTGCATAGGCAGTTGTTACACAAGGAGTACAAAACCAAATAGATCAAGAGAAAGGACAATATGATCCTGATCCCTCGGAACCTACTACATCCTCTGGCAGCATATTAGGAAAAGCTTCATTTTCTGCGATAAATTTGATCCCTTTCATGCCTACTGAAGGGGAGGAGGTTCCTGATTTTAATACCATTTTTTTACGACAAATAAAAGAAAAGAATCGTTAAAATAACTGAGAAGAAGATAGATACTGGGGGAAAGTCGGGAAAAATGGTTACAAACAAAACATTGGTACATGGTACGCATAAAGACCCACGGTTGATAGCAAGAGCTAGGGTAGCTTTAACCCTAGAAACCAAAGACAATGTGGAAAGGCTCATGACTGATATAGAGGAGTCACGGAATAATGTGGCCCAACTAAAAGAAACATTAAAGAAGGAAAGAGATTAGAGCCAAAAGATAAAAAGAAAATGTGAAGATATGATGGGTGATGTCAGGACTTCAAGAACGGAATGCCAAATTCTCCAAGCATATAAGAATGCTCTAGAAATATCTGTAGAGAACACGGAAATGAATTCTCAAGCTACCTTAGTTGAATTACAAAAGCTATAGTTAGAGCGTCAGATGTTAAAGACTGAAAATGATGATCTTCAATTATCATATGGGAGTTTAAGTGAAGAGAAGAACAAGTTGGAGAGACGGGTTAAAGTGTTAGAAATGGAGAAGGATAATGCAGAGGAAAAGGAGAAGTAGTATCAGAAGTAGGTGGTAGCTTTAGAAGAGTAGAAATATTCATTGAACGCATGACTTAAGGATGCTATGGAGTAGAAAACTGACATCCTGTTAGCTAGAATATTTCACCTTTTGTGGACAACAAGGTGTTCCACTGGTTTGAATGGTTCAGATCCAAAACAAATAGAGGACAAAGGTTGAAGACTCTCCCTAGACACTGTAGATATCTGGAATACAAGGCTTTGACAGTTCACCTGTGTACCTGCAAAAAACTCAACACAAAACGAATCAAAGCAACCAGAGTATGATCTACTAATCTATGCTAGTGACTAAGGAATATAGCAACATATATATGCAAAATCACAACAACAACATCATATGTGGGACATAAAAAAACTTGCATTAGAAATATGAAGAAGTTTACAACCAAGCCTTATTGTTGACATGCATCTCCATGAAACCAGCTCTTCATCCCCAAAATCTCTGACTCTAGCTCTCTATGCTCTCTCCAAATGATCTTGGGCCAAGAATCAATCCAACATCATAACAATACCTTCCATGTTCTCCCCTCAACCATGGCTACGAGCTCATATTTATAGGGCTTTAATGGATAGAGATGGTTGAGAAATTAGTGGGTGAGGTGGCCTCTAAGATCCTAGGATGAGCGATCTCGAGTTCAACCAACCCACAATAGTAGGGATAAGGTAGTACACGAGGCTTATCATGTAGAAGCCATAAGAAACTTCTGTTTTTCTCTTTTTACCCAGGGTACCGCGCTTCTCCTTCTATGACAGAGTAGTTCTGGTAATAACCACCTATGGCCCAAGGGAAATGGGCGGTGGCATTGCTTGTGGACAACCGATGAAAGATGGTGCGAGAAGGGGTACCGCTCTTGGATAAAGGGGCATGCATGGTGTTGGGAATTTGTATGACAGATTAATGAAAAACCATTTAGTTTCCACTCCAAAAGCTGGGATTTAGGGCAAGTAGGTATGTCAAATGTCTTATCATATGAACGTGATAGGATTTTGGTATAACATGATTTCCCCCAAAGCATGAGTCTTAGAGTGATATGATGAATGAGAGCTTTGAGATCAATTCGTCACAAGGAGATGAAAATGTCAGCTCGATTGGAGTATGCAGTCAAGTAGGCATCTTTAGTACATCAGTATGTTGAATCATAGACATAAGTAACCAAAATCATAGATGCAGACCAATACAAGGTAGATCCATGAGTGGAATAAACAAGAATGGCTACTAGAATACAGTGTAGATCCATGTGATAGAGGACTCAAACTTGGACATAGATACCAGACATAAACCGTAGATCTATGTCATACAAATGCAAATTTGAGCATAGCCACGACCATACAAATGTGGATCCATGCTAGATATACAAAACTCCATCACAACCTGGGACAAAAGCAGTGAGCGCTTTTAAACAAATGCCTAGGGTCTTCATCTTGTCTTCCACAAAGTATGATTCTATCCATGTGATTACAATGATATGAAGTCGAACATGGTAGAAACCACTTGATTACTAGCCAATGATGTGAACTATTAACAAGTGTGAGGGAGATCACCATTAATGTCAATGATTCCCAATGTACCCTAGTACAATCTACTGAGTGCAAATAGATGTCCTAATGTCAAACACCCAGTCGATTCTATTGATCAAAGGTCAATGATGTGAACCTATGTCAAGAGCGAGAGAATCTATCATTAAGGCATATAGATCTCAAGGTACTAAATATTGTTTCTAAAACTATTTCTTGGATGATGAGCTGATGTCGACGGGAATAGTCTTATCAAAGGAGGGCCATGATGAGTCCCACATCGACGACACAAAACTCGGAACATAGTTCTGTAATGATGTGAATGAAGTTACCATATGACTGACTCAAAGATACTGACACAAAGACTGTGTAGACTGCAGAGGTAAAAATTCTTCAAATCCCCTTTAAACATCGGGCGGCACGACAAAATGAGTTGGCAGCATGACTAGACAAGACAGATACACAATTCCACAGTGAGAAATGCATTCTTTTGAAAGACTCAAAGGATTGACATGAATCATGAAAGTGGATCATCATGGAGATCAGCTAAATACCCAATTGATTGACATGATTGTGCAGACAAGTGCCATGTTCAAATGTAACAACAAACAACTGCCATTATTTACAAAATGATTCCCTTCACATTTTCCCCATCATGATCGATGAGTGCCTCTTTTCATTTTTATGAGTTCAAAGAGGGTAACAAACACTCAAAATAGCTTGTCAGAAGACAAGTCCAGTCTCATATGTTTTTCAAACATGAGAGAGGAGGGGTTTATTCCCAAAATGGGTCTCTCAATGTTTAATTTCATGAGTACACTGGAAGAAAACTTCGTATTGTTCATATTTAGAGAGTCTGAACAAATATAGAAGAAAATTCCATGGGGGTCCTTTTTCATATGATGTAGTCTCTAAGGCCCGAAAAAGTGTAAAATCATACCTTAGAGAGCTCTTCCAGTCATGATTAGCTAGAGTGATCCTTTTTCGTAAATAGTCCTATCCGAACTGAAAAGAAGATAACCTACTGTCCGAAAGATGACTCTTCAAATACTTTAACGAGCGTGAAGAAGACAAGATAGCTCGACAATCTTTTCGTATTTAGGGATCCTGAAAAGAGTTTAAAGAGAACTCCATTAACCTTTTTCATGTTTGAATCCAGAGCATGAAAAAGTAATAAACTAAGCTCAAACCACTTTTCATGTTTTAACCAGAGCACAAAAAATGAAAAGTAAGCTCAACACCATCTTACTATTTTTAACGAGCTCAAAGATCCGTTGAAAGAATGCTCAAGGATTGGTTTCATTTTTATGCAAGCTTGAAACCAATGGGTCAACTATGCTTCAAAATCCCATTAACATGCTATACAGAGGTTGGAATCTTATCCCCAACATTATTGCTAGCGAAGCCTACCGCTAACATGGTTGTTAGCGGATCGACATGCCCCCAAAATTCATTTCGTTAGACGATTCTTCTTCCATACCCAACCTAAAAACCTAGTTATTAATGTGAAAATGTTCACCAGAGGGGGTAGGAAGAACAAGAATCGGGTAGCTGAAAATAACGTCCAAGTTCTAACACTAAAGTGAAGACTCGACTCAAGGGAAGGGGATATGTTTCATTTTTACACAAGCTTGAAACAGAAGGTAACTATGATTGGAACATGATTTCATTTTTATTCAAGCTTGAAACTAAAAGGTAAACTATGCTTGAGGAAACCTACTTCATTTTTTAACGAGCTTGATATAGAATGGGAAATTTGTTCAGAACATGGTTTCATCTTTATGCAAGCTTGAAAAAAAAAGCATAAACTATGCTCAAGGAATGGTTTTATTTTTTAACGAGTTTGAAACCAAAAGTGTAAACTATGCTCTCGACATGGTTTCATTTTTATGCAAGCTTGAAACCAAAAGCGTAAAATATGCTTAAGGAATGGTTTTATTTTTCAATGAGTTTAAAACCAAAATTAAACTATGCTCTAGACATGGTTTCATTTTTATGCAAGCTTGAAACCAAAAGCGTAAAATATGCTTAAGGAATGGTTTAAATTTTTAATGAGCTTAAAACCAAAAGTAAACTATGCTCTAAAACCTGCTCCTATCCAACATGATATCTAGAGGTTGGTAGGTTGCCCCCTTACATAAAATCTAGCGGCCTAGCTCCATTATGATGTCCATAGACTAGATCCATGCCCCCCATTCTACCTATGATGGGAATAAGCTAACTAGAAGAAGGGGAAGGAACCACAAGAACATGCGACACATTTAGGGTAGTCTAATTACTATGAGTAATGCAATGGTCAGGTGTAACAAACGAAAGTTGATCAATGGTCACCATCTTCCCATCATGGGGAAAATGCATAGCTCTAAAGAGTATGGACACAATAGCCTTCATGGAATAAACATAATCACGTCCAAGGAGCAGATTGAAATCTAAAGGACCTTGGACCACCATAACATCAAAGCAGATGGTTTTCCTTCCTGAGGTAATAGGCAAACAAGGAGGGTCCCTAAAGGTGTAGTAGGCCTGCGATTAAAAGCCAGTATCTGATCGGTGGTTGGCACAAGCTGAGGAGAACCTAAATCTTGCCAAGTAGTTGAGGATAAAATAATAACAGAAGCCCCTTTGTCAACAATAGTGCAAAGTATCCACCTAGTAGTAACATTCACAACTATCTAGAAAGGAAGACTCGAATGAAGATGAGAATCCGTTAGGTTACTCCAGTCAAAGGAAATAACCTCACTGCTTGGAGAGGGTTCTGTTGAAACAGAAAAAATTTCCTCTTGTCGAGAACAATCAAAATGAAGCATAAAAACTTGGGCAGGTTTCAGTTCATTCTCTACTGGAAGAGAAGAACAAGATGAATATTTGTTCAAAGAGACTACTTCAGTCTTAACACTCTTTGATGAAAGAGTGGGATCGGGTGGAAATGACACCGACTCAACCACTTTAACTTCACTCTCCAAAGGAAGAGTGGGATAAACCATAGATAAATCTAAATCGACCACTTGGTCAACCAGTGGGGGATTGAGGGATAACTTACTATCACTTGTTGGAATCACTTGTTGATGATTAGTACTATTTTCCAACCAATGCAAAGCTTCATCCATGCTTGGACAAAGAAAAGTACGATGCATAGCCTTGCATATCAAAAAAGGATACAAGACTTTACCCTTCCGACCTTTTACCAATGGGTCACTGGTTGAGGGAGTATCGTCAACATGATGATCATAGGTTGATGACATAGATGGTTTGGAGCTTTTATACCACTCTTCTTGTACATAGGAGAGGCCAGGACACTCCTTAAGAAGGTGGTCCCCCTTGTAAAGCTTATAAGGGAACTTGGGTTTTTTGGGTGTTCTCTTAGAATGAGAACCATCAAAAGCAGATGGTTGTTGCTTTTTCTCTTTCTTATCCTTCTTCTTCTTACTCTTCCCTTTCTTCTTCTTCTTATCCACATGACTACTAACCATAGAGATTTTGTCAAGCAAAGAAGGAGAAAGAGATGAAGCCAAAACTGGTGAAGAAGGAGCACGATTAGGTTGAGGTCAATCCTCTCTCGGAGGAGAGGTGACATTTGAGACATTAGGCGTAATAGAAATTACCAGATTAAATAGCCAGACTGGTAATCCTATAGTTAATCCAGGAAGATTTAGAGTGGAAATAAAGGGAGGACCAATACCTTCACTTGGAGGGAATACAAAAGGTACACCTTGGAAAGGGACCTCTTGAGTGGTAGTCCCAGATGAGGATGCCATCTCTAAACTCTCTAATAACCTCCTAACTACCACACATAAGCAAGTACTACTCAAACTAAAAGCAACAAGCAAACATTTGAAAGGAGTGGATAAGAGTCAGGAACCTCACAAGACAGGCCAAAAGGATAACTCAGATGGTTTGAAGATTCTTAAAAGGGTCTCCCAATATACACAAGGTACAAGGGAGCTCAAATCATTAGTAGTGTTGTCTAATGCATAACCGTACATAAGGGGCCTTCCAATATACAATCGAGTATGTGAAGTACCTTTCGATATACCTCAAGGGTACATGAAAGGTCGTTCTATATATCGATGGTACATGGAAGAACCGCGTGAGTCCCAGGATGTAATGCAGACAAATAATGACAGCTCCTACAGTTAACGATGCCCAAACATGTCACTAACGTATCACTCAAATTGCTAAAAGTTTTAACCTAGTAATACCGTTAATTTTATCTTGTGCGTTTAGGTGGAACCATGGAGTGAAAACTTGAAATTAAAGAAGATGCACAATGAACTATATGATAATGCAAGTTTTCCTATTCAATGAAATTGTACCTAAGAGAGGGAGAGAGATTTACTTTTCTTCCCAAAAATGCACACCTAAATGCAAATGCAATTCTATCTTTTCAAACGAAAAGTGAAATATCAATGCACCCCAAACAATCTTCAAAACAAATAAGAAATATATCTAGAGAACATATAACATAAATAAAAAAATGTTTCCTATCTTTTCATGCTTGAAAAAGATATATAAAAACTCAATGGAAAGATGATTTCACTAATGTTTCCAAACAAATCTAACTCTAATGCACGCAAAGATGAAAATAGATATTTCTTCTCAATGAAAGTAAGATCTAGAATTTTGAGCAATCATGCACAAAACAAGAAGAAAATCATTCAACAAACTTGTGAATAAAGCAAAGGAGAGAGAAAACTAAAACTTCTCTTTGAAACAGATAGGGAAACGAAGAACCAATCTTTCTTACCAAGCACTGAAAAAATCAGCATGCAAAAGGAAACAAAAATTACCCAAGAAAAGAAAGACTCAAAACAACATGGATCACTCATGCATTCTAAGTCCAAAACAAACCAAAGCCTACTCAAGAAAATGAAATGTATATTTCCAATTCCAATGAATAATATCTACAGAAAAGAGTAAGAGGTTTCAACCAAATAAAATAACATAAAATCCAATGCAAGAAACATAAACTCTCTTTGAGTGCAGAAAGAACACAACAATCAAAGCGACTACAGAATACACAATTCATGGCCCCTCCCGACCATGAGGGAGCATTTCTTTTTCAAAAGTACACTTCATTCTCACCAGAAAGTAATCCAAAAACACACAAAAAATCAAAATACAAAGTCTGGAACTGGGCCTACCTAGCACCACACAGATGAGGTTGCTGACATGCGGTTTTGAGGCAGAACCGCTCCTTACCCACTGGATTCAGGTGGTGGCACCATGTATGGATAACTAGACTCAGGAAGTGGCACCTCTCCTTAAAAAAATAACATGTGCGGTTCCCTATAAAAATACAAAATAGAAGGAGAACGAAAGACCAAGTCAGAACAAGAACAGATCAAGGCAAATAATGTTGAATTGAGTATGGAAACAGAGCATAAAAGACCAAAATGACTCAAATCTGAATAGATTTGGAGGTTTCAAACACAAACGAAGTCAGTCAGAGAGTATATATGACTGAATAGAGTTGAACAAAATGAATCCTGGATTCGTACAAGAGTTGTAGACTGAGGAATATCAGAACAACTGATACACTAAGTCCCCAGCAGAGTCGCCATATTTGTTAGCTGGAATATTTCACCTCCCGCAGAGAGCAAGGTGTTCCACTAGTCTGAATGGTTCAGATCCAAAACAAATAGAGGACAGAGTTTGAAGACTCTCTCTAGACGCTATATATATCTAGAATACAAGTCTTTTATAGTTCATTTGTGTACCTACAAAAAACTCAACATGAAACAAATCAAAGCAACCAGAATATGATCTACTAATCTATGCTAGTGACTAAGGAGTCTAGTGACATATATATGCGAAATCACAACAACAACATCATATGTGGGACAGAAATCAACTTACATTAGAAATATGAAGAAGTTTACAACCAATCCTTAGTGTTGACATGTATCTCCATGAAACCAGCTCTTCATCCCCAAAAGCTCCGACTCTAGCTCTCTATGCTCTCTCCAAATGATCTTGGGCCAAGAATCAATCCAACAACATAACAATACCTTCCATGTTCTCCCCTCAACCATGGCTATGAGCTCATATTTATAGGGATTTAATTGATAGAGATGGTTGAGAAATTAGTGGGTGAGGTGGCCTCTAAGATCCTGGGATGAGGGATTGTTATGGAGAGAAATTCCTCTGGCTTGGGGTACCACAAATGACAGCTTGACTCCAGAAATCAATCCTTTCCAATATGCAAGAGAAATCAAATATCTAACATTAAAGGATTAGACCTCGTACCTTATTCCAGAAGGTTGAAGTAGATCCCCATTGAGCTTTCCAACTTCAGCTTAAATTGATGAATCACTTCCTCAACAACAAGTAAATAAGACAAGCATACTATATATTGGTGTTAAATCTACTCTAGCATATATAATCAACAACATATAAGCATTTGAAATCATCCATGGATAAAATATTCATTCAAACATACATTATTGGTCAGGAAAAGATATTTCTATTAATATAAAATCAGAGATTACAATGAATACAACCTCTGTTGGCACGTCTGTGAACTAGAGAAACTGAATCCCTCACTTGGGCCTCCACCAACTCAATCCTCCATCTCTCAATACCAAGCTCACAAGAAAAAGGTGAGCTTGGGAAGAACACCAAAGTGCTCCAAGGGACAAAGGGATGCAGACTCAAGCACAAGTTTCAGCAACAATGGACTAAAGTTCCTTTGCTTTCAATTCTCTTATGCCGTCAATGTGTCCAAAGAGTTCCTTATATAGCTTTTCAATGGGGTAATGAAAGGTCGAATATAAGTGATCTCAAGGCATATGGAATTCCAAGAGACAAGTGAGTCAGATCCATGTCAAGGAAAAATCCAAAAGGTTTTGGATTCTGTACACATCCCGATGTACGAGGTTTTAGGGGTCAAACCCACATATATATGTGATAAGCGGTTTAAAATTTGCGTATAGCAATTTTCACATGTTTATAGGGATGGTATAGGAAACATCAAAGCACAAAAAATGGTTCAAGGGGTCTAAGGAGTCTATAGAGGGACAAGGGAAGGCCATACAAGTGTGATTCACTTGGTGTGGTAAAATTAGCTATAACAGATGCCGCCTACTGTATGAGGTCAGAGGGGTCATAAAATGGCCGAAATACATTATAAGTCCATCCCAGAAGTGGAGTGATGAATAATCCCAAATGGAAGACTAGCCACCCAATCAGCATAGTACAATGATACAACTCTGCACATAACTACAAATACATATAGCACTCTCGGATACATAAGATTACAATTGCCATGAATAGGCATGATACAAAATATCACATAAGTGGTCATCGCCACATACAATATACATATTTCAGAATCTCCATGATGAAGATATACAAAGGATCATGATCTCCATAATGGTTGAAGATATAAAATGGATCAAGATCTCCGTAATAGCTGGAAATGTCTGGCATATACTGGAATCAAGTCACAAGAGCTGAAATCTCATGAACACTGGCACGGTCAAGGAGGGAGCATATAAGAGATGCCACCAATCTGGAAGGTATTTTACACAAACTGCTATGAGTACAAGTCCTACTATGTGAATATTGGTGTTGAGGTCGAACATAGTAGTCCATCGTCTGATTACAGGTCATTGATGTATACCGTTAACAGATGCGAGATCAACCACTGATAATGATAATGGGAATCAAGGTACTAGAGTGAAAACTAACAAGTGTGAATAAATGTGTTGAGGTCAAACACTTAAGAGGATCCATCGATCAGGGGACATTGATGTATTCCCCAAAAATGTCGATGGTGAGAGAACCTGCCACTGATGACTGCAAGTCTCAAGGCACTCAAAATGACTCTAGATTCCAATCCTAGAATAAATGATCTGGATTTGATGGCATGAAATCCGCTGGAAGGAGGGCATTAAGGCATCCCCCATCATCCAACACGAGGTACTCAGCAAAGCTATATAATGTGGAAGGACTCGATCATAAGGTGCATGAACCAGTAACTGTACTGGGAATGGCTGACATGCAAAGTCAAGATAACTGAGGAATGGCTGACTTAGGTTTCAAATTCCTTTGAACAAGAGAATAATGGTGAATAGTGACTGAATAAAGGAAACATAGACTTGATATACAAAACTGGGACATCTCTGTGACATAGGAGGTATCGACAGAGGCTCCATGGGGACTGGAAGCTTAACCAGTCGGTGGATATAAACTCAAATAAAATGAGTACAACTCCTAAAGTCAAACTATAAACCCAACCAATGGATGTGATATATAGTGCTCTGTTCGAAGGAGACACGACTCGATAGCTGCCAAAAGATAACATCTTTCCTTGTTCGGCTTTTTGGTTTTTTAATTTTTTTGGACTTTTTCAAATATTTAAAAAGGTTGAAAAAGAATAAAACTGCTTTATAGTTACAGACTATGAGGATATGAGTGTCATATGGGAAAAAAAACTAGTTTCAAGTAGTGGAACATACCTATGCTCAATGCAAGGATCCATGTGTAGGATAGCAACACTCGGGGGGAAGTCCCCTCCCGGTAAAAATATGGGATCAAGCTGCAAAGGATATATAAAATGGCTCTGCATGGCTAGACATGAGACAAGCTCGGGATATATGGCTGAAACTCAATGTTAGGGAAACCAATGTAAGGCTCAATAAGGCAGGAAAAGATCATGATAATCCAATTACAACTTGACATAAGGGAGTCTTGAGGGAAATAGGCTAGAAAAATATCAAGAGGAGTATGAGGCTCTTGCGAAATGTAATGGAAATACTATACGATGGACTCCCACACCCTAAGAGAAAAAATGTCGGCATGGGAACCAAATGCAAATAAGGTACTAACTAGGGTACCCATGTAAGGTCAAGCTCTACCACTCATATCATGCCACTTCTAAAACAACAAAAGGGTTTTGTGACATAATAGAGTGGGTTTGTACCTAAGGCTATAATGAAATGATCATAAGGTCATGTAAAATGCAAACGATGATGAAACCTAACCTATATGCCAGTTTAGACATGATACCTGAAATTGGCACAAACGGGTCAATCCAACGATCGAAACAGTGCTCAAAAAGGTATCCTACATCATAAATTAGTCCAAAAATAGTCCAAAAGGATTAGAAATGGTCAAAACTATAGAAAATGGGGTAAAAATTTTCAAAAATTTGAAAATTTTCTATAAATAGTAAAAAATTCAAAACATTATAAAACATTTGAAATTTTTACCCAATTGAGCTCAGAACTTCAACAACAAATTCCCGGAGATCCAACCGGTGGAATCCACTACCATTTTTTCTAGGTACTTACCCATGCTCTACTCTTTCATTTTGATGCAAATTTTGTCAAATTCCATGGTGTATTTAGGATTCTAGGCTAGTATAAGATGCGTGCCATGGCCCACGCAGAAATTGAGGGTTTTTCTGGGTATAGGGATGGATATACAAGGAAAACGCCCTCAAAGTCGCGTACATACACAACTGTTTAGCAAACAGTCGTGTATGCGGCCGCGCTTAATGATTTTTAAGTGTTCTAATGGATCAAACCCAAATTTTATGTGTAGGATGATCCTAGAATGGAGGGAACGTGAACATGGTTGTTGTAAAGGAAAGTGTCCTATGGCTAGGGTTTAAGAGGCCATCAACGTACTGGGGTTGAAAGAGAGATGCACAATGTTCAGCAAGTATATAACAACAAGTTTCAGAGATGAGAAAGATCCACACCTGATTAACTGAAGGCTGGTCCAAGCTTTCTCTTCAATCCTCTTCTTGCTACTCTTGCTCCAAGAGACCTGCAAAACAAATTATACCTTCCTCAAACCATTATGACCATATATAAGACAATGATAATCAAATAAACATAAACAAATGATCTGAATAACATCATCATATGATCAGAAAAAGAGATTCAATCACACATTGAACAATGATTTGGGAAGAAGAAGGACATCACATCTTTATTAATCTTGAAAACAAGTACAAGTATACCTTCTCTTCAAGTTTGGAACCTCACAAAACCTTGATCTGGTTCTGCTGCTTCTCTTCTCCAAAGAACTCAGCCTCCAAGCTCTGCAACACAAGGGAAGGCCTCCAGGGAAAAGGTGTGGGCAAAGAGAGTTCCAATTCCTCCAGAATAACAGTGCAAAAATTCAAGTCCCCTCTCATGGACCTCCCTACCACTATTTATATGGATGAAATAAGGTAGTTCGAAGGTTAGAGAAGTTACAGCAGTTAAGGAAATCAGTTAGATGACAAAACTAATCTCCAATTAACTCGTGTTTTTATGTTTTAATGTTAAGAAACAGATACGCGACTATAGAGGAGAGCAACCCGCGCATGATACATGAGTTTACACAAGAGAAACCCGTGAATATATGCATGCGGGACTTGCAAAACACAAGAGTCGCGAGTGATGCGCGAGTTGCACATAAGGAGAGTCACGCATACACAAAAGAACACATTTTTAATGTATTTCTGGGCATTTTCAGACTTTGGTGTATTCTGGAAAGTTTTAGCTAACTGAAATACCTTTCCAATGGTGCAGAAATGAGGTAAAACAGAGTTACAAAACTCAATATATGGGTCCTCCAATATAGGTGTTTTTTCAGTGACTTTCATGAAGTGCCAACATGCGACGAAATCATGGGAAAGTGGTCACAGGCAGAGATGTGTCATTTTGGGCTATAAGAGATGCCCCCTAATGTGTGAGGTTAGAGGGGAAGATGATAGCCGAAATACATTATAAAGGAAACAGCTGAGTATGGAGAGAGCAGAGAATCCAAGATCAAAAGGCTCGAGTGAAGGTACCTGAAAGAGAGATAAATGTCAGAAAAACTGATCTCTGGAACATACACATCCATATACAAAACATCGCCATAAAATACAAGCAGATCCAACATATGTATAACTGATGAAACTATCATGGTCGCTCAAGATGCAAAAAGGCACCATATCAAATCTAAAGGAGCCACGACCACAGATGAACAAGGTGGATCCATGCTCAACAATCGATCATAGCCACAAAAATACAAGGTGGATCTATGTCTCAGCAAAATGTCATATAAAGTATAACAAGGTCTTGCGCAACTTGGGAAATAGAAAAATGATGATGCTACTGTCAGCCCCAAGGTCTTCAATCCAAACCACCCAAAAAAGGTAGGAATCCTAACCATGCGAATAAAGGAGCTGAAGTCGAACATGGAGGAAACCGTTTGATTACCGGTCAATGATGAAAACCGTTAACAAACACGAGGAAAACCACCATTAATGAAAATGGTTCCCAAGGTACCTAGTACATTCTAACAAGTGTGATTACAAGGACTTGAATTCGAACACTTGAAGAATCCATTGAGTAGGAGACATTAAGGTATTCCCAACTACCCAATAGCGAGGGAAATTGCCATTGAGGACAACAATTCCCAAGGTACTGTCATAAAACTCTAAATCTTGTCCCCAGAGCAAGATGTGTTGCAGTCAATAGGAAGAGATCCGTTGGAAGGAAGGCATTAAGGCATCCTTCATTAGCCAACACGAGGTAACTCAAAGAATAATTGGATCTGGAAATGGTACTGAATTTCACAAAAAGGACCACTGAAGACATGATGTAATGAACTGATACCAGGGAATGGCCGACACAAAAGGTCAAGGAAACTATAGAAATGGCCGACAAAGGTTTAATCCTTGAACAGTGAGCATGACAGAAAAGTGACTTAGGAAGCTTTTGACACGAAAGGACCAATGAAACAAATCTGCAATGTAAGAGACATTGACAGATTCCCCATAAAATTGGAAAAGAGACCAACTGGAGGAGTAAGAAAACTCTGAATCAGATTAAAGTCAAAAGACTAGGACCCAACGGTTGATAGACTAAAAACTGGTGCTTTGTTCAAGGAAACAAGACTTGCTACCATGATATAAAAAGACATGGAAATAACCCTTCCCCTTCCCTTCTTTCTTGTAAAGGTTTAACGAGTCCAAGAAAGCAAACTCGGGACCATCTTCATTTTTGACAAGCTCGAAGAAAAGAAAGAAGAATGCTTGATAAGGCACTGATTCGTGGATTTTACGAGCCCGAACTAGTACATGCTCGACAGTGTTTTCATAGTTTAGAGAGTCTGAAAACTCCAAAGAAGACTCCCGGGGGGTCCTTTTTCGTACAATTTAGTTTCCTGAGGCCGAAAAAGTATAAAACAAACAACAGAAGAACTCTCTTAACTTCCGAAGAAGAAAAGGCGTACCTTTTTCGTACTTAGTCAAGAAGGTCCAAAAAAGGTTAAATTACCACCTACCCAACGCTCCTTCAAAAGCAGCATATACAGCCTGAGTTTTACGAGTGTGAAGGAAGGAAATATCACTCGAAAAGATCCATTTGGTTACGAGAAATGGGGCTTACAACAATAAACTTGATGCTTTGTTCTTTAGTGTTTAACGAGCATGACAAAGACATAAAGTACACTCGGAATCTTTTTCATGTTTTGGTCCAGAGCACGAAAAAGAGAAAACTAAGCTCATACCGGGGGTTCCTTTTCCGTAAGTTTAGTCCCTCAGGTCCGGAAAAGAGATAAACCTATGCCTGAGAATACTCTTCTCAATTTAGTAGAAAAGAGAGGGATCCTTTCTCGTATTATTCCACATGGTCTGAGAAAGAGATAACCTACCACCAATGTGGATGCCCATTCACATATTCTTAACGAGCCTGAATGGACAAGTTTACTCGGCAGTCAAGTCTATTTTGAGGAGTCAGACCTGGGCCTAAAGAAACTCATAATCTTTCCTGTGAAGTTTTAACGAGTCCGGAAAAGTCAACTCGTGGCCTCCTTACTGTTTTTAACGAGCTCGAAGGAGAGCAGAAAGAATGCTCTAAATGAGAGGAGACGAGTGTCATAAGCAGGCGAAACTAGTTCCAAGCACAAGGAACAAACCTATGCATAAGTGCAAGGAAAGCGAACAAGATAAGGACAGTCGGGGAACGTCTCCTCGGGGTAAAGGTTGTCAAGTTGCAAAGGCAAAATGATACAAGGCTAAGTGGAAATGAGAACAGAGATGAGGGCTTATACAACGAGCTAAAAGCATGGAAGCTGGCATCAGGCTCATAAGTGCGAGCAAGGAATATGCAAATGCAATTACAGCTTGAAAAACAAGGTGAGGCCCATAAACAGTTGTGAATCTAACTAATAATCCTGTCTCCAAGAAACAACAACATCAGAAGAAACGATCCGATGCGGGTCACTTTGGCAGAAACACTTGTGACTTTTCTATATTCTACAAAAGGAAAAGTCAAGGAAGAATCAACCGAAGAAGATTCTATAGGACCAAGGCTCGAGGGTTTATAATCAATGAGATCAACCTCAGAAGCGAAAATCAACAAGGGAGATAGAGTCTGCAGGAAAAAACTCAATATCACAGGAGCTGAGAAATTCATAAGAAAAAATCAAACTCATCAGGATCACTGACTTGCTTTTCAAATGAAGAATCAAAAGACTCAACAAAAACCAACATAAGAAAAAGGGAAGGCTTACTAAGCAAATCAAGGTTAGACTTAATCACAACTGAAAAAGAAGGTTAGACTGTATCAAAGACTCCAGGAAGACTTCATCCGAAAGGAATAAATCATCCGAGATAGGACACATATCTGAACTTTCAAATGGACGGACAGAGTGAAGAGAAGGCTCTACAATCTGTATAGGATGACTCACCCAATCAACTGCTGGGACCAAGTCCCGAGAAGGTAAGCATGAAAACAGAGGCTGCCTCTCAATAGCAATTGAACACAAATGACAAGAAGCCACATAGTTCACCTGTGGTGGGGTAGTGTCTATAGAAACAATGGGAATCAACAAAGGAAAGACTTGGTCTCTAGTTGGGTCAGGAGACGGATCAAGAAAATCCAACTGATCGATAGTGACAATTTCTTCGCCATGATTAAAGTACATCACACGAAATAATGTTGACACCATAGCTTGCATGGCATAGACATAATCACGTCCAAGGAGCATATTAAAGTCCAAAGGGTCTTCTATTACCATGAAGTCAACTAAGACAGTCTCCCCCCCCAAAGTAACAGGTGTTTGAGGAAGAATTCCCAAGGCTAGACAAGTTCTTCTAACAAACGCCAGTAACTGACTAGCAGTCGACACAAGGCTAGGAGATCCCATACCTAGCCAAGCATGAGTAGACAAAATACTAACTGAGGCTCCTTCATCAACAATGCAACGAGCAATTGTATAGGGTTCAACTTTGACCTTTATCTGGAAAGGTGCATGGGAAGGAAAGCGTGACTCAACTAGGCTATCCCAATCAAAGGAAGCAATCCGAGGGCTTGGTGGGGGTTGATCCGAAACAAGTTCAGTGCCCCCTTGTTCAATAAGATCTGAACTGGCAGTGAAGAAAATGTGACTAGTAGACACTTCACTCTCTAAAGGAAGAGTGGGATTGATTGATACCGGGATCGATTCAACCTCTCAGTGAAAGTCACTCTCTGAAGGGAGAGTGGGATTGACCAAAGATGACATTGGTTCAATCACATGAGGAGCACTCTCCGAAAGAAGAGTGGGATCGACCAAATCTGAGATTTGTTCAACCACTTGATCAACCAAAGGTTGAGTAGGAGGTTGAGAAACTATAGGGTGTTCAGAAGAATGAAATCCATGAGTCTCGGACCACACTCTTCGCACCTCTGGGATAGCAGGGCACAGATGAGTAAGGTGATCTCCTTTGCATAGCACACAAGGGAACTTAAGATGATGCTTCGAACGACCAGTTTTCTCAACGGTATCACCATGAATAGCAGTGGCTGACTGTTTTCTCTCAACATGACTAGCAGAGGATGAGAGTTTGCCCCCAGTGTGAACAACAGAGACTGGGTGACTGGGTCCAACCTCACTAAGAGAGGCTGGTTGTTGAGAGACTCTAGAATGTTCAAAAACGTGATGACCATGAATCCAAACTCGTCGCACCTCCGCAATAGAAGGGCATTTATAAGTAAGGTGGTCTCCCTCACAAAGCTTACAAGGAAACTTGAGATTGTGTTTTGAACGGGTAGACTTGTCAACAGTGTCAACATGACTCACAGTGGTTGACGGGTTGTCCTCAGCTTGAAACACAGAGGCTGAAAGACTGCCCCCAGCGTGCCTGGCAGAGGCTGAGAGACTAGGTCCAACTTGACTTGCAGAGGTAAGAAGGGCACGATCAACATGAACAACAGAGGTTGAATGGTTAGGATCAACATGCTTTGCAGCAGTTGAGTGTGTGCCCCCAGCTTGAGCAACAGAGGCTGGGTGAACGGATCCAACGTCAACACCAGAGGTTGGATGGGGAGGTTCAACTTGAACACCAGAGGTTGAACGAGTGGACTCAACGTGAACACCAGAGGCTAAGTGACAGGATCCGACATGACCTGAAAAGGTTGGAAGGATAACAACAGCTATATCACCAGAGGCTGGATGGATGGATCCAACTTGAACAACAGAGGTTGGATGAGAATATTCAACTTGAAACCCAGCGGTTGAACGGATGCACTCAGCTTGAAAACCAGAGGTTGAGTGACAGGATCCGACATGACCTAGAAAGGTTGGAAGGATCCCACCAGCTTGATCACTAGAGGCTGGATGGATAGCTCCAACATGAACAACAGAGGTTGGATAGGATGGTTCAACTTGAAAACCAGAGGTTGAACGGGAGCACTCAATGTGAACAGCAGAGGTTGAGTGACTAGATCCAACATGACCTGCAGAGGTTGGATGGGTGCCCCCAGCCTAAACAACCAAGGCTGGGTGGTGAGGTTCAACTCGACTTGCAGAGGCTGAATGAGTGCCCCCTTGCTTATGTTCTTTCTTCATATTTCTCCTTCTTTTACTCCTTTTAGACTGCCGGTTACTAGTATCAATACTTTCACCGCATGAGGTAGAAGGAGGAGAACTAACTACAGGTGAAGGGGAGACAGTGTTTTGATGCCCTTGATATAAGGTGCTTACTTGAGAAGCATCAAGAGCATTCAGGACAGTTGGAGTGGAAAACAACCACACCGGTAGCCCTATGGTGAATCCCGGAAAATTCAAGGTGGCCATCAAGGGAACACCAACATTCCCTGTGAGAGGAATAGGACAAGGAGCTCCCATCATGGGGATCTCTTGGTTGGTGTTCGAAGGGGTGATAGCCATAGTTTTAAAACAAGAGACAAAGTCTTAGGTTGATGATCAACCAAAATTACAAAGCAGACACCTAAAGGCCCACTAAGTATAGACAAACCACATAGCACTCACTAAAAAGATCCTAGAGTCTCAAGCAATCTAAACAGGCTATAAAGATATACCTTCCAGAAGAAGACTGATGAACAGTTACTTGGCGTCCTTGAGGGGTTCTCAGGCACAAGCGGAGGAATCACCCACCACCCTCCTGCACTTTCCACAAGGGTTACCTTCCAAGTCTGTCCGAGGTGAACCAGAAATAACCTTTCGGTTTACCTGTGTATGAGCCCTAAAAGACAAGAGACTAAAGGCTACCTTGATAATACCTATTGTCTGGGGGGATAGTCGCAGCCAAACTCGTATGCATGGGAAGGGTAGTTGAGCCCAAAATTCTGCCTAGACAGAATCCCCAGATGCGCAAAATTCCTGGGTTACGTTTTGACAAGGATTCGGGGGGTTATCCCCTCTGTCCAAGCCTCCACGCGGCCTCGTGCTTAACTCCCGTTTGAGAGGAGCTTCCCAGATACAGCGGTAGAACCAAGGATTTACCTAGTGAAAGGTCCACTATGTCTGAGTTTTATAACTTGTGGGAATTTTACACTTCCTAGCCCACAAGTCTAGCCTAAGCTAGTAGGTGGAAGGCCCTAAAAATAAAAACTTGCTAATAAATTTTTAAAATTGTACGTTCATTTTATGGGTTGTTTCTTACTCAGAGGGTAAATGGCATGAAACTGATGTGATGTTTTGACTCAAAAAATGAAACAAAATGACTAATCAAAGACAAATGAAATGCAAAAAAGCAAATAGCTATTCTCTTTATATTTTCAAATAACTTGAAAGCCAAAAAAAGATCAAATCTTTTTATATTTTTTAAATTTTTCAAAAACAATGCTATGCTATGCAATCTAGACTAACAGCCTAATCTACATGCATATAAAGCAAATATGTTTTTGTTTTTTTCTTTTATAAATGCAAAAGAAAAATCAGCCTATATACTTATGCAAACAAGTACTGAAAGCAAAGAAAATAGACAACTACTTTATACCCCGAAAACAAACCCTAGGTTTCCCTAAAGTTGAATATAAACCTCTTTTAAAAGGAAAACTTACAAAAGCAAACAAGCCAACACTTTGGAATGAAAAGACTGAGCATAAAGACTGACATAAACAAAGGTCAAGAAGTCCCAAGCATCAATCTAACCTACAAACAAAGGCTGCTCACTACCTTGCCCAACAAGGTCAAACCAAAGAAAGAAGTAGGGGGAAAAGCAAGAAATAAAAGTTCTTTTTAATTTTCTTTTATAAAATGCAAAAGAAAAACTACCTACAAAGCAAAGCATGTAGATAAAAAGAACAAAGCAAAAGGAACTTTGCTATGCAACCACCCAACGAACTCTAGAACCAACTAAAGTCAGCATAAACCCTACTTGGAAGAAAGGCTTGTATAAGAAACGAGACAACTATTTTGGCAAGGTGAAGTAGACCAACCAAAGAAGGAGGAAAACAACATCCACAAGCTTTTGAAATTAAACAAAGGCCACTAACAGAGGCTGATCAGAATCAAAAGGCCAAAAAGCAAACCAAGCAAAGGAGATAGGTGAAAGAGCAAAGAGTAAATCCTAATGCTATAAAGGGGCTTACCACATAGATAAAGAACAACAAAAAGAATGACACAAACTCCCTACATTCATGCACTCACAGAAGACCTTAACAGAACCACCATGCACCTGAAATGCACTGTGCTTTGAGTAAACTTGGATCTAATAAAACAAACAAGCAAGAATTACTCCAAGCAAAAAGACTCAAAGGGTTTTGAAAAAGTAGGTAGGGTGATCACTAAAAGTCTTTAGACAAGCTACACAGCATTCATAAAGAGACACCACTCACAAACAGGGATTACCTGAAGAAGGGAACAAGCAAAAGCTGACTTAAAAAATACAAACTTCCAGGTATATACGCGACTGTCTATAAGGGCAGGTCACGAATGATACGCGACTGTTCAGTAGAACAACCTGCGCATGCAAACTTGTATTTGCGACTGTTCAGAAGAACAACCCGCGAATAGGTGTAAAAAATCACAATCAAGGGTAGAAAACTGCCTTAGGAAGGCAGGGGAGAGGATGCAATTAGACTTAAAAATGTTCCTAAGTGGCAAGAAGGACCTGAAACAATGCAAAAGCTGAAAGAAATCAAGAGAAAAACCCCAAACAGACAAGGGTAGTCCCCAGCGGAGTCGCCAGTTCTGTTGTAAAGGAAAGTGTCCTATGGCTAGGGTTTAAGAGGCCATCAACGTACTGGGGTTGAAAGAGAGATGCACAATGTTCAGCAAGTATATAACAGCAAGTTTCAGAGATGAGAAAGATCCACACCTGATTAACTGAAGGCTGGTCCAAGCTTTCTCTTCAATCCTCTTCTTGCTCCTCTCGCTCCAAGAGACCTGCAAAACAAATTATACCTTCCTCAAACCATTATGACCATATATAAGACAATGATAATCAAATAAACATAAACAAATGATCTGAATAACATCATCATATGATCAGAAAAAGAGATTCAATCACACATTGAACAATGATTTGGGAAGAAGAAGGACATCACATCTTTATTAATCTTGAAAACAAGTACAAGTATACCTTCTCTTCAAGTTTGGCACCTCACGAAACCTTGATCTGGTTCTGCTGCTTCTCTTCTCCAAAGAACTCAGCCTCCAAGCTCTACAACACAAGGGAAGACATCCAGGGCAAAGGTGTGGGCAAAGAGAGTTCCAATTCCTCCAGCATAACAGTGCAAAAATTCAAGTCCCCTCTCATGGACCTCCCTACCACTATTTATATGGATGAAATAAGGTAGTTCGAAGGTTAGAGAAGTTACAGCAGTTAAGGAAATCAATTAGATGACAAAACTAATCTCCAATTAACTCGTGTTTTTATGTTTTAATGTTAAGAAACAGATACGCGACTATAGAGGAGAGAAACCCATGCATGATACGTGAGTTTACACAAGAGAAACCCGCGAATATATGCATGCACGACTTGCAAAACACAAGAGTCGTGAGTGATGCGTGAGTTGCACATAAGGAGAGTCGCACATACACAAAAAAACACATTGTTAAAATATTTTTGGGCATTTTCAGACTTTGGTGTCTTCTAAAAAGTTTTAGCTAACTAAAATACCTTTCCAACGGTGCATAAATGAGGTCAAACGGAGTTAGAGAACTCAATATATGGGTCCTCCAAGATAGGTGTTTTTTCAGTGACTTTCATGACGTGCCGACATGTGACGAAATCATGGGAAAGTGGTCACAGGAAGAGATGTGTCATTTTGGGATATAAAAATGGTGATGTAGAAGAGGTAGTAAGGGCGGATCTAATGGCTCAACAAGCGTTACGTGCATGCGAGCTTTACAAATTTTGGTGTCTTGGTGGCTTAAGAGCCAAACCAAGACTATTGCAGATGTTAGTGGACTACTGGGATCCAGACTCAGAGTCATTCCAGATAGATGGGATGTCCCTCACCATAGAACTAAAGGGCATATATTTTATTACTGGATTTTCCCAATGGGGGGAAGTGGTGAACCTACACTCTCGCGGGCCTAGAGGTCTCTTGACTATAGATGAGTACATTGCGGTGTACTACTATACATACATGGAGAAGGTCAGGAGTCAGATCCCAACTAACTCCATACAGGTGCAGGGCCTAAACGTCATCCTACTAACATTGGGCAGGATAGTAGCCTTAGCTTCACTCCACTAGGCCTCGTGGCCTCTGATGTTCTATGCAGTGGAGTTCATGAGATCCACTGTGTATGATTGGAGCACTGCGCTACTGGGCAACATGAAACACCAGCTTAGCGAGTGCAAGATGGGTAGAGTGAAAAACTTTAGTTTCAGTAGCATACTGAGCACATTTTTCTTTGAGCATGTTCCGGGATTGAGCCCTAGAGTTGAAATTCCTCTACACGGGGTTTGAGATCCGGCCCAATGGCATTGAGTGGATGTGATGCACAGACTAGGTGGAGGTAAGGTGTCCAACCCCTATCCATCTCATTTCTTTCCATGGTGGCGATGACAGATAGTGGCCATCGATGACTACCCCTATGAGGGGATAGATTTATAGGGAGACCTAGACATGCCACTACCACCGGGATCATCTTACGATGACATTGGTAACAAATATCGACCCTCTTTTTAAAAATTTTGAGTTATTAAATTTTTTTTTGTGTTTTCTGAGTATGTGGAATCAAAAGACATGTTTTTGGGTGAGAATACATAGTGAAATCTACCATATGCATGCAGATGTGGGACCACGATGGCCTGAAGGCTTCCCTTGTCATAGATGGAGGGGAAGAGGGGACAATATCACGGGTGTGGATGCAGAATGGATGCTCCAAAGCATTCATACCAACTTCATGACACTGGCACACAGAGTACCCATGGCGCAAGTCAAGGAATTTCCTGAGGCCATGCAACGCCAGGTGGTGGGTGTATCATGAGCATGGGTGTAGCTATTTTGACGGCTAGCTAGAGCTGTAGTGACATTCCACGATCACAACCCCCCTCCTCCTCCATAGACTTAGATACCTGGAAGTGATACATTTTGTACTACCATGTATTAATATTTTGGTGGCTTGAGAGCCCCATTTTTGTATTATGACACTACGTATTACCACATTTTGGATGTTTATAAATTTTTTTATGATGATTGATTGATTTATTTACATGTGTAAAAATTTATGTTTGTGATGAGCTTATTGTGTATGAAACAAATGCCAATCTAACACGTAGTTAGCATATGAGTGAATAAATTGATTATTAATTCTTGGAACATGTATGTCTGTTATATTGTCAAATTGTCATTCTAATAATCTCACATGTAAGAATCTTCTTAATAATGTCGGATCTCTAACATGGTACAGACCTTTAAGCTATGACACTACTAACTCCGAATCAAGTCGTACCTCAAGAGAGAACACCATGTGAAATGGAATCCTGTAGAAGTTCAATATCGGCACTATACTCAGCAACATTGTTTGAAGATGACCATAAAGATACGACTCCTAAAGACAATACCTAAACCATAGGAGTATAAATCACCCAAGTAGCAGAGGCTGAGTGTTGAGTGTGACGGCTCACACCATCTGCGAATCCTATGAAGGTGGAAGATTCCATTGACATCTTCCAAAAGAAACGGAAACTAATCACAAACCCGATCACCGTAAGAAAAATACCTACCTATTCAAAACTGTACAATAATATACAATAAGCAGCCTTAGATGAAAATCATGCATAGTAATTTTTGAGATAGAGCCCATTTCTAGGCTTCTCCAAGGTCGTTCCCTCATAATCCACTAACTCATAAGCACCCTTCTCTAACACACATTTAACGACGTAAGGACCACGCCACATGGGGTTAAAATTTCCTGCCCCCAAGGGTTCTTTCGGTTGATCCCACAAAAGGACCAAGTCTCCATCACTAAACCTCCTTGGATGAACAAACTTATCATATTGGACCTTAACGTGACACTTATTTACTTCTAGAGCCACCAAGGCATCTCGACGTTGCTCATCAAGTTTCTCTAGGTGGACCAAATGCTCCTCCAACGGGGAAGTGTCTGGTAAGAGCTCTATGTCTACCTTCAAAGAAGGAATCTCGCACTCAACCGGCAATACCAACTCCACTCCATGTACAAGTTGATATGTAGAAAAAACCATGGCATTCTTAACGGCAGTTCTATAATCCCACAAAGTAGGATATAACATAATGTGCCAATTATTCTTGCTTTGTGCGATGGTTCATTGGAGAATGGATTTGAGTGATTTGTTTACTACTTCTACCTTTCCATTCGCTTGAGGGTAGTGAGAGGAGGAATGCTCTTGTTTATAACCTAACTTTGATGCCAACTCTTCCATCATACGATTCTAAAAGTGCAAGCCATGGTTAGTGACAAGCTCTTTTGAAATACCAAACCGAGTAATAACTTGGTTGAATCCAAAGTGTGTGGTTGTCTAATCGTTGGATTTAAGTGTAGGCATAGCCTCAACCCATTTCGTGAAGTAGTCAACAACCACTATGATATGTTGATGCCCCCCAACATAAGTTGGGTTGCAATCCATAAAATCAAGCCCCCACTTAGTGAAGGGACTGATGGTGATGATGGGATGTAACGAGGCAGGTTTTGAGTGCATATTACGTGCAAACACCTGGTAAGGATGGCACATCTTGACCGCATATACACAATCCTTAAAGATCAACAACCAAAGATAACCCACTCTTAAGATTTTTTGGGCTGTAGAAATCCCATTTAAATGACCACCACACACCCCTCCATGGAAATCATTTAGCACAAGCTCAGCCTCCTCATGAGTTAAACAACGACGTAAAATGGAATCTAACCCACGACAGTACAAAGCGTTATCCACTATGAGGTAATTCTTGGATACGTGATGTAATTGTCATCATTCATCCCATGAGAGGTGAGTAGGGACCTTCAATGTTTGTAAATATATAATAATATCCTCATACCATGGGTCTAAAGTTGAGATTAAGATGATGTGCTCACTGATAAGCATATCTTCACAAACAACCTCCTCGGCTTTGCTTGGGAAATCCGATATAAGCTCCACAAAAATTAACGATTTCTTCAATTTTACTGAAACAAACTCAAGATCAAATTCTTGCAAGATGACAATCTGTTTATTATATTTTCCCCCAATCATCCTTCGAGTGAGGATGAATTGAAATGGATTGACATGGGCTACAACCAAGGTCTAGCGAAGGAGAATACAATGTCTCAACCGTTGAACCACATGTATGGTAGCTAAGGCAAACTTCTCAACATGGGAATAATGGATCTCTACATCAATAATATTCCAACTCAGATAGTATATGACATGCTCTTGGAGCTCCTCATCCTCTTGAACCAAAACCATACCAATCGTCTCCATGGACGCAGCCACATAAAGTAGAAAATCACGGCTATAGTCTGGGGGACTAATCACCGGGGCCGATGCCAGGCTATCTTGAGTGCATCAAAGGACTCCTGAGCTCCCTCGTCCCAACAAAAGGTGGTGTCCTTCTTCAAAAGATTCATAAAGACTCTAGTCAAATTGGTGAAATTGACAACGAATCTCCATAAGAATTTTTCCATGCCTTGCAAACATTGAAGATGTCGAATGTTTTTCGGGGGAGACAATTGAAGTATTGCCTCAACCTTCAAAGGGTCGACTCATATACCCTCTTTAGAAACAATGAATCCTAATAAGTGACCAAACTTCACACAAAAGATGCACTTGTGAGGATTTAACCTGACCAAATAATGGCGGCACCTTTCGAATACTAATCTCAAATGATAGGAATGATGCATTCTCATACGAGAATGAGCAGGAAGGTTATCCAGAAACACTTCGATAATCGATTCGAGATTGTGGAAGATCAAGGTCATAGCCCGCTGAAAAGTAGCTCCAGCGTTCTTAAGGCCAAAAGGCATTTTTCGATATGCAAAGGTTCCCCAAGGACAAATAAATGCAGTCTTATGTTGGTCCTTAGGTTTAATTTGTATCTGATTGTATCCATAAAAGCCGTCCATAAAGGAGAAAACCTCGCTACCTGCACACTCATCCAAAATCTGATCAATAAATGGTGTGGGGAAATTGTCCTTAGGACAAGCATGATTCAAATCATGGAAATCAGTACATATGCAGATCACTCCCTTCTTCTTATCATCCGGAATGAGATTTGAAACCCACTCCGTTAAGGGAATGGGATAGATAAAACCGACTTTCA
This sequence comes from Pseudotsuga menziesii, assembly GCA_001517045.1. NCBI lineage: Eukaryota > Viridiplantae > Streptophyta > Pinopsida > Pinales > Pinaceae > Pseudotsuga > Pseudotsuga menziesii. Next base: position 155,631 of record LPNX010274912.1, on the reverse strand, counting down.
ACAATTTTTCTATCTCTACCTTAATTGTGGGTGCTTTCCTAGGATTCACTGCATGCAAGCATTGTCGAAAAGGCTTAGCATTGGGATAAGTCTTAATCTCATGTTCAACAATGTGAGGGTCAATATATGGCATTTCATCATAAGACCAAGCAAATATATCACAAAATTCTTTAAACAGCTCAGTGTATTCTTGAATCTCAGCATGGGAACATTCTGCCCCAATATAGAGATTTTCTATCCTGCCAAGATCATGAGAGATATTCATAGGAATGGTAGGAGATATATTCGCCATGTTCCCATTAGCCATCGGACTAGGAGAGCTTAATGGAACCATGGGACTACCAATTCTCTCACTAAAAACCTCCCTAAATTCCTCATGCTCTAAGCGGTCAAGCTTGGGAAGAAAATAAGATCTATGGTGCAACTCTTCCCAAGGTGGCTCAACCTATGACATGGCCTCAATAATCACTTCGTCTAAAAGAAAAACACTATCAAGGAAGTCATGCACGTGAGAAGACTAAACTGCCCATGCAGGCAGCACATATGGGTCCTCCTCCTCCGTCCGCGAAGAGGAAGGACTAAGCTCTGTAACACACCCAATATTATCTTGATATGCTACCATAGTTGCAAGAAATGGCATGTCTGTCATGATGGGCTCACTCAAAGTATTCAGTGTAGGAAGAATCCAAGGATCTTCCATATGACTCATGCAAAAAGACACTAATCTCATAAATGTCGAAGCCTCACTAGAACTAGACCCTATCATAAGGATAGGTGCAAGACAACTAAATCTTCCCATGAGGGCTGGATACATGCCCACACCCACACTCCCAGTTGTTGGCTGAGAGTGCTCTACAATCGGGATCGAAGCTCTCGAAGATGCGATAACTGACGGATTCTTGAATGACATTTGATCAATCATAACTATATTCCCATTAAATGGAAAGCATACAGCACAAAATAGTGAAGAAGCTACGGCTTGCATACTGTACATCCAATTCCTACCCAACAAGAGATTGTATTCAATGGGTGCATCAATCACCTCGACCTCTATCGCAACGATATTCCCTCCCAAACGGGCCTTAAGGGAAGGAAGGATCTTGTGTGGCCTAAACGATCTCCCATCAAACATAGTTAACATGGTAGCTGATTTAGACAACTAAGGGGAACCTAAACCCTTCCAACATGATAAAGAAATCACAGAAGTAGCAGCACCTTCATCAATCACAGTGTGCTTAACGGTCATGTTAAGACATTCTACATGAATCAAAAGAGACACTTAGTAAGCAAAGCGAGACTGAAGTCTTGCGGTTTCAAATTTAATCATGGAGGAAGAATTATCATCATTCATACCAAGGGAAGAAAGCAAAGCCTTCCTTTGCGAAGGACAGCTCTGAAGTACTTCTAGTGCAGACATCGCACAAAGAGTGTGGACCAAATCCTCGACAACAAAATATTTTTGGGCAGCTCAGGCATTAGGATTGTGCCCTGAATGCTTAAGGACTCCCTTAGGAATGTGAGGTGCAACTTTAGGTTTATCCACAGGTTTTTCAATACGCAAAGGATTTCCTAGTGGATCATGTTCCTTTCCTGGGTTTGGTTGTGACGAACCATAGTCCTTTGCATGGGTCACAACCTTTGTAGCATGCACCATGTTAATGCAACCATTACCACTACCCTCCGGCAGATCTTGATCACCACCATACTAGTCATGGGTCCTCGAGTTCATGTTTTGATTGTGAGGCAAAGGTTTAGTCAGCACAGCTAGGCCCTGCGCTAAAAATCTCTAGGATTCATCGATACGAGGGCACAAGTAAGTGAGGTGATCGTCCTTACACAACTTGCAAGGAAATTTAACCTTACATTTAGATTGCTTGTCCCCCATAGCATTATGGGCGTTCTTTTCATTAGTATTAGCATTTTCATTCCTATTCCCACCCTTATGATTGTTCTTACCCTTCTTTTCATTCCTTCTAGGTTGTTGTTTACCCTTATGGTCTAACGATTGCACCAAAAGCACACTCACCATTTGGGTGGGTTGAGACAAAGCCATGGATTGTCTTGAAGTAGATTGGTTGATTGACAATTGACTGACCTGTTTCACAACCGAACCCGTAGGTTTAGCACTCGCACAACCAACAATTCCATCAGCATGTGGTCCAAGTTTAACTTTGGGGTCGAAACTAGAATGCAGAGCATTAGGAATGATCTCATATAACAAACCAAATTGAGCATAAACCAAATCCGGTTCCTGTGCCCTAAAAATGGCTTGTTCCTCATTTTGCACTCCGAATGTAGAAACATCCTTTGCTATATAAGGAAATAATGACTTAAGGAACCATTTAAGGAGGAATTCTAGTGGTATAAAGGATTTAATCAACCTCTTCCATCTACGCCACTCTTGGATATGGTTTGAGATATGTGTGGCTTTATCCTATTGAAATGTCGACAAGAGTTCTGTACCAACATTGTAACGCACTAGTCACTAGAAGTGGTTAAGAAAATGCATCGCTAGGTCATCGAACAAAGCAAATGCCCCCCTAGGTAACTCTATATACCATTTCACGGAAGGCCTTATAAGGTTGCATTGAAATAGCCATAAACAGATCGAATCTTGGTGTAAGGAATTTGAAGAGCACCATAGGTGAAAGGTAGTAACATGTTCACTCGGATCCTCTCTCGGTTTGCCCTCAAATTTGGGTATGTCTGAGGGAAGCTTAGTAGGGACAGCCGGCCAAGCCGGGTCATGAGACATAGGATCGTTTGTCAATCTCTACAAGTTGAGAAGATTTAGTGTTGCAAGGAAATGGAGCCTAGGATGAGCAGGTCAGTGCACTGCTCCCTAATAGTTTTGATTCGTATAGGTCTGATTACCATAACCACCATGGCCTTGACCATAGTGCCCTCCTTTCGTTTGACCCATGTAGGGTGGCATGGAAGCACCATAGTGTGGTGTACCTTGACTATTCGAGGCTACAAAGCTGTAATTTGGAGAGTAAGTGGGTTGTTGATACCTATACCCATAAGGTGAAGAAACCTGTCCATATTGCGTCCCATAATAAGGTCCATAAGTCATCACATGAGATGTCCCATGAGACACTCCGTAAGTAGGAACATACGCTCTGGAAGTAGAAATATACATTCCGAAAGTAGGAATATATTCTCCGGAAGTAGTAACATGACCTCTAGAAGTATGAACATGACCTTCTGAAAAAAGGGGTGGTACTTGAACCTGAGACACAATTGGTCGAGTAACAGCAGTACGGACATGACTCCTAGCAACATTTCGGCCCGATGGACCACGTGAATGAGGTGGAGGGTGAACATTCGAAGAACTAGGGATAGAGGATGAAGGGACCTATGAAATTATGTACGTGTTGTTCCCTATAGTCACTCATCTTGGATCTAGTATCCTAATAGGATCACTAACCCTAGGCCTAGCAGGAATATGTGATGTAGCTTCCACCGCTGGGATGGAAGGTGCAATGTGACTTGTGCTCCCAAACCTCTCCACATGGTAAGGAATGAGAGTGCCCCCAGGCGTAGTGTTAGGCTCAAAATTAGAATCGACATGAAATGCCGAATCATGTGTGGGAAAACCAGACATACCATAACTACCATAACTAGTGCTCGTGGGTTCAAAATGAATCTCATCATATTTCAGCATTCCATACCGACGATGCGTCAATGGGGGATCGACACTAGAGTAAGTAGGTCTATCATGAAAAGTACCTATCTCAGAAATTACAGGACCTAACTCAGTCAAATCAGGTGAAGGATCATAGTTAGGAGTAAACTCCCCATCTTCCACTTGAATGGGAGAAGGTGGTTCAGGAATACCTTCTTCATGGTCTCCCATTGTGTGTGAATCCATGTGTGAAGTAGTCTACCTGGACTATTTATCTCTCTCTCCCAAAGGAGGAGGAGATGTAGAAGGTGGAAGTCCTGCTAAATGACTAGAATGGCAAGGCACCATACCTGAATCCACAATGACTAAAAAAATGTAAAAAGACTCTCTAACTACGCAAACCCTAGGCAAGCTAACATGTACAGAGCATACACCACTAAAATATAAAGCCAAACACAAGAAATCAAGGGTAGGATAATTGAGCTCACGAATGAAGCAGGTATGTCTCACCTAGGAGAGGCTTGAGACTCCCATACACAACAAGCAAAGGTACGCAACCAATTATTGTGGCCCTCAACTTCAACGCATAAAGCGACTGTGCTGTCCGACCCCAACTTGGCTGGGACACCCATAGACTAACCCCTGCAGAGTACCCCCTCGATATCCTAGGTAAGGAAACTAAGCTCACCTCAATATAATCAATGCTCAGGCAAACAGTCACAGGTGGGATTGACCATATGGGCAGGGTAGCAAAGCCTGAAACTATCGAAAGAGCCCCTAGATACGAATACAATCCTAGAAATATCTCCGGTGCTACTTAGTTATGACAAGGGGTCATCCCAATCAATAACCGCTCACACTGCCTCGTGCTTAACTCCCTTTTGAGAGGAGGATCCTGAGAAACACTGGTTATACCAAGAAATTTCACACACTCACCTAGACAAACACATACATGTTGTTATTTAGTGGTCTTGGAGAATTTACTCATAATGAACGATTCCAAGACCCTAAAACCTAATCTTGTTGGTGAACCCTATCAAATAAAATAGTGTAGTTCATTTTAATTAAGTGTTGATTTTAATTGGATTTATTACTCAAAAGAGGTAGATGGCCGTGTAAGTAATGTCGTTATGACACAACATGAAGCAAAATGCACACCTAACAATCAATGCAAATGCATTGTGTCCATGAAAAACAGGGTATGCTACTACGTGAAATGCACAATTTTCTTCGAATGAGAAATGCAATCTTTCCTATATGAAATCCTGACTAATGCTTCAAAGCAAATATAGTGCAAGTACTATGCAAAATGCAAGATGCAATGCATAATTATAATCAAATATTTTTGGATTTTTTGAAATAAAAATGAGATACTAAAGCAAAAGAATGGTTCTAAAACCCCCATACTTTGCAAGCACACTCAAGAAGCACTCAAGAAAAGTACTAAGGTAAAATAAATCTAATGCACTAATCCCAAAACAAAAAATCGAAAACGCAATGACAAGAACATTCTTCAAAAAAACAATATTTACCTTAAAAAAAATGTCTCTGGTCAGAAACAGAGGTGCATACAGACTCTAGCAGTATTAAAGGAGACTCAACAATCATCCAAATTCACCCAACAATAATCAATCTTCTTATAGAATGCAAAACTAAGGGAATACGCAACTGTTCGCAGTAAACTCGCGTGTGTACGTGGATATATCAGTGAAACCCGCATATATACACGACTGTGAGTTAAAAACTTGCATGTAGGAAGAAAAGTGCATAAAAATAAAGGAAAACAGACAAGCTGAGACAAACTTCACACCAATCAGACACTACCAGGAAAACCTGCCCCCAAACCCGACACAAAAATAGAGAAGAAAGATCAATTCAAAGTCATTGAATGCCGATAGAAAACCCCCAAAGGACAACTACTAGGAACTTCCTAGTGGAGTCACCAATTCTGTTACAGAGAGAAATTCCTATGGCTTGCGGTACCACAACAGATAGCTGGACTCCAAAAATCAATCCTTTCCAATATGCAAGAGAAATCAAATATCTAACATTAAAGGATCAGACCTCGTACCTTATTCTGGACGGTTGAAGTAGAGCCCCATTGAGATTTCCAACTTCAACTTGAATTGATGAATCACTTCCTCAACAACAAGTAAGCAAGACAAGCATACTATATATTGTTGTTAGATCTACTCTAGCATATATAATCAACAATGTATAAGCATTTGAAATCATCCATGGATAAAATATTCATTCAAACATACATTATTGGACAGGAAAAGATATTTCTATTAATATAAAATCTGATATTGCAATGAATACAACCTCTGTCGGCACATCTATGAACCAGAGAAACTGAATCCCCCACTTGGGCCTCCGCCACTTCAATCCTCCATCTCTCGATAGCAAGCTCACAAGCAAAAGGCAAGTTTGGGAAGAACACCAAAGTGCTCCAAGGGACAAAGGGATGCAGAGTCAAGCACAAGTTCTAGCAACAATGGACTATAGTTCCTTTGCTCTCAATTCTCTTATGCCTTTAATGTATCCAAAGAGTTCCTTATATAGATTTTCAATGGGGTAATGAAAGGTCGAATCCGAGCGATCTCAAGGCATATGGAAGGCCAGGAGAAAAGTGAGTCGGATCCATGTCAAGGAAAAATCCAAAAAGATTTGGATTCTCTGCACATCCTAATGTACGTGGTTTTAGGGGTCAAACCTGTGTATATACACGATAAGGGGTTTAAAAGTCATGTATAGCAATTTCCACATGTTTATAGGGATGGTCTAGGAAACATCAAAGGACAAAAAATGGTCCAAGGGGTCTAAGGAGTCTGCAGAGGGACAAGGGAAGGTCATACAAGTGTGATTCACCTGGTGTGGTAAAATCAGCTATAATAGGGATCTTGAGCTCAACCAACCCACAACAGTAGGGATAATGTAGTACACGAGGCTTATCATCTAGAATCCTCGAGAAACTTCTCTTTTTCCCTTTTTACCCAGGGTACCACGCTTCTCCTTCTATGACAGAGCGGTTCTGGTAATAACCACCTATTGACCAAGGGTAATGGGTGGTGGCACCACTTGTGGACAACTGATGAAATGTGGTGCGATTAGGGGTACCGCTCCTGGAAAAAGGGGCATGCGCAGTGCTGGGAATTTGTATGACATATTGATAAAAAACCATTTAGTTTCCACTCAAGAAGCTGGGATTTAGGGCAAGTAGGTATGTCAAATGTCTTATCACATGATAGTGACAGGATTTTGGTATAACACATCTAGCCTTTGAAAGAGCATGTTCTGAGTCAAAGAAAAAGGATCCATCAAATACATATACGAATAGAAGATGAAAGGTGCAAAATTTTGCAGATAGACAACAGGCTAGAATAAATTGCAGACACCACTTCATACTTTTTGGATAGGTCTCAAGATATATTGGAGATTCTAAAAGGAATAATGGTCTGGGTAGAGGTAAATAAGGAATCTCCAATGGAGCTAGCAGTAAAATATCAGTAAACTTTAAAGAAGGAGTATGAATTACTGGAATTTGCAATTAATGTAGCAGAAGGTTTCAAGAAAACAGTGAAAAAGACAAAAGGTAGCATGTGATGAATTTTGGAGGAGATTGCTCTCCACATACAATCAATGTCAGAATTATGCAGAATAGAGATTGGATGTCTTACTGGAGCATGATTAATTTCTAAAACATCTACATAATAGGTACCAAGAATATGAAAAACAAATCCAGCAGGTCAACGACCTAGATGAGTGGATATTGAAAAATGCGGTAGCACATGCAACCATGAGCAAACATCTATTAGAAGACCAGCTGCGCCTATGTCCTACTAGGATAGAGGGGGTAAAGACACAAGTTGCTAAATATGAAATTAACATTCAATTTCTTGAGACCTCCAGGTTTGAAGGCATAGCAGCAAATGCTCATGCATGGAGGAAGTTTATCAGCGAGCATGCTGGCCCTTCCTCATCAAGTGTTTTGGAAATATTGATTTAAAATGTAATATATTGTATTAATTATGTGCACAAGCTACAGGACAAAATTTTGGAGAATGAAAGGTTGGGGAAGCTCAAGAGACAATGAGGGGCATCCCAAGAGTTTTGTTTTTTGTGTAAATATAGGAGAGTTTTATATAGGAAGAACCTTTTTTGCAGACTATCAAGAGAAAGTATTGTAAGAAGAACTATTTCATTTTACAATAAAGAGTCATATGTTTCTGTTGGAGAAAGTTCTGGGGATTTTTCAAATGTTTGCTATGGGCTAGTTGAATATGAACTATTTATTTTTCATCTTGTTTCCGTTAACTATGAGATTGTTCTAACTCATTGAATTTCTTTCATGTTATGAATGTACTCTGGTTTATCTTGCGAAATTTCCACATTGAGTAATAAAGGTTTTAATTAACAATAAGCTATCTTGTTGTTTATATTTATATTGATGTTCATGTGTTATAAAACGTTAACAACTATCTATAATTTTTCTTTATGCATGTACTACAGTACGTTACTCACCATCAATGATAGTTTTTCTCCCTAGGGATAGGTTAGTTAGTCTTAGTTAGTTTCTTGTTGTTTGTGATTTAGAAGAGAGAGAGGTAAGATGAGAGGTAAGAACCTGGACATCACATTGTGACCCTCCTCGTTATCTATATCATCTGCATTTTAGTTAGGCACTTGTACATCATACCTTAAACATCAAAAATCTAAAAAATATACATGGTGGACCGGGCCGTAACTGGTAAAACACTTTAATTGTCACTTGACCTACAGTAGCCAGATAGTAAATTGGATGGATTCCCCATACCAAACAATAATGATTTAATTGGGAATGTTTATTGGAGAGAATCCCTACTATTGTTACCTGCAATTTTCCAGGCCTCAATAGTTTTTGGTGCTAGAAGGAGGGCCACCAATGCATGTCTGGCTGAGGAATCCCACTTGCTCAAAATCACTTCACCGGTGATAGTTCCTAAAATAGTTTGTTTCATAAACACACTCCTAAATATAAAGAAAAGGGGTATCTGTATCCCTTCGATAACGAAGTGGTTGATGATTTAAGAAGAATTACCATGGCATATGAGGAAAAGATTGGAGGATTACCTATTATCTCTGTCCTACCGAGAAGAGAGTACCAGAAGAAATATCGCCCTCAAATAGAATACTCGGTGTTGGTAGAATATCTTGAAGAGCTGGTAGAAGCAACCTTACAAGAAGTTTACCAAACTTTAGATTAATTGGATCCAGATTCACCTTACTGTTCACCTTTCCAGACCCTTGTTCAGTCACAACCTCATACTCCACTCAGAATCATGGGTAATGTAAATGCAAACCAACCACCTCCACAACCTTCTTAGAGGGATAGGTTGCCTTTAAATTTGACACCTCCCTTGCATGATTTTCCTTAGGATTTTGACAAGATGTTACTTAAGTTTGAACCAAGTGAAGGAATTCTAGTAGATGATCATTTGCAGAGTTTTTACTTGGCTGTAGAAGGACTATGAGCTAGAGAGCATGAAGATGTGGTCTGTAAATTGTTTCCCCACACCCTAAAAGGAAAAGCAACCTCATGGTGTTTTTCCCTTCCTGCAAATTCAATCACATATTGGAACACCTTTGAAAGATTGTTTAGAAGCAAATATGCAGTCCAGAAAACTCATGTAGCTTTAATGAAAGGATTATGTGCTCTAAAGAAATAAAGGAAGGAAAGAGTGCATAATTTCACTCAATGGTTTTCTGCTTACCTAAACAATTTTAGTGCAGCTGATAAACCATCTAAAAATTCTCTAATTCAATACTATACCTCAGCTCTTGGGCCTGATCTAGCCATGTTTTCCAAAGAGATCAGTTAGACATACATTAGCAAAAACCTATGAAGAAGCTGAGAAAGTAGAGGATGAGATGGAGAGTATAGAAAATTACCCTGTGCAGTAAGAAGAAAAGACTTTTGGAAACAAGAAACCTTTATTAATAACTAAACCTAAAGATAAGCAATCACCGGATTTCGAAGGGATGGTGAAGATGATGCAGAAATTATCCAACAGAGTGATCGATTTAGAAAAGGAAAAGGAGGCTCATAAACCATATAAGCCTTATTATAAAAAAAATGGAAGATAACATTCAACCTAAACCTCCTCAACACAATCCTTCAACAATGAATTTAACCAATGTAGGCATGGATAATTGTTGTACCTTTCACCAGCAGCCTCATTCTCAGAAGAATTTTCCACAATGGATTAATTCTATGACATTAGTAATGAATCAATTATTGGACTCCAAACTGACAGAAACTGGTAAGGAGGAGGAAAAGGATAATGAACCTACAGAAAAAAAAGAGTAAGATACTTTATTTTTATGGGACTGTGTCTCTATGTTTGATACAGAAGAGGAGGATTTTATGATACAAGGGGAAACACCAGAAACTAATGTAACAACAAGAAGTTAGAGTTTGTTAAAAGAATATAAGTCAGTACTTCCTAAGATTAAGAAGCGTCAACAAAACATGAAGAAGATACAAAACAACACTGCAACTCTTAAAATACCTGAATTTATCATTTCAAGTCAGGATCCGAAGAAAATAAACACACCTCTTACTAGCTTACTGAAGTTAATATTGATAATGTCAAGAAGAATCTCAGGGAACCTGAGATGGGATATGATATTGTGGAAGACATTAAAAAAGATGAAGCAAATATCTCATTGTTTGAAATGTGCAATTTACCTCAACAAAAAGAGAAGCTTTTAAAAGTGCTTGAGACACTAGATGAGGAGCCTCCTAATGGTAGCCAACCTGATGAAGAAATTGGTGAGCAAATTTTACAATGGAAGTCTATGTATAAAACTCCATCATTCCTCCTAACTTTTGAAATTTTCAACTATAATGTGCACAATTGTTTAGTGGACTCAGGAGCATCAATTAATTTTATGCCACTTTCAGTCTACAAGAAAATCAATGGTCAACCTAAACCATCCACTTGGAAAGTTCTTCAATTAGATAGAACACCTGTAAAAGTAATAGGAGAAATGGAGGATGTTTTGATTCGATTATCTGCAGATGAGAGGGTATGTTAGTACATCGACATTGTAGTAGAAGACATACTAGATGCTTATGTACTGGTGTTGAATCGATACTGGTTAGCAAGGTTAGAAGGATATTTTTGCATCAGATTGGTCACATCTGTGGTTTCCTTTTAAGGGAATACCAAATCAGATAAAAGTATTAAGAGAGCCTCAAATGAAATACAATGTCACTAAGTTAGAGGGAAAAAATGAGCCAGTAAACTCTGTATTGGAAAATTATTTCATTGAATTGGAACTGGGAAATTACCAAGCTGAAGAAGCCAGTAGTATACCTGATATAGCCCGATCTCCTTTGATTTTCATGGGCTGATGAGATTGAATGTAACATAGTAGATTTAGTTTTAGATGTAGTTTGTAATCAAAATTCAATAGAGGTAGATAGTTTTTGGAATCTATAATTTGATGGTTCTAAAACATTGGAGGGATCAGGGGATGGCTATGTCCTGATTGATCCAGAAAAATAAAATTTTTCTTTCTTGTAGGTTAGAATTCGAATGCACAAATAACACAACCGAATATGAAGCACTAGTTCAGGGACTTAAAAAAGCAATAGAATTGAAAGTGAAAAATTTGAAAGTATATGGATATTCTGAAATCATTTTTAAACAAATTCTGAACAAAATACAATGTATTTCACCACATTTGAAAGCTTACCAAAATGAATTTTGTGATTTGCTTATAAATTTTTAGACATTCAATATTGTGTCCATTCCTAGGTTAAAGAATGCAGCAGCTGATTTACTAGCTACCTCAGCCACAAGACTAGTACCTTCAAATAATATATGCTCTATTGAATTACTTTTCAAGCCTTCTATTCTAGATATGATCACAAATATATGGGTGTTTTATGATGATCAACAAATTTTGGAGTGCTTGATGAATGACGATACTTTCAAAGGAGCAATAATAGACAATGAAGAACATCAAGCAGAATTAAAATTTGGGAAATTTATTCCTAAAGGAGTCAGGACCTTGGAACAAATGTTTGATTTAGATAACAAATTTAGAAATCCAGTGAATGTCAAGAACCATAGCTCATCCTTACAATTTGATCTGATCAATTTGGGGACTGAAGCTGAACCCAAATATGTAAATTTGGGGAAGTGTCATTCTCTTGGTGAAACAAGTAGGTTCATAAGTCTATTCAAGTAGTACAATAATGTGTTTTCTTGGACATATGAAAAGCTTAAAACTTATGACACAAAGATCATACAACATGTTATCCCAATTAAAGGTGGAATCAAGCCTTACCAACAACCTTTGAGAAAGATGCATCCTAAGCTGGAACGTTTAATTCAAAGTGAGGTAAAAAAATTGTTGGATGCTAAAATCATATTTAAAGTCAGACACTTGGAATGGGTTTCTAATTTGGTGCCAGTATGAAAAAAGTACGGAGAAATCAAGCTCTGTGTAGATTTCAGAAATCGTAATCGTGCATCAGATAAAGATAATTATCCAGTCCCACCGATGGAGAAAATACTACAAATGGTTTCGGGTTTTGAATTGTTTTTAGTTATTAGATGGATTCTTCGGTTATAATCAAGTATTAGTAGCTGAAGAAGAACGGCTTAAAACCACGTTCAAAACCAAGTGGGGAACTTTTGTGTATAGGAGAATTCCCTTTGGACTTATTAATGTTGGAGCTACTTTCTAGAGCGCCATGGATATAGCTTTCCATGGTATGATTGGTTGTAGTATTGTGGTTTATCTAGACGATGTCACAATATTTTCAAAAAAGAGAGGAGAGCATGCATTTCATTTGAAACAGATTTTCGAGCGTTGTCGAAAGTATGGTATTTCACTAAATCCCAAGAAATGCATGTTTGCACTCACAGAAGGAAAGCTACCGGGTCATGTCATTTCTAAGAAAGGGATCTCCGTAGACCCGAAGAGGATTAAAGCCATAGAACAGATCCCTTTACCCCATAATAAAAAGCGTATGCAATATTTTATGGGGAAAATCAACTTTGTGCGAAGGTTTGTACCAGACTTTGCTCAGATAGTCAAACCTTTGTAGCAAATGGTTAAACAGAGTGTGCAATTCAAATGGAATGATTTGTTGAAGAACGCATTTAGCAAGATAAAAACATCTATTGCTCATGAACCATCACTCAAAATTCCAAGTTTTGAAAAGGATTTTATTCTGTACACTTTTGCGTCCGATGATTCGTTAACAATTGTGCTTACATGGAAGGAAGATGGGGGAGATGAGTACACCATATCATTTATGAGGACTGGTCTATCGAGAGCTGAATTGAATTATCGGGCAGTTAACAAAAAAGCTTATGCAGTTTTTAAAGTGATAAAACAGTTTAGGCCATATATATTTAAGAATCACACCAAAGTAATAGTTCCACACCCAACTATATGATCTCTTTTTTGTACAAAAGGAATTAGGAGAAAGAAGAGGAAACCGGATGACTGCTTTACAAGAATACGATATTGAGTTCAAACCAGCATCCATAGTTAAAGGACAAGGATTGTGTAAACTAATGACTGAAGGTCAAAACAATTAGGAAAGCAACTGGGATAATGAAGCTGAGCTACATATGGTGGATGTATGTTTTTTTTACATCTCTAGACTCCTAGTATCAGGACCTAGTCCATTACCTCCAAGAAGGGTATTTGCTGGAACATTGGAGTCCCAAGCAAAGAAGAGCATTACGTTTGAAATCAGATTTATATAAGATAATTGATGGAGCACTGTTTAGAGAGAATTACGATGGATTTTTTCTCAAGTGCTTAGAACAAGAAGATGTAAAGAAGGTTGTAGTAGAATCGCATGATGGGGCTGCTGGAGGTCATTTTTCCAGAGACACAACAGCACATAAGATTCTTAGAGATGGATATTACTCACCTACACTGTTTAAGGATTCTCATGCTCATGTTAGAAAATGTGATGCTTCTCAAAGATGTGTTGGAAGACAAGCTAAAGTAGCAAGACCATTAAAACCAGTAATTATATCAGAACCATTTGAACAATGGGGAATCGATATTATTGGAGAAATAAACCCAAATTATTCATTACAGCACAAGTATATTCTGACAGCAACTGATTACCTCACCAGATGGGTTAAGGCTATTTTGTTACGAAAAGTAAATGAAGATGTAGTTATGGATTTCTTACAGAATCACATTATGACTAGGTTTGGGGTTCCAATTTCCTTGGTTTTTGATAATGCTACTTACTTTTCTTCTATTATATTAACTGCATTTTCTAATGAAAGAGGAATCACGTTGCATTATTCTACAAATTATTACCCACAAGGAAATGGTTTGGTGGAATAAACAAACAAAAATATGATTAGAATTCTAAAGAAAACCATAATAGAAAATCAAAGGAGTTGGCATTTAGTGTTACCTAATGCTCTTTGGGCTGATAGAGTCACACCCAAGAATTCCTTAGGTGTGTCACCATACAGTATTGTTTATGGAAAAGAAGTTGTCCTTCCTCCTAATATTTTGTTGCCATCTTCCATAATAGCTCAAGAATCTAGGGGTACCAATAATGAAATTCTACAAATTAGAATCTATAATCTGTTGAAGTCAGAAGATTCTAGGTCCAAATCCAAAGAAAGGTTTAAGCATCAACAATAAATAGTGAAGCATTGGTTTGACAAACACAAAGCTGGGAACAAAGAATTTGAAGTAGGAAATCTGGTTCTTAAGTGGGATCACCCGCACGATGAAAAGGGAAAGAAAGCCAAGTTTTAGCAGTTATGGGTAGGCCCTTTTCAAATTGGAGCAAATATAGGCCCCTAGACTTACAAGTTGCAAGACTTACAGGGGTGGGAAGAGAACTTACCGGTAACTCTTTTAGTTCTCAAACCTTATTTTTCTTGATCTTTTTTATTTTTGTCATCTTGTAGATAAATTACCATTTGGCTTGTTTTTTATTTTAGGGTTTTTTGGTTTGTTTGCTTTATTTTCTTAGAGTTTGATTGATTTTAATGTTTAATAAAGAAGCAGGACTTTTGGTTGCATGGAGTTCATCAGAATTTTGGGTTAAATAAAATCTTTGACTACAAGACTGTGCATTATTAATTCATATAATATTTGAAAGAACTTCTTCAAGTTTAGCAGTTTTCCTAAATGGTTATGAACACATTGAAGTCTTGCTTAAATCCTTGTGAAATAAGTCAAGATAAAAGGGTCTAGAATACTATTTTGAGGCTCCATTCATCTCAAATAAAAAAAACTGTCCTAGGGGGTGACAACAAAAGACCCATGGAAAGGAAGCAAGGTAAACAGTGTATTATATTTAAATAATCTCATGCCATGAATTGAAATCCAAAAGGTTAATAAGAGTCAAAATATCCTCGAAAAAGAAATATGTATCAAAGCAAGTACTGAACCATATTAGTACATATAATATTACCAAATTTCTTCTCCATCCGTGAAATGAAATGTAAATACATCTCTCACACAAAAGGACCCTATGGATAGAGGATCCTGAATTTAAATTCAGAAAGAAGGCAGGCAAGAGGACTCAAAAGAGGACAAAAGTCCAAAAGCACTAAAACTAAAAAATGGCATGGGAATGAGTCACAAATGGATATATCTGTTTACCATATGTTACGATCATGTGGTGTCTATGCTGGAAACTACTCAAAGACATAGGTAAAATGAAACTCATACTCTTGGCCTCAAAAGAGTTATCTAGAATTTGAAATATTGGTTCCCTTGTTCCTTAACTTGGACTATAATCAATGATTAAAGTGCATACATCTGACATTTTGGGAAATCCAAATATCTTCAAGAATTTAACATGTTGGTATTGTCAAAAAATTATGTTGATCAAAGAGTAAATTGTTCAGAGATCTGTGTCCACTAGGTAGTCGCCAATTGTTGCAGCTACAACTTTTTTCCCCAAAAAATTTAATTTTAGGACCCCCCCCCCTTTTTTTAACTAAATCTAGCCTAGGAGTATTTTGTTTTCACCTAAGATGCATTGAGTTCAATTTTTTCCTTAAAAAACTTGGTTTATTTCATTTTCCTGTATCGAAAGACTAGTCGACTATTGTTCTGATATCGGAAGCATAGTGGACTATCTTTCTGACGTTGCAGAAGCTAAAACCTAAAACCTACCGAAGAGCTGCTGGACTCCCACGCCGATACATTTGATCTCGTTTTCTCTTATACTTGGTCTCGACATTCCGAGCTTAGCACTTAGTGGTTTTGATATCCGGTCATGTTTTTTTTGCTGTCAGGTTGTTTGGATGGAGTAATCCAGAGTCCTAGTGTCTATCATTGTGGGTGTTGTGGGAGACTAGTTCCGAGACATTCCGAAAGCAGCCTATTATTTCAATGACTCCTTAGAGATTAGAGTTTCTGAGTTCCGATACCCATTCCAACAAGTATATCCATGATGGTACAACTATACATTGCCGACGTTGCGGAGGAGGATCAGTTTCGATGTCCGATGGACTTAATGTATCTCGGGTCTATAGTTTTGTTTGCGCCTGCCATTGTGGTAGTCCTTCAGTTTATCCTTCTAACTAATTTAAGTTTTGTCTACCGATAAGTTTCCCACCAATTATTATATATATAAAGGACATGTATTATATTGTTTTATTTGTATTGTGACTTTGACATCCTCATTGGTTTGTGTCGTTTGCACCATTCGTGTGCGTCTAGCTATCAAAGCTTCGTTCATTTTCTTTGCTCCCATGGAAGTTCGTTCCATCCAATAGATTACATTGCTTCTGCCAGGTAGGTAAACCATAATTTTGTTATTTTTTGCTTTTATTGGTTTATTTTTTGAGCCATTAGGTTTTCCATTGGTTAGGTTTTTCGTATAAAAGGAATTACTGCATCCTTACGGTTTTCATGGATATTTTACATTACATATCGAGGAGGTTTAGATGTTTGAGGTTTCATTAGTGTGAGAATCTAAGTATGTAGGCCATTAAACTGTTATGGATTCGTTTGCGCCAGCGCGGTTGGTTAGGGCACAGTGTAGACAAGCATTTCATTTCCTGTAGCACCCTTTTCTTGGTCTTTTCATGATCATCCAAGGGTTAGCAATCCATTTTTCTTGCAGTCACCATATCCTGTGGGACTTAGGAGGGTTTTCCTTTTTGGTCGGTTAGGGTTTTCCTCAAGGACGAATGTAGCATAGGGTTTAGTATTTTTTGAGATTGATATTGAGAACCAGTAGTAGAATCAGTCTGATAGGCCCCTATGTGAGACAGAGGTTGTTCAGTCATTTAAGGTTTTGAGACAGTGGAGTTTAGAAAATTTTAGGAAGCAACTTGCAGGATTTTTTCCTTGTTAAATATTTCATTCGTAAAAGATTGTGTTTAACTTATTTTTACAGCATGCATGTCGAGGAGGTAAATAAATTGATATATTTTCTTGTATATTGCTTAAACACTTGATAAGAGCTTAGTCAATATAGAAACATGCTTTGACTGTGACAGGTTGATTTCTATAATAGAAACATGTCTAAGAGAGAGAAGAAGAAATATCCTATGGTTGAAGGAGAGCCTAAAGTAGAAATAATCACCAAATTAGAGTTCATCTATGAAGATAACAAAGCCACCACTGGAGTTGAACCTGACTACAAGTGGGGAGAAATCTATAGAATGATCCCAATCTAGAATGTACCTGATGTTGGCTTTGAGGAACTAACGATCTATGCCAACATTGAGAAGTTAGCCCTAATGAAAGTAGCGACGAGGCTCAGGTTATGTCTTTGTCCAAAATTAATAGGCTGAATTCTGACCAGGGCGGATGTGATGACAATGATTCTAGAGAACACTGCTAAGCAAGGCTATGCTAGATATAGCCCTACATATGTCTCTATGGCTTATCATCTACCCTCACCCCAGGTTTATTTGATAGAAAGTTGGTTGAAGGAGATAGATATGGGCCTCGTTGAAACTATAAAGAGAATGATGATACCAAGAAATAATTTTTGAAGTAGACCTTCCGGAGAATATGACACCTCTACTCTCTATGCTCCCTACAGGTTTATTGCATTGATGCTCAATAGGATTTTTGGTAGAGCACATGGGAAGAGATTCAAGATAGGTTGGATACCAGTTATTTTCTTTGTGGATACCCAAGGAACCATCTTTAACTAGGAAAATATAGTGTCAAACAACCTCTCCACATGTATATCAGTAGCCTTATGAGGGGTATCTCAAAATAAATCAGAATTTTATATGAGCTCTATCTTGATTGATTGCATATTTTGCACCCAATATTTTCCTACTTTGAGATGTAACTGGGAGAAGGACAGAACCCCAGTCTACACAGCCTATAAATTGTTATGGGCACATAAGTACCATAGTTATTATAGGGAAATTTGTGAGCATTTCATTATTCCCTTATATACCCTCATTTTCTTGGCTGAATGTAATTGCATGTCTGAAGAGGCATTTAAATTCATACAGGAGTTTGGAGATTATTATTTGATGGAGGATGGGTTGTATGTAAGGATGTATGGTGGTTCCATAGCTCCTTCCCTACTCCCAAAATATGCCACAGATTATGTACTCCACAAGGAGGCAGTTAAACAGCTGTATATTGATGGTGTTGGTGATTTTTCGTTTGAACATAAGAAGGCAACGTACCCTGCAGTACCTATCTTACTTGGAAGCTATAAGTTTTCAAGGGTAAAGTAGGCAGCATAATTTGTTAAGAATCTAGAATATTTTCATTTTGGAGAAATGAATTTTCATAGAAATGACTCCCATAACAAAGTAGCTGACTATTGCAAAGAAGAAAGTATTCATTTTGAATATACTGATTTT
Source organism: Pseudotsuga menziesii (assembly GCA_001517045.1). Taxonomy (NCBI): domain Eukaryota; kingdom Viridiplantae; phylum Streptophyta; class Pinopsida; order Pinales; family Pinaceae; genus Pseudotsuga; species Pseudotsuga menziesii. Next base: position 137,154 of record LPNX010274912.1, on the reverse strand, counting down.
TGGGACAAAGATCAGGAGACATTCCGAAATGCAAAAAACATGTCTGCCCTCAAGAAACGATTCAAGGAAAAAATAACAACTATGGGTGGAAAAGAAAAAAATTCAGAAAGGGCTAAGAAGTTAGAAGAAGAAGAGGCAAAGAAAAGAGAGGAAGATGCTATAAGATTAGCACAAGAAGCAGAAAGTTGGTTAAGAGTTGAAGAGGAAGAAAACAAGCGAGCTGCTGAGGAAGCAGCTAGGAAGGAAGAAGAAGAAAGAAAAAGAAAAGAAGAAGCTGAAATTAAGAAGAAACAAGAAGAAAGTGAGGGTTTGAGACTAACAGGATCCCAAAAGCATCAACAGACTATAGAGCAAGTTGATACACAAGGATTACAAGACCAAATAGATCAAGAGAAAGGACAATCTGATCCTGATCCCTCAGAACCTGCTGCATTGTCTTGTAGCATATTAGGAAAGCTTCATTTTCTGAGATAAATTTGCTCCCTTTCATTCCTACCGAAGGGGAAGAGGTTCCTAATTTTAATACCATTTTTTATGACAAAGAAAAGAAAAGAATAATTAAAAGAACCGAGAAGAAGATAGATTGTGGGGGATAGTTAGGAAAAATGGTGACAGACAAAACATTGGTACATGGTACTGATAAAGACCCACGTTTGATAACAAGAGCTGGGGTAGCTTTAACCCTACCAACTGAATACAATGTGGACAGGCTCATGACCGATATAGAGGAGTCACGACAGAATGCATCCTAGCTAAAGGAAAGAGATGAGAGCCAAAAACTAAAAAGAAAATATGAAGATATGATGGGAGAAGTTAGGACTTCAAGAACGGAATGCCAAACTCTACAAGAGGATAAGAATGCTCTAGATATATCTTTGGAGAACATAGAAACGAATGCTCAAGCTAACTTAGTTGAATTACAAAATCTATAGTTAGAGCATCAGATGTTAAAGACTAAAAACGATGAGCTTCATTTATCATATGGGAGTTTAAGTGAAGAGAAGAACAAGTTGGAGAGCCGGTTTACTGAGTTAGAAACGGAGAAGGCTACTGCAAAGGAAAAGGAGAAGTAGTATCAGAAGCAGGTGGCAGCTTTAGAAGAGCAGAAAGATTCATTGACCGCATCACTTAAGGATGCTATGGAGTAGAAAAATGACATCCAGCCTTTGAAAGAGCATGTTCTGAGTCAAAGAAAAAGGATCCATCAAATACAGATATCAATAGAAGATGAAAGGTGCAAAATTTTGCAGATAGACAACAGGCTAGAAGAAATTGTAGACACCATTTCATACTTCTTGGATAGGTCTCAAGATATATTGGAGATTCTAAAAGGAAGAATGGTCTGGGTAGAGGCAAATAAGGAATCACCTGTGGAGCTAGCAGTAAAAGATCAGTTAAATTTATAGCAAGAGTATGAATTACCGGAATTTGCAATTAATGTAGCAGAGGAGTTTACGAAAATAATGAAAAAGGCAAAGGCAGCATGTGCTGAATTTTGCAGGAGGGTTCTCTCCACATACAATCATATGTCAGAATTCTATAGAAAAGAGATTGGATGTGCTACTGGAGAATGAATCGTTTCTAAAACATCTACATGACAGGTACCAAGAAGATGAATAAGAAATCTAGCAGGTCAAGGACCTAGATGAGTGGATATTGAAAAATGCGGTAGCACATGCAGTCGTGAGAACACATCTATTAGAAGACCAGCTATGCCTATGTCCTGCTAGGATAGAGGGGCTAAAGAACCAAGCTACTAAATATGAAATTAACATTTGATTTCTTGATCCTTCTAGGTTTGAAGGCATAACAACAGATGCTCATGCATGGAGGAAGTTTATTAGTGAGCAAGCTAGCCCTTCCTCATAAAGTGTTTTGGATATATTGATTTAAAATGCAATATATTGTATTAATTATGTGCACAAGCTACAAGACAAATATTTGAAAAATGAAAGGTTGGGGAAGCTCAAGAGACAAAGAGGGAAAGCCCAAGAGTTTTGTCTTTTGTATAAATATAGGATAGTTTTAGATAGGAGGGACCTTTTTTCCAAACTATCAGGAGAAAGTATTATAAGAAGAACTATTTCATTTTACAATAAAGAGTCATATGTTTCTACTGGAGAAAGTTATGTGTATTTTTCAAATGTTTGCAATGGTCCAGTTGAATATGAACTATTTATTTTTCAGCTTGTTTCCATTAACTGCAAGATTGTTCTAACTCATTGAATTTCTTTTCATGTTATGAATGTACTCTAGTTTATTTTGCGAAATTTCCACATTACGTAATGAAGGTTTTAATTAACAATAAGATATCTTCTTGTTTATATTTCTATTGATGTTCATGTGTTCTCAAACATCAACAACTATATGTAATTTTTCTTTATGCATGCACTACAGTACATTAATCACTATCAATGATAGTTTTGCTCCCTAGGGATAGGTTAGTTAGTCTTAGTTAGTTTCTTGCTATTTGTGATTTAGAAGCAAGAGAGGTAAGACAAGAGGTAAGAACCTGCACATCACATTGTGACCCTCGTTATCTCTATCATCTGCATTTTAGTTCGACACTTGCACATCATACCTTAAACATCAAAAAACTAAAAATTATACACGGTGGACCGGGCTGTAACCGGTAAAACACTTTAATTGTTACTTGACCTATGGTATCTTGACCATAAACCAGATGGATTCCCCATACCAAACAATAACGAGCTAATTGGGAACGTTTATTGGGGAGAATCCCTACTATTGTTACCTGCAATTTTCCAGGCCTCAATAGGATCTTAGCTTGCCTTTAGGGTAGCCAATGTGATGTGCACTGATTTCTGGATTTTATCTTTAAAAAAAAAAAAAACAGAAATATAATGCATGCAAACTACGGATTCTCTTTAAAATGCCATGCAAAAATGACAATTTCCCTAAAACTAGATCTAGAATGCTTATGAAACTTTTAAGGAGAAAGATCTATATTATGAGCCTTGAGACAATAGATCTATGTTAAGTTTTACTTTAAGATAGTAGATCTAAATAATATCAAAGCTTGTAAACAAAGTAACAAGGTAAAATTTTGATTTTAGAAAGAGGAAGAGATAGAAAGAGTGTTAGAAGCCTGGGAAAGTTGGGATTTGGAGTCTACTTTGGTGGAACACCAAGGGATTATGTCCTCAAAAATATCCTGAAGATGAGGAAGATTCAAACTAGCTCAACCCCTTCTAGAATTGAGATCACCTACAACTTAGAAATCCTTCCACAAACAAATGGTTAAAACATGGGTGTTGTCGAAGAAAGATAATTAGAAAGCATGCAATTAAACTTAAAATACATGCAAATCCAAGAGTTCTGAAACAAGTGAACAGTAAGAGCATAAATAAAACTAGAATCATCTCTTACCCCAACGGGAGGGAGTTCTCCTTCAAGGCCAACAATTAACCAGTAAAATAAAAGATCAATAATACAAATTATACCTCATAAGCACTTGACAATTATCATCCACACATGAAAATCATTACACCATAGATCTTGCCTCCAAAGCTTTCTTTATTCCAAAATAGTAAACAATACAATAACAACATCTCTTCAATCCAGCTCTAGCTATCTTGGAAGAGAAAAATCGTGCAATATTTATAACACAAACTGGAAACCTAGCCTAGGGGGGCGCAATTCCCAAGGAGAGAGAGACTGTAGCTATATGTGGAGTCAATTTGAGATTGATCTGAGTCTCACTGAGTGCAACCGTCAATCGGAGAACTGATCAGACTGACACCTCAACCAGTTAACTGAAACATCCACCAAAACTCATCGAGATGTGCCCACACGTGTGGAGGAGAGAGAGAGGGCACAATTCCCAATATTGCATGCTCTGGTGCACTCCCAGTTCAGCCCAGATCACCTATTTCTATCAAGGAATGGTCAGCTCCAATGAATCTCAAGCCGATGAGACTGATTTCTGTCAAATCAGAGAAAATCTCACTGATTTAGGATTTGGGGTTTTCTCCATTATTTAATTAATTTATCAATTAAAATAATCAATATTTGATTTATTGGGATTTCGGACGAGAGTGATAGACAAATCACTCAAAACTTAGGAAAAGTGGGTTTATGGGTTTACATGGTGCTTTGAGCTAGAAAATGAGCATCCCCATGAATGAAACTAATTTATGATCCCACTTTTATTACAAAACCACTTTTTTCAATTAGACTATTAGAAAATAGCCTAAGTTTTGTGGAAAAATTAAAATTAAAAAAAAAACTTAAAAAATTAAAAAAAATTAAAACCTAGGGGGGCTTAGACATGTTCATATGACTCAACCATAATGCCTAGCATGTTTATACATTGACACATAGACTCTAATAACCTCAATAGGCCTAATTCCAAGCCAGCCACCCAAACTTTGGAGGTATTGAGTGAAAAACTCAGAAATTATTAGTCCCTTATTCAACAACCGATAATAACCAAGGGAAAAAAAACCCTCGGTTGATCAGATTAACAAATAAAATCTAAGAGAATGATTCTTTTACAGACAATATCATGCTAGAACATTTTATTATAACTCCCCTATTGTTGGGCAATAGGGCAGACCCGGGTTTAATCCTTTTATGTCGCACCAACAAAAGACCCATAGTGTTGGCCCTTTTGGCAACAACCTGCGCGCAGGTTGCAGTCTCACCCGAAACAGCTATGGGGTGCCGTAGAATCAGGTTTCTGCAAGCAGAGAGGGATATTACTATACCTTAGCCTTTAATAAACTTATTAATCAATAATTACACAACTGTATCATTCACTCATATACAACTTCACAGATAGATAAACAAGCGTGACTTGCTTAACCCACTACAAGGATTTCACAGTGAAGCTTGTTATTAGCAGTGATCTAATTTATCAAATGTATACATTTATTAGTGCATAAAAGACAACAGAAAGAGAAACAGCACAATAAACCACAACACCGGATATAACGTGGTTCACCCCCAGAGTAGGGGTTACATCCACAAACTATGTTTTATTCAACTTGCTACAAAACCACAGTTTGATCTGCGCACTCAGCTGCAGATCCCTTCAGTCCTTAAAAGCCGTGCACACAGCAGCAGGCCTCTGTGCACACAGCTGTAGATCTTTCCTTAATCCTCTTACAAAAACCCTCTGCGCACACAGCTGCAGAGGTCGTCCACGTACATAGCTGGGACTTAACCTTTCCTTACATAATCAGCCTTAGCTTCACCTTTCTTTCTTTACATCAAAAAGCCTCCCTTTTCTTATTTACAAAAATGCCTATCTATACATCACGCTATTACAAAACCATGGCTTCAAACCATGGGCACCCAAAACCCTAAACCCTAAATTTAAACCATGGGTTTATTACAAAAAGGGGCTCTGACTTACCCCGACACTCCTAAGACTATTTTTGCCCGTAACTCCGCTTACAAACTTCCTCAACAACCGCGGAGTTACCAAAACTAATAATCCTTAGGGTGCGCGTCCCAATAGGCCCCTAAGACTCACTAGTGGCCCGTGCCGAGACACTCTGCGATGGCTCTGGTGGGAGAATCTTCTACGTGAGGGTCAGGAAGCGACTGGTGAGGTTGTGTAGTATGTCGTCATCTGCTTTCTCCTTTTCCACCAACTCTTGTAACACTGAGGATGATTATGTGTTAGCCCGTTCCTGTGCAAAAGTGTCATAGGTCTTCAAAAGTTTGAGCTATCTCTCTGCAGTATTACTCAATTCCAATGCTTCATCAACCAGTGGCTGTAACGCATTCTCCAGCAGCGTTACCTTCGTCCTGCAGGACTCAATTTCCTACTGAAGTTCCTTGCTGCGCTTTACTTTATCCATCTTATGCATAGGTGGCAGCATCTTGATTTTGATTTTGACTGCATCTAATTCGTCCTGGCACAACTTAACAGTTTCGTGGATCTTACCTACATCTGGATGGTCCTGTAGGTTCGCCCATGTGTCGATGCTGTCTTCCATCAGTTTTGCGACGCTGGCCACATTATCTGATATCTTTGCTGCTGAAGCCTTGATGTCCCTATGGCGCTGTTCTCAGACCTCTGGTGGAGTCTTTGGAGGGATGCACAGTCGAAGTTCTGCAATCTGGTGCTGGTGTTCTATCTTCAACCTTCCAATCTCACTGCGAGACTACTGGGCATAGTCTCTTAGCTTAGCAATTCTCTGCTCTGGTTCCTTTTCTCCTTGTATGCTGGAGTCAGAAAGACTCCGACATGCCTCATCCAGTGCTCGCATCAGTGTAGTTGTTTTATCTTCAGCATATTTCTTCTGTTGTGCTACTTCTTCGAGTCGTGCTTTGAAGATTTTGTTTTGTGTGAGGGTGTCTTCCAATTGGATTTGAGACAATTGGTCTCGTGCATGCCATCTCCTTTGTAATAGCAAGCTGGCAGAGGTGCAATTCTGACATGGGCATCTTTGTATAATCAATCCCTACGGTCGTACTCATCTGGGACCGGGAATCTGCATCGGTCGGTAGCAGAGCTGTGCTTGATAATTGGCCTCGGTTATCTCTGGGTGGCCATTGCCTAATGTCCTGCTGCATGGGTGTTGTAGTGCTACTTGTTGCAGTACTGATCGCTGACTTTGTTGCTAACTCTTTTAGCTCCGAAACCCTGTTTGCTACACCTGTGAGCCCAGCAAGATGCAGTTGCGCAAACTCTGACCATTTTTTAGTAAGCGTTTCCATAGACTTTTCTAGATCTTGCTCCAGCTCATCTAGCGTTATAGTGGCTTCTTCTTCAATATTTTTGTCCTTTGACGCTTTTGACTTTTTGCGAGACTGCGGCTTGTCTACCTCTGCTACTTCTGGTGACTTGCACTTTGTGGATGGGTTGGGATCTGATATGGTCTTGATCGACTCCTCATCCTGTTCATCCTGTCCGCCATATCCGCCCTGGCTGTCGCCATCCAGCTGTGAATCACTTAGGTCTTCACTATCTTCTAATGGGTTTTGCTGCTGCGCCTAACTGGTACCTGCGCCAATATTGGTATCTAGGGGAACTGGAATAGAAGGTTTCTTTCCTATATCTTTCAACCAGTCAGCCGACCATTGCTGAACTATACCCCTGATATCTGGTTCAGTGGCTACATATGGTAATTTAAACCATTGATGTCGTGGATTGGCACGGGATTGAATGAAAACATGATGTATATCGGCACTGACGTTCGCGGTGCCCTCATATTTAGAGAACAACTCATTGGTAAGTCGTGGTGTTCGCACAATCTCATAGTGGATACTCATGGCATAAAAGACGAACACAGTGTTCATCATCTGCTGAGATACCTTATCTAAGGATATCCATAGGGAGGCGTACCTCACTACCCCCGGCATGCCTGGGTTTACTTCCACAAACTAAGCTTCGGTGGGTTCTTTCCACCCAACTAATGCAATAAGTATTAATAGCCAGGAATAATGGAAAGGTCTACCTTTTTCCTGTGCGTCGCGGGCATCCTCCAGGAATTCCTTCGCAAGATATGTAGCCCAGTTGTAAGTATACCCCTCAGCGCAGTTTATAGCAATCTGGATAACCGGAGCAGGTACTTTCATTGGCCTACATTTCCATATGAGTTTGCAGGCTAAGAGTTCAGCTGCAAAGTGAATGGGCTGGTCCTGAATCACGGAAGTGTGATACCCCCGTTTCCCCTTTGTCAGGCCAAACCGCTCTTTCATAGTTTGTGCGAGCTTTGTATCCTCATGTTTTGATGGAAATTCAGTTCCCGGATCAGGTCCTGCCATTGGTAAACCTGTGATATTATGGATGAGTGCGGCGTCAATAGGAATTTGTTGGTCCCCTATCCATAAATAGCCATCATGCACTAATGCTAGCAACTATTTGGCCACTACGGTCACATGTATGCCGCGACCAAAATGCGAAATATCAAGCATCTTGAGGAGGCCAGCTTTGTCCAGGCCCGCACCCCATGGTTGTACTTCCAGTAATGTCACATTGTCATCTGGGTATTTGAAATGGTGCAAGTATTATGCTGGCGTAAATTGTGGAAACTTGCCATGGTCATTTGTGTCATGATCGTTGTACTTAAGCCGATCGATCTTCCCTGTCATGCTTCCGATCAGCTGAACTCCTTGTGGCAGTGAGGGTGTGGTTAATGTGAATTGATTTGTTCGACGGGGTAGCTCGGCGCCTGGTTGAACAAGTTGTAGATACGGTGGCCGCGGTGGTGCAATGTTCTCCCTACCCCCGGTCGGGACCTGTGCTGAACTGGGAGGATCCATAGGATGATCTGCTAGTGGTTTCCCTGTTTTCCTATGCCGGTCTTGGTTTCACTTGGAGCGAACTTCAGTTCTGGAATTTTTCCTGGTAGACCGTGTCTGCATCGACCGTGGTGGTGCTGGGTGAGCTTCTTCACAGGGAGCAGAGGCAGGCGGCCGATTAGAGAAACCTATCAGACCCTCTTGCTCGAATTCTCTTACTAAAACATCAAGCTTGCGTTCTTTTGTCATGGGTTCACTCCTAAATCTTAAAGAAATGCAGAATGCAATTTTCCCTAACTTAGGAATCTTCTTATACACTCCATCAATCAAATCGGGCAGGACGGTGCATTGAAGGCACCAAATCTGACGAAAATATTGTCCAAGTGGCGCTCGATTTTTTATAATCTTCTTAGTACAGGCATTTAAGGCAATTAAAGCACTACCACCGCCAATTTGGCTGCTTCCCAACGGTCGAATTTTAAGCCTCGCTGTGTTTTTGGTCTTCGGCAGAATCATGGTTTGAGCTTCGTGACAACCAGCACCCTCGGCACAATATCACCCGTCGACCCGTCCTGGGAATGTCAGCGACATGACTATTAGTTTTGATGGAATGGATTCTTGGTTCTGTCCCTTGGTTTGGTATTCAAGTCCATGTCAGAGCTCGGCCTCCATATACCAGTGTTTTGCTATAGGGTCTAAGGTGTGCACAAACTTATGCACCCACTCCTCGCAAGGTATGTTTTCCCATGCTGCATAACATTGCCGCAAATGGTCCTGGGGGATATTCTGCCCATTGAACTTACTTTTCACCTCTTGGAATTGGTTTATGAATCTGAGGCGCAGAAATTTCTGGCATGCTGCCCAACTGGGAGTAGAATTTTTGTGATCGGTCCACCATGCTGCTGTAGCTCCTAATGCTATCTCCAGAGTCTGCATTCTTTGTGACGTACGTACTTGTTCAAGAAATTCTCTAGGGTCTGTCAACCCAACATGTGTAGGAAACTCTCTGGGCTGCGCACTAAGGCATCTAAGAGACTTAGTGATTTGCGCGCACCTATGGCCATGTAGCTCGTACAGTCGATTCTGCCAATTGTCTAGACCATCATCTGAATCAGACATGCAGGAGCTATCACATTGACAATCTATTATGCCATCGGCATCAGGCTCAACATAATCTTCCTCCTTGGCTATAATGTTGTAGATGTGGTCTAGAGTATCCTACTCTCCTTCGTCTCTGATCGGTTCTGTATATCTTTCTCCTTGGGATGGGTCGAGGGGTGTAATAACTAGCAGACCATTGCCTTCGAAGGTCATATGTCTCCTCTTAAGGTTGATGATTGCAGCATTTTCCATGGCCCACTCGATCCCCAACAGGGCTGGATAAGGGTTGCTGTCATCAATGATCTCAATAACTTCAAAATCCGCTAGAGTACTTACTCCATCAATATCTATTGGAACACTAAGAAGTCTCCCTAGGGGCACAATCCTTTGTTGGTTAGCTAATCTCAGTTGTATAGGTGACCAAGCCAGGGAAGGTTTTCCCATTTGTCCCCGGGTTTTCTTGGGTAGGACATTAACTTCTGATCCAAGATCCAAAATGACATCAGTCATATCATATTCCCCTATCTGAACATTCAATCTCATTTCCCACCCCGTTCTTCGGACACGACTAACATTTTTCTCCTGATCAACTCCTCTTTGAGGTTCTGTGACAGCAAGAACTTTTTGCATCTCTTTTAAAGCATTCTAATTCCGCAAGAGTTTCATACAACTCTGTAAAAAGGAGGAGAGTGTACTTACTTTATCCGTCGAAGCATCTTGCGGCTGTGAGGCCTGCTGAGTTTGTTGCACAGGTACTGCTGCTATGCGAGGGTCAACAATATCGCACTGAGCCGCCTTGACTGGGGCTTGGTATTTCACATTGTTAAGTGCTGGGACGTGCTCGGAGGATTTACACGTGCACACCTCGACAGGTTGTTTCTGCGTATCCTGAATGTGCGTCGTGGCTCCACTCCGAGTGACCACATTGATGGCTGCGGTAGGTATCTGCTCAATGGAAATCAACTGAATATTCTAGGTAGGGCCACTGTTGTTTACTTGAATATTTGCTATGAGCTGGCGGCACTGTTCAATTACGTGGTCTACTGTGCAGAAATACCTACAGGTTGTGGTGGGGTTCCGACAGTCGTGATCCAAATGGCCAGCTTGGTTACATTTGTAACACACAACCTGGCCTCTACCTCTCCCGGGCATACCACCACGTCCACGACCGCCAAAGGCACCTCTTCCAGAGGCACCACTGCGGTAACCATATCCGTCATTATTCTGGGCTTCATTTTGCACTCGATAGGCATCAGAGATGCGCTCTCTCATGAGATCATAGCTACGACACTCCTCTTCATTATGCCCTACTGACTTACAAAACTTGCAGTAGGGGTTCTTGGGAACTTGAACATATCTCTGAAGAAGAGGGCAGTTTTCAGGGCGATGTTGGCCAGTGGTTTGACAAATATCATAGTATAGAACACCGGGATTGAATTGGTTTGGCGCACTCATATTTAGGTAAGTTCTGACCACGGGGCACTGGTCCCTATCGTGACCTTCTGTCCGACATTGCGTACACCAGACATCCTCTCGACTGGTTTTATCCTTCTTCATATCGTGAAGCTCCAGGGCCATTGCTGCGAGCTGCGCTTGGATTTGAGCAATACCGGAATCATCTCCGACGGGGGCGGTTTCTAGATTCATTGCAATTTCCATAGCTTCTTGCTAGTCAGCAACCTTCTGTTGCATGAGCGGGGTTCTGATATGTGGTAATAATGCTACGATAAACCATTCCTTTTGTTGCGTAGGACTAATGGTAAAACTAACTTGGTCTAGTAGAACTTTGAATCTCTAATCAAAGTCCCACACGGATTCGTCGTGCCGTTGTTGAATCTCTTTCAACTCAGTGATGCTCTGCGATTATGATTTAGGCTTCTTAAATTATTTGGTTATAGCTGCCTTAATCTCATATAAAGTAGGGTTCTGAGTATTGGAGAATTTCATGAACCAGGTCAAATCCCGGTCCCGGAAAGAAGTAATGATCTGCGCAGCTCCCACATCTAGGTCTGTAATATTCTTCGCGTTCCATACTGCTTCACATAAAAACCAGAACTGTTCGGGGTCCTCTGATGTCGTGCCTTTGAATATGGGGAGCTTAATGTCATCCACCAGGTGGGCCATGGCAGTTCTAGGAGGGGGACAGGACGTTGATGGGGAGGGAGTTACAGGGACAGACTGGCCTGTGGCCGGAATACTTGGACTTGGTTGACTGTCAGACTGCGATGGAATTTCAGGGGTAACAGAGCTTCACTGCAGGGTGACCGGGGGGTTTCCAAAGGAAGGGTTGTCTTCCGGGTCTGAGTATTTAGAATTGACAGGGGAAAACGTGGTAGCCTAACCTAAGGAATAGGAGGAAAAATCCCTCTTGTACCTTTTCCCACTTTGCAGCAAACCCCTTTGCTCATCGAAGGTATTATCACTTGCAAACATATGTTAGTACTACTAATCTAGCGGTCTGATTCAAACAACAATATACCCTTTTCAGCCAATAGTATTTTAATCCTCAAGCTTAATGAATTCAAAAAATTACCATGGGGGCCTTTGAAGAACTGCCGTTCAGCTTCACTGAAGGAGGTACTTGTGTCAATGGCAAGCTCTGTCACAAAGGCTTCCAATGTTCGCATCGTCTAGAAATCAACAGCGCGGGATACCTCGTTGTTCACGTGTTGCACAAGATTGACCCTTGTGGGGGTCCACGTGGGAACTTGTCGAGCTTGGAAGTTCGTCCTTCTCTCTGTTAACCTAGACAACCACTGGTGCAACTCTATGTGGATACTACCAAAGAAAATTTCATAAACATCACAAAAAACATACCTTTGTAAAAAGTCACGTGCGCTACAACGCGGATTTGTGTTCTCTTGTTGCGCGAATTTTAGATAAGTCTCAGCAAACCAATCACCGATTTCCGTCATACAGGGCCTCCAGAACATAGCCCTCGACGTACGACGTAAACCCCTCTTGAGCAGATACTGAGTTCAACCAGCAACAGAACCAATTTGTTGGGAAATAGGGTAGACCCGGGTTTAATCCTTTTATGTCGCACCAACAAAAGACCCACAGTGTTGGCCCTTTCAGAAACAACCTGTGCACAGGTTGCAGTCTCACCCGAAATAGCTATGGGGTGCCGCAGAATTAGGTTTCTGGAAGCAGATAGGGATATTACTGTACCTTAGCCTTTAATAAACTTATTAATCAATAATTACACAGCTGTATCATTCACTCATATACAACTTCGAAGATAGAAAAACAACCGTGACTTGCTTAACCCACTACAGGGAATTCACAGCGAAGCTTGTTACTAGCAGTGATCTAATTTATCAAATGTATACAGTTATTAGTGCATAAAATACAACAGAAAGAGAAACAGCACAAGAAACCACAACACCGGGTATAACGTGGTTCACCCCCAGAGTAGGGGTTACATCCACAAACTGTGTTTTATTCAACTTGCTACAAAACCACAGTTTGATCTGTGCACTCAGCTGCAGATCCCTTCAATCCTTAAAAGCCGCGCACATAGCAGCAGTCCTCTGCGCACACAGCTGCAGATCTTTCCTTAATCCTCTTACAAAAACCCTCTGCGCACATAGCTGCAGAGGTCATCCACGCACACAGCTGGGACTTAACCTTTCCTTGCATAATCAGACTTAGCTTCACCTTTCTTTCTTTACATAAAAAAGCCTCCCTTTTCTTATTTACAAAAATGCCTATTTATACATCACGCTATTACAAAACCATGGCTTCAAACCATGGGCACCCAAAACCCTAAACCCTGGATTTAAACCATGGGTTTATTACAAAAAGGGGCTCTGACTTACCCCGACACCCCTAAGACTATTTTGGCCTGTAACTTCACTTACAAACTTCCTCAACAACCGCAGAGTTACCAAAACTAATAATCCTTAGGGTGCGCGTCCCAACACCTATGGGGTATGAACATGTGATATAGTACAACAAGGACTTCCTAGAAGCAATTCTGAAGGTCTTCTGAAGTCCCAACAAATAATATTTGTTCAGTTCACCGGGCTCACTTGATAAAAACCACTAAGTACAACTTAGGTGGTAAGAGTGGCCTAGCCCCTAGTCTCTGTTAGAGGAAGAGGGGCAGGCTTTGATATGAGAGGAGTCTTCGATGGACCTAGAGGTAGGTGTAACATCATCTCAATTGGCTGGACATGAGTCACCACATCTTGGGGCCTCAAAGGTAGGGTAGATGGTTCAAGGTACCACACAAGATCTCTCAGTGTGAAATCCTATAGATTGTGGGTTTTCAAGGAAAAATTACTCATGATCCTGGATGGTAGGAAAAGGAAAAGGAAAAGGATCATGTTGATCGGGAATGAACCCCAATGTTTCCTTGGTAATTGAGCTTGTGGTTGCGAATGGAGCTGCAGCTATGGATGTAGCTGCAGTTGAGGATGGAGTTGTGACTACAGTTGGTGTTGTGACTGTGGATGGTGCTGCAGCTGCAGATGGAGCTACAGCTAAGGATGGAGCTATGACTGCGGTTGGTGCTGCAGCTATGGGTGGAGCTGCAACTGCGATTGGTGCTACGGCTATGGTTGGAGTTTAGGTGCAACAGTGTTGGATGAGAGCATGCACACATACGCTATCTCGTTTGGTTTCATTGGGGGAGGTAATAATGAGAAGGAATTTGTCATGGTCATATCAAGGAACAAGCCAATACCTATAGCCAACAATGAAGGATTGCCTGTGTTTTCAAAGGAAGTATCCACAATGGGGGTGACATTGGTTGGTGCTGTTAGCCCTTGTGGATCAATGGTGTTGATTGTAGGGATAACCTTGGATGGTGCAGATAGCCCTTGCGGATCGTGATACGTTAGCTGGTCAAGCATCACAATTTTCCCTTCATGAGGGAACATCATGAGACAGAAGAAAGTGATGCTATGGCTCTCATGGAGTACATATAAATTATTTCGAGGAGAAGGTTATAGTCCAACTGAGCATTGAAAACCTCTACGTCAATCAATACTATTTTCCCGGCTAATGTGATGGGAACATGTTGGAGGATTCCTTGGGATTTAGTGGGATGGCAATCATAAGCCCGCAGAGTAGTAGAGGATGGTTGGAGAATTGGGGATTCAAGCTTCTGCCAAACTGAGGTTGACATAAAGCACATGAATTCCCCCTCATTCATGATGCACTGACACATGACAAAATTCCAAATGGATACCAATATTTGGAAGGAAATGGTTGATGGAATTCGGAATTATCCATTCTCCATGTCGAATGTGATCAACTTGGAGTCAGAGGGGTCTACAACACTGAGTGAGGCTAGTAAGGCTTTCTGCTCTGTTGGGAAATTTTTAGCTACCTCAAGAGTAGACATAGCCATAGGTGTTTGGGCCAAGTCATCCATGATCTTGTAGCTTACAGCATCTCAAGTCATGACGTTGTTGGAAACCCACCATATGGGGGGGCGCAGAGGAAAAGTGGGGAGATGAAGAGGTGTATTGGTTGTTTTGGACATGGATGTTGTTGATGGGCAGTGGGTTCGATGTTAGTTCTGTACTGATTTCGTCTGGTCTATAAATTAACCTCTTTAGTTGTCATGGATAGCAGGTGGTGAACACCTGTTTCTATTGTTGTAGCTGCCCCTAGGGCATTAGGATTGGGTTGGGGAATGGGTGCAGTGGCTACTAGTCCTTGGATTAGTAATGGGTTTTGGAGCACCATGGGTGGAGGTCCCGGTGGTGCTGGATCGGGTTGAGTTTGGGCTACCATATTGGTAGCATGATGAACCTCATTGTGAATGGCCTGCTTGGCATGACCCATTAAGGGGCATTCATGTGTATAGTGCCCATAGACCTCACATAGATTGCATGGCTGATTTGTGTGCAATGGACCATTGCATCTAGGTGCATTTGGTTTATGAGGATTTTGAGCTGGCAGATTGGTGCCATTGTTGGAAGGGCTCAGTTGTTGGCTGCCTCTTTGTGGTTGGTTTTTTCCCTGGTTCCTAACTCAGTTATTTCTACCTTTCCCTTGTTGGTTGTTGGAGGCTGGTTACTTGGGATGATTTTGCTAAGCAAAAAGGTGTCCTAAGGGTGGTGGTAGAGCTAGGATGGGGGTTGGAGAGGCTTGAAAAGGTGGTACATAGTAGACTGGGTGAGCTAGGGGTGCTGTAAATCTGGGAATTTGTCCCGAATACTATTGTGCCATCCAATTTGGTGCATAGGCATGTTGTTATGGCGTGGGTTTTGCATAGGAGGTTGTGGATTCAGAATGAGACATCATCCTTGAGTAGTCAGGAGCTTGATTTGGGTAGGAAACACTAGGGGTGTTTCTTGGTTGCGACAGCATCATAGGTGGTGCTACATGGTGTTGTAAGTGATGGGAGACAAAGCCTATCATTCCATCTGCAACATGGGATTCCCTCAGCGCATCATGGTAGGAAGTTCCCACACGTGGAGCATCTATAATGATGGTATACAAGTATCCAGACTGAGCATAAATCAGATCAAACTATTAGGATTTCAAGATCGCCTCCTCTTTAGATTGGGGATGTTCAGATGCGACGTCCTTTACTATAGGTGGTAGCAAAGTTTTTAGGAACCAATCCAAAAAGATCATATCATCAAGTTGAATCCTGCACAAACTATGGCATCGTCGCCACTCATGGATGTGGTCAGTTATGTGGGTCGTAGTATTCTGGAAAAGAGATAGCAATATCTCCACCCCTTCATTATATCTAACGGGGAGTTGGAAATATTGCAGGAACATAAAGGCCAAGGAGTTGAAGTTTGGGTACTTGGCTTGTGGTAGCTCAATGTAACACTTGGATGTAACACATGTGAGGGTACGTTCAAACAGTCTAAGTCTGATTGAATCATCTACGATGTTTTTTTATGAGAACCATAGGTGAAATGTCATGATATGGTTTTGAGGGTATTCCCCTTCCTTCCCTTCAAACTTGGGGATGTCCAAGGGAAGTTTGGTTGGCATGAGAGGCCAAAAGGTTTGATGACAGATGGGGTCATTGGTTAACCTAACCAAGTCAAGCAATTTGAGGCATGCCTTGAAAGGAAGGTTTGACCCAAGGTTGATGTGTGATGGGCCATCAATGGTGGTGGGGTTTGCAGGAACATGATGGACCTGCATGAATGGGGGTATTTGTGGCGTAGTCATGGACATGCCACTACCCTCAGGTATGGTAAGTGGTATAGTGTGAGTGGAAGGGCCACTGCCCCCATGTATGATAAGAGGGACAATGTAGGTGGAAGGGCCACTACCCCCATGCATGCCAAGTGGAACAATGTGAATTAACGGGCCACTACCCCTAGTCATGACAGGTGGGATGGTTTGACTGGTTGGTATGGGTGGAGGTAGCTGACTTATGAAACTCTGCATGACAGTACTAGGACCACCAATAGGAGTTTTGGTGGCAGTGTGAGGTATGGACGTGGGTCCACTTCCAATCACCAAGACAGAAAATGGATCCGAGTTTGCACCAACCATGGGGATAGATGGTGTAGTGTGCAAATTTGGCTCAGATTGATATGGTTTTGTGTTTGATTCAAAGGCTATGTGGCCTTTCGATAGTGTATAGGGTCGTCGAGAATGGTCTTGACGATGTTGGTTCAAGGACCCAAAATGTGGTGGATCGCATATTAGGCATGAGGAGGAGAATGGGGGATCAATTGTGTCTGGCTGGTAGATCAGGTGGTGAAATTAGTTAGTGACATTCTGGACCCCAGTTTTTATGGATTCCTATTGGCTTTGAGGTGGTAACTTGACCACCAAGACTACCAGGAGACAACGCTTGGCTTTTTCTCATGAAAGTGCTAGTCAATTTATAGGGGTCATTGCCCATTTTGCTTGGCAATTCCTCTTTGTGACAAGCTAATTTGGGGTTCCCGTGGTACTCCTCACAATGATTTTGTTGGTTGAGCCCAAGTACTTGCCATGGTTAAGGCAGTGAGGGACTTACGTCCTCAAATACTGCAAGTGTTTGAATTAGTGTAAATTAATAAATTTTAATGGCTAGCTTAGTGTCATGAACTGAGTTTGGTTGTTTTATTTGGTATGATTTGTGTGTATGTCCATTGTATTTATGTTATACTTGATGGCTTCTTGTATGGTTTATGAATATTCTGCAGAGATTTTTTTTTTATTTCAGAACTTATAACATGGATAAGTTGTTTATGAAAGCAGTAAATTGTGAACATAAATTTAAACACATGCCATACCTGAATATGAACTATGGTAGACTTACTAGGTGACTACCTTAAACTTGTATTTCTTTTCAAACGAGAAAGAGTGTTGGGCTCTCAACACAATGGGACTAAGCCCATCTATAGATCCTTAGGTCACTCTCCGAGTGCAAGGTCGGTCAGCAGGGAGGACGTGAACGTCATGAGGCCCCCTAGGCCTACCACCCCCTCTACCTTCCAAATCACCCATTTTTAGTGGTCTTGGAAAATTATAGATGAAGTGCCTATTACTATACGAGTTTCACCCTTTATCTTATCCCAGAATACTGTGAAGGATGATGATGGGGTAGAGGACGAAGGGCTAGGAAAGGTGTTAATTTCCAATTAAGAACTAAAACTTAACCTACAGTAATTTTATTCAAGCCTTAAGCAGATTCATTAAAACATTAACCAGTTAAATTTAATAGTCATTTACATAGATTGTATGAAATGAACACAGACTCCTTGACAGACGCAGCTGAGCCGCATTGACAGTCTAGATATAGCTTAAAAAATATGCATCTGAGATACAAGTCACCTATTTCAGGGCCAATGTGGTGAGGGGGTCACTCAGAAATAGAAAACAAGAGAAATATCGTTCCTGAGAGGGAATTCACACCTTTCAGGAAAAACTGAGCGACCGGGTTGCCTATTTCAGCCTGATAAGTGCGACCTACCCTGAAAAAGGTAAACTTTTTTAACCTGAGCAGGGGACGGTCGACGGTAACTTGTACTATGGATGAATGGGCTCGGTTTAGCCTTAAGGAGGCTCGGATGTGATTTAAAATGCAGAAAAAGATAGATCTAAACTAGATTTGACAAAAAATTAAACTAGGGAAAATAAAAACTGAAACTTGAAAAATAAATCTAGGTATCCTATGGGATCGACCTGGTATGGTTTCCAAATCCATAGTAGGGATTTCACCCTATCTACAGGAAGGAATAGATCCCTTCCATCTATAGGATGGAAGGGTAGGGTTCGTGTTGGGGTTGGAAGAGAACCTGCAAAACAATGTCAGAACTAAGCTATGAAGCCTTGCATGAAATGGTTAGAAAACAAACTATGGCTGCAAGAAATCAAAGGGAAAACCTACAACAAACCATTAGAGAAAAAAAATTCAAATAAAATAAGATAGCTAACTAAAATAACAATGAAAACAAATGGTTATATCTTTTGTTTGGGTGGAAATGGGCCACCATGCCCTAGCTTGGGAAGCACCTCTCTCTTTGGGATGGAAGCTTGTCTTGTGGAGCAATGGAGAAGAGGGAGGGTGAGTGGCTTGTGAGGCAAAGGGTCTCAAGGCACTCACACTAGTATCATAACGATAGGGAGAGAAGGAGTGTTTTGAGAGTGACCCCCACCCCTCTATTTATAGTTTTTTCCTAGATATTTAGGGTTTTAAGCCCCTGGTTAGGGCTTTAGCCCATTTTTTGGGATTTTAGTCCCCTTTTCCCAATTATTAGCTCCTTTGGGGGTTTTAAGCTCCTTTGAGGGGTTTTAGCCCCTTTTTGGAGGTTTTAGCCCCTATGAGAGCTATTTTGGCTCTTTTTAGGGGTTTTTAAGCCCTTTTTCATATTTTTGAGCCTTTCTGAGGGTCATGCATGGATGTCTTTAGGTGGTGTAGGTCATGTAGAGCTCATTGTGGTATTTTTTGGGTTAACAATAACAACATAATTTCTTATCCAAATGCTCAATATCGATAAGAGGCTCTTCAAGAATTAAGTTCTTCATATTCCTCATCACTTGAGGGATCTTCTTTGAATTGTGAGCGCTTGATCTTTAGTTGCTCCCATATTCTCTTCTCTTATTATAGGTAGAGCTTCATCTTGTGTGTGATTTTCCCAGAGTCTTCTGAAAGTAATCACTTCCTTCTGGCACACATTCATCGAATGAATGAATCCCATGATCCTCGAAGGCCATTCAAGGTGGTTATCACAACTTCTGGATTCTGTACTTCTTCATCCTCTGCTTCAAGTTGTTATTTGATTTGAGAGACCCTTGTAAAGTATGACTGTATGGTCTCTATATTTTGGATCTTCACATTCTTCAACTATTTTCTTAAAGTCATCTTCTGATTTATGTTCTTCACTTCAAATAGCTTGGTCAAGGAATCACACATCTCTTTAGGTGTCTTTAGGGAAGACACTTGTTGTATAAGGTGATCCTTGATTGAATCAGCAATGATCTTCTTAGCCTTGACCAAGTTCTTGTTGTGTAAGGATTTTAGCCTCATCTCCCTTTGGAACTGGAACCTTTCCACTTATGTAGATGTCCAAATTCATTTTCTTAAAGAACTAGTGAGATCTAATACTTCCATGCTTGGAAGTTGTCAGTTTCACCAAGCTTGTCATGAAGCTAGTGTGATTAGTCTTTTTGAAGTGAGAACTTCAAATGTAAATAGAAAACCATTAGATCTTACCGATTTGAGTTGTTTGTCCTGGTTCCAAAGCTGGTTGATCTAGGGTTTGTCAGAGAAACCCTAGTTTTCAAAACTTGGAATATTTCAGATCTTATTGGATAGAAAGATAGACCTCTTTAAGGTGAGTTGTCCAATGTACTCCTTTTCTGGAAATAGTGGAGGAAAGCTCCTGGAACAGGAAGCCCTACTTTACCAACGTACTTTTCATAAATTCCTAATATTGTTTATGTCATATCTATGAAAGTACTACTCCTATGTGTTTGAAATTTCATAGTGAGGTAACCTCGTGTGTCATATTTCCAACACCACAAGTTTTACCAAAATCGGTTTCACCAATTAGGAATTATGAGAGTTTTCCAAAGGTGATGTATTTCAGGACTATTCAACATAGCGAAATATGTGCCCTATTTGGAACATCTTTAGAGATTGCGTTTGGACATTTGTATCCGGAGATATAGTAATTCTCCCTAAGTGTCTTGTTTAGGGATGAATCTTGGAAGAGGATGGAACATTGATTTGGAGGAAACATATCTCCTAAAATATAGCGAATCTGAGGCTGAAAGTTTTACATATGGTACATCAGGATTTTATCTTCGTCTTGTGAAAAAAATTTCCCCTGAGACTTCTTCAATCCCAGGATATAGCGAATGTACCAAAACTAATTGTTTTAGTATTTTAGGGTTTTCAATCCGGAGGTCAAACTTGGATTTGACTTTCCTAGAGTTTTACCCAACCAAAAATATCGACCTTGGTCTCTAAACTTTGATTTTGATGAGGAGATAAATCCTATGCTAGGCTCAGTAAAAAATTCCTCTTCTGTGAAAATCCCTAATTTCCCACAACAAAAACTCAAAATGCCTGAACTCACATTCTGCTTGGATAGAAAGATGTGCCTTTCAATGGAGAGTTAGTCTAGAATCCTTTTTCTAATGGGTTATGGAGAGAGACCTAAAAAGTAAGAATCCCTAGATTCTATAGCTACATATTGCCTTCTTCTTAGGTTAGCTCTGATACCATGTTAGATTTTTATCATTTAAGCTATTTGATCTTAGGATCTTATCTGAGAGAATAACAAGCACAACAATTAATCACAATAGAAAATGAACAGAAATATTTTCCCCGGGGAAACCATAAAGGATAAAACCCTGTAACTTCCTCAAAGATAGAATGAACACCAAAAGTAAAACCCAAATATACAAAGATGATATCCCGACAGTAGTTCTCTCTCTCTCTCTCTCTCTCTCTCTCTCTCTCTCTTGTCCCAGCTTCTTCTCTCTCTCAGTTATGCTCTACAACTGAGTGTGTGTGTGTGTCACAAATAGAGAGGCTCACTCTCTATTTATATAATTTTTTTCACTTAATATTTTACTCAGTTATGTAGGCTCGAGTAATCCTAACTTAGTTGTGTAGGCTCGAGTAACCACAACTAGGGTACTAATGACCCAACTTACAATGAAGGGGACTTCCCCATGAATTTTAGTAATTCTCCCGATAGGAACATCGAGGTAGAAGGAAATACAAGTGATTCTCCCTATAGGAGCATAGAGGATCAATGAAATACAATATATACAAGTGAATACATTCTGAAGTTACAAATACATCAACAGTACCTGGGTGCTAGCTTAGCAGAGCTCCCTAATTTTAAGGAGCTATTTTTAGGTTTTACCTTAATGAAAATGTGTTCCCCCACCTGGAACTCTTTTTGAGTTCGTTTAAGATCTGCTTGACTCTTTTGTCTGTCTTGTGCAACCTTTAAATTACCTTGTAACTGCTTCACAGTAAATTCCATTTCCTTTAATAACTGAGGTCCTAGTATTAACCTGTCAACGGGGTTGCTCCATGAGATGGGAGTATTTCATTTTTTTCCATTCAGAATTTGAAATGGGCTGAATTTTGATGAAGCTTCGTAATGGTTTTTGTATGCAAACTCAACCAAGTGTAAGTAGTCCTCCCATTTACTTGGTTGCTCTCTAACGTACATCCTTAACATATCTTCCAAAATCTGATTTACCCTTTCTGTCTGTCCATGTGTTTGCAGATGAAAAGATGTATTGGAATTCAAACTAGTATCTAAGCCTTTAAATAAACATTTCCAGAATGTTACCGTGAATTTAGGGTCCCTGTCAGAAATTATAACTTTTGGTATTCCGTGCAAACAAAAAATTTGTTTCATAAATATTTCTGCAATGTTAGCAGCCTTATTAGTGGTCTTTACTGGTATAAAATGGGCCGCCTTACTGAGTTTGTCAACAAATACCATTATTGAATCATTCTGGTTCTGATTTTTAGGCAAACCTGTAATGAAATCAATGTTGATTATTTCCCAATTCTAGATACGAATTGGTAACTACTATCATAAACTAGCTGGATGCTGATGTTCATTCTTAACCTATTTACATTCAAAACATCTAGCAATATAATTTTCCAACTGATTCTTCATATTCGTCCAAAACTAATCTTTTCGTAATATAGTTATTGTCTTCTGATAGCCAGGGTGTCGAGAATAAGGACGTTTATGTATTTCATTTAAAATCAACAACTTAGCTTTAGTGTTCGGGTACACATGGCACTCCAAAAGCACCGAACACCTTGAGAAACCACTTCACACAAATAAATCACAGATCAACACACCGATGTTTGTCACGTGGTTAAAACCCTCAAGAGCGAAACAGTCCATGACCCTAGCCAAATAGATACTTGGAGCAATTTATTATGCAAAAGAAATAAAGTTACATGATATTCTCATAATTTATTAACTAGCCAAGGACCCTCCATTCTCTTTAAATAGAGATCATGGATCAATCGGGTGTTAAGCCATGGATCAATGGTAGGTATGATCTAAGAGAAGTTGAATCATTGGATCACTCTATGTCTAGAACATATCATTACCATCAGATTAAAATACTTACAAATGCATACTAATGCATAATAAAGAAACACACTTTTACCTAATAGATATATTACACAAGTTGATATTAACTAACTCCTAAGTGTTTAAATATCCTAACATCCCCCCTTAAGAACAACTTGGGATAGGATTAAAGGATTTACAAAAGTGACACTATTAGGAGAAGGAAGGAGGCATTAGAGACTACCCCCCCTTAAGGACACATTCCTGGACTCCTAACATAGACCGAAGTTTAGAAAAATTCGCTTCTTTAAGAGACTTGGTGAAGATGTCTGCAACTTGATCATCTGTAGGAAAATAAAGCACTTCAATAACATGATCATGAACAAGATTTCTGATGAAGTGCATGTGTAGCTCAATGTGTTTTCTACACTGATCTAGAACTAGATCTTTAGCAAGCTTGATGGCACTTTGATTGTAGCACCAAAGTGGAGTAGGCTACTGCTGCTCGAATATAAACTCTGAAAGGATCTCTCGAAGCCATTAAGCTTCCTGACTGGAATTAACTACAGCTCGATATTCTACTTCTGCTAATGAAAGAGCAAGAGCTTGTTGTTTCTTAGAATCCCAAGTGACAGGTCCAGATCCCAGACTGAAAACATAACTTGCAGTAGAATTTCAATCATCGGGATCACCGGCCCAATCTGAATCAGTGAAACTGTTAGCTCTCCAAGAAACTACTTAGTGGTTATGGCTAAGTATGCTTGGTAACTTGAAAAATCATGTTTTTTGTGTTTTTTGTAACGGTGGATCAATGGGATAACTGAGAGGACTAAGCAGTAAGACAACATGCCATGCCTCTAAATAAGCCAGTGCTTCGAGAAATTAAATATTAGCCACAGTAAATAATCAAGGTATGAAGAATATTGCCTAGACAACCAAGTACATTAACATGCAGGGTTTATGCAACCAAGTACATACATAACGCAGGGTCACACTAAGCAATAAGAAGTTCCTCCATTCAAATCATGAGCATAAGCTAAGCTAATTCGAACAGGGTGCAGAATAATGGAAAATATGGACAGACTGATATCTAATGACCAAAGAAAACTGTGATTCATATAGCAAGAAAGTGTCAAGTACATAGCCCAAAATGTATCCAAACTTGAACCCTTTTTCAGTCTAAGTTCTTAGGCCTTTAAAGCCTTTACAAACAGTTTCCAGATCCTAAAAGCATGGATCTGTTAAATTCAACTAAAACATTAACTGACAGTCAAAAACAAAAAGATAGGGACTGATCCCTAAAATCAAGGAAATTTTGATATGGAGATCTCCTTCAACAGCTTGATGGTTGGTGAAATGAAGCAGCCTTCCAAGGCTCGGTGAACTGAGTTGGGCGCGCCACAGATTTGATTTTCATGCTGTGGTAGTCGACTAATAGAGATGTTCCTCCAAATAAGGTTTGAAACTTAGTCAAAAGTACCCACTGATTCAAAACTCGCTCAAAACCTCTGAGATATAGATAAAATACTTTATAATCCATTCATTTCTGTCAGTTCAGCGAATCAAAACTGAGTTCTGGGCGAAATTAGAGAACCTTTGCAAAAACAGGCTTTTGGCAGCTAACTATTCTGCTGATTTCGTGCCTTAGCCGCTGGAAGTCAGTCCTTTCGGCAGCTAATGAGCTCTGTGGTAGCTCGCCTAAGTTGCCGAAACCCGTGGAATTCCTAAAAAAACTGTCTTTGGAAAAAATCAATTTTCTCAACCGTCCGATGTCCGTTTTGCATGTTCGAATAATCGATTTTGATCTACAGATCACAAGCTATCCACTGGTGCTTTCAAATTTGAATTTGGAGTTCAGGAAGGCTGTCGAAATTTCCCCGCAAGATCACGTGATTTCAGCAAAAAAAAATTCCTCCAATTTCCATTCACTGCTCTGTGTTATTAATATTTCGCCGAGCCTTGGTTTACTTAACTCCCTTGAAAACTGGATCTGAATTTGTGATTTGTCATATATGAATATCAAAACTATTATGTATTGAGCTCGAATAAAACCAAATATAGTATTGATCTAAACAGAGTAGGCTGGAAATTGAATCATTGGCTCATATCACATAACATTCTCACGGCTGTTAAAACCAATGATGTTTGTGCCATTGTCATGATCCAAAGGTCTCACGACAATCCTGCATACACGTGGAAAGTTTTCCATCTTGTAATTGCATCTTATTCTAGTACCATGGAGTTCCTTGCAGAATGATTTCAGGATCTCAACAGGCAGTAATGACATTTCAATTGGTTTTAGTTGTAATGTCCAAATTTTGTTGTACCTGTCTTTATAAATAATAGGCTCATCAGGTCGCAAATTGCTCAGCTTATCAGTATAAGCTCGTATTGCAGGTTCAGCATTTTCAAGATTAACCCCTGGAAGTTGGTCAAACCAGTCTAGCAATATTCTCTTCTCATATGATGAAGACCACATTTTTGAACAACCACTCTCGTTATTATAGCTTCGCTTTGAATGATGTTTCTTGTCATTTTTATTTCTTCCACTTGTATGACTTGATTTCCCTTATTCACTAGAGTCTTTTCAACCTGCATCACATGGTATCTCATGAGAGAATAAGTCAAATGGTTATACCTGCACCTGGCCGCACCATTTCTGCTTCCTCAGGACAACACACATATTCTTCATCTGGGATTTTCTCTTCAAGTTGTAGAGAAGAACGTGCTCAAACAAGATAACAGGATTCTCACTTCTAATTGCTGCTTTCATCAGCCCCTTCGCGTTGTATGGAGTAGAGCAAGCAACCATTTGTGTTGCTGCGCTGGATTAGCCAAATCTTCCACGCGTCTTTTCCATGCAATTACTGATCCACGAAAGTCAATGAGGGCCTGTATAGTTTCAATGCCAAACATTCATAATAATTCAATGAGTTGTAATAAGCATAGTAGACTGGTACTCAATACTGGGCTTTAGCATGTGGACTAGAATTTGTTGGTTCATCGATTGACATGTAGCTGGACATTTGGCGAGTGCAACAGCAGGAGGATTTTTTATTTTTACACATGGAAACATTTTCGGCAGCTAAAGTCATTCTGGAAAACCATATTAGCTGCCGAAACTGACCTGTTTCGGTAGTTAAGTAAACTTCCACAGGTTGAGTTCACTGTCGAAAGCAAAAAAAAATTGGATTTTGAAGCACAAGACTCACAGATATAAAAATTTTAACCCATTCTATAACCCAAAATGACGGTGTACTTTTTGGGAGATAACAGAAACCAAACAACAAACGTTTCCCCCCTATACTGTAATGAATCCCAAACTGAATTGTACCTTGAATATATCCAAGTATTCTTTTTGCTGCTTTCGAGTGACTTTCATGAGGACTTTGCATATAATGGGAAACACGACCAAAGGCAAAGTAAAGGTCAGGATGGGAATGAGTTAAGTATAAAAGAATACCAAAAAGCTGACGATACAAGGTGGCATCTACTTCAGGGGAAGTACAAGTGGCAAAAAGTTTGACTCTAGACTAAAAGGGAGAAGGGGCTGGTTTACAATATTCCATGTGGAAGCGACGAAGAAGGTCACAAGCATACTTATACTAGGAAAGAAAGATTCCTTCTTTGGTTTGCAGGACTTGGAGACTAAGAAAATAATGCAAATGTCCTTAGTATGACATTTCAAAATTTTTCTTAAGACTGGATTTCACATGGGTTATAAGTTTAGGGTCACTACCAGTAAGGATAAGATCATCAACATAAAGAACAAGTATGATGAGATGGTTTCCTACTTTCTTGGTATAGACATTAGGGTTAGAATGGCATCTAGAAAAACTAGTGTCAAGGAGAAAGATATCCATTTTGGCATATCAAGCTCTAGGAGCTTTCTTAAGGCCATATAAGGATTTCTTAAGGAGACAGACAAGGCTAGAGTTATCTTAAACATATCCAGGAGGTTGTTCCATGTAACTTCCCTCCTATAAATCACCGTGTAAAAAGGCAGAATTGACATCCATTTTGATGGACTTCCCAGTTATGTAAGGCTGCAAGGGAAAGAACAAGGCGTATGGTATTCATTTTTGCGACTGGAGAAAAGGTTTCATTGTAGTCAATCCCTTCAACTTGGGAAAAACCTTTGGCAACTAACCTTGCCTTTATTATTTCAACACTTCTATCTGATGCATACTTAGTTCTATAGGCCCATTTACATCTGACACTTTTTCTTCCTTTTGGAAGAGGAACAAGATCCCAAGTATCGTTCACCATTAAGGAACAATATTCTTCATCCATAGCTACATCCCAATCTAGATTCCCTGAAACTTCTAAAAAAGTTTATGGATCATGATTCTCGAAAACTTGAGCCAAAAGAGAAGAGGCTCGCTGAAACTGAGAATGTGTTCAACGTTGATCTCTAGGATCGCCGACAAGATCACCAGCTGCTTCACATGTTGAATAGACCCATCGAGGAAGCATTGGTGCTAGTGCAATTGGAGAAATATGAGTAGGTAGAGGTGGATTTTCATCCTCACTGTCATCATTAGAAATTGGAGTTGGAAACCTATAAAGGAAGTTGGAAGGAGAAGAAGAAGGCACAATCATCGAATCAGGCTCGTAGGCCAAAGATGGCACACCCATCAAGTTAAGCTCGCAGGCCAATATATTTTCATCAAATTTAACATTTCTTCTAATGATTATATCATGTGAATGGGAATGAAAGAGTCTATAACATTTTACATCTTCAGAATATCCAACAAATATGCACTTTTCATTTTTAGGTTGCAATGCTTTCTGTTTTTCATCCGGAATGTGAGCCCATGCTTCGCAACCAAACAAACGAAAGTGACTTACATCTGGTTTAATTTTAATCCATGCTTCTTCTGGTGTTATACCTTGTAAAACTTTAGTGGGTGTGCGATTAACTTTGAAATTTGCACAATTTATGGCCTCAGCCCAATATTGAAAACTTGGTCCCTTAGATTGGATCATACAATTAGCCATTTCTTTTAAAGTCTAGTTCTTCCATTTAGCTACACCATTTTGTTATGGTGTATATCGAATAGTGTGATGTTGTTGGATTCCTTGTTCATTGCAGAAAGTAGTGAACTTGTTGTTAACATATTCTCCTCCATTGTCAGATCTTAACTTAATAATTTGATGACCAGATTGTTTTTCAACAAGGGCCTTGTAGGCCAAGAACAGGTTAAATACCTAGCTCTTAAATTTTAGGAAGTAAACCTAAGTGCGTTTGGAATAGTATTCCATGAAATTTAAGAAATATTTGAAACCATAAAAGGAAGCAGATGGAAGAGGGCCACAGACGTCAATATGCACAAGCTCTAAGGGAACCGAGGCGTGCCAAGAAGAACGTTTGTCAAAACTGTCTCGATGGTGTTTTTCGAGTAGACAACTGAAAAAAAACACCATCCTTCCAAGATACCATTAAAATACCAGTCACCATATTGTCTTTACATTGTTGTTGTAATGAGCGATAATTTAAGTGACCAAATTGCTCATGCCAAAGTTTGCTCAAGTTATCACTATGAGCAATAAAAACTAAAGGAAAAGGTCATGACCCAAAGTTGTTAAATTTATACAACCTGGTAATATCATCAACAGTTCTAGTAGAAAGGATAGTTTGGGGATTTTTAAAACCCTTAATTACAACTTGGTGAGGGGTAAATGTCACAGTTTTACCTTCAGCCGAATGAGTAATTTGATAGACTCATAACAAATTGTAGGAAATTTTTGGAACACATAGTACATCACTGAAATGACCATTTTCTACTGAAACTATTCCATATCCTACAACACTTAGAGATCTATCATCACCGACAAATATTTGTTTGGTGTTACATTCATCCATAGTAGAAAAAATGGCTTGATCTTTAGCCATATGATAAGATGCTCCAGAATCAATGAGCCATTCAATTGAAGTAGAAGAAGAAGATGCAGTATAAGAGTAACTAGAAGCACAAAGTGCATGCCCATGAGAAGTAGATTCTGAAGATGAATATAGGATGATGTGGTTCTCCTTCATTGCTACTTCCAAGGCTTCCATATTCTTGAAATACTTAGATTCATCATGATTATAATTCCCACAAAAATTGCAATGATGCTCAATCTTCTTTCCTTTTGGCTTGGATCCTTTGCCATTTTTTAAAGAAGGAGCTGACTGAGAGGGTTTTGGACCCTTGTTATTTGGATTATTATTGTGAAAATTCTATTTCTTGGGAGGCTTGGACTTTTCTCTCTGTTGGGACAATAAGGCTTTCCCAGATGTTTCTGTATTGTTAATTATTCCAAGATGAATGAGCTTATCTTGCTCTCTAATTAAGGAATCACAAAATGATTCAAAACTAGGCTCTTGATAACTAGCTGCAGTCAATGATTCTTTCATGGAGTAGAATGTAGATACAAAAATAGAATATGTAGGTCCAAGTTTGGAAAGAATGTGATAAATACATTGTTTGTCTTCTTTCTTAATATTTCATTTTGCACATAAGATTCTAAGAGTTTTATACTTAGATAAATAGTCTTGCATGCATGAAAAATCATTTGAATTCAAGGAAATCAACTCATTCTCAAGTTGATGACCCCGAATTTCATTGTGTTTACCAAACGCAGATTCCAGCTTTTCCCAAGCTTGATTGGATTCATCAATTCTAGATATGTGGAATCACAAATTAGTAGAGATTGACATCCCAATCAATCCACGAGCTTCATGACTTCGCAGAACATCCTCCATACGAGATTTCCATGATAAATTGTTAGAACTTGTAAGTATAATATCACAAGGGGTGGACATACTATAAAATAATGACTGAAAAAATAGAAACTAACTGTCTGGATGCAAAGAGCTCAAAAAAATATGCGGTTTAAAAAAAAATAGCAATGAAAACCTATTCTGGATGATGAAGTTATGCTTGATCAAAGAAAATGTTGAAGATGTCCCCAATAGTGACATGGCAGATATTAACTTGACCAACTAAAAAAAAGAACCCCCCTCTTCCCAAGATCAACCTTTGACAATCAGTTTACAATAAAGTTTCTTTTAAGTGAATCACTTTTTGTAGAATAAGTGATGTTCACTTTTACAATAATGTTACTTTTAAATAGTGCGGCAATAAATTAAAAGACTTAAGTGACTCACTTTTTATTTTATTTTATTTATGTGAGATGCACTTTTACAATAAAATAACTTGAAAATAGAAATTGCATACACTAAAAAGTAGCTTAATAAGACTTGAACTCAAGACCTACTAAGGAATAAAGTAGCTTTGGACCAAGTGAGCTAAGTTTAAAAGGTACATAAAAGAATGGAAAGAGAAAGGTTTTTTTTTTCTTAACTCTTCTCTCTCATTCTCTGTGCTTGCATTTTTTCCCAGCAAATCACAAAAAAAATTGAAAAAACGAAAACAAAATTTTTTTTTTCCACACAATGGGGTGATATTTTGGTTAGCTTACCTGGAAAGTCTACGTTTTCAAGTTTTATTTTTGTTTTTTATTTTCCATGATCGCACAAGGTGCATGACAAAGAGCATACATAGTTGAAAAGACGAGAAAAAAACTTTTCCTTACTGTTTCTGATTCGTCGCAATTGCGCAAGGTGCATAGCAAAGAGCATACGTAGCCAGGGAAGGAAATAGTCCGAGACTAAAACAGTAAAGATCTAATAATAAAATTGATAAAATATGAGAGATTTAAAAAAAATAAAACAAATCCATAACTGTAACATTATACCTTGAGATTTGCTGAAATGGGTGTTTCTGGAACAAACGAAAATGATTTTCGATGAAATGAAAACTATTTCCAAATGGAAACGGTGCTCTAGACGCAATGGAATAGCTCCCATAGGCCACAAATGCACAGAAAATCCAAAACCAAAAACCCTTTCAAAGTTTCGGTAACACCGGTTTCAGATCTTGATCAAAACCGAAAGTGGCTCTTCATAAACGCTCTGATACCATGTTCAGGTACATAGGATACTACCAAAAGACCAAACACCTTGAGAAACCGCTTCACACAAATAGATCACAGATCAACACACTCATGTTTGTCATGTGGTTAAAACCCTTGAGAGGGAAACAGTCCATGGCCCTAGCCAAATAGCTACTTGGAGCAATTTATTATCAAAAGAAAGAAAGTTACATGAGCTTCTCATAATAGATAAACTAGCCAAGGACCCTCCATTCTCTTTAAATAGATATCATGGACCAATTGGGTGTTAAGCCACAGATCAATGGTAGGTATGATCTAAGAGAAGTTGAACTGTCGGATCACTCTATGTCTAGAACATATCGTGACCGTCAAATTAGAATATTTAAAATTCATACTAATGCATACTAAAGAAACACACTTTTACCTAACGAATATATTACACAAGTTTATCTTAACTAACTCCTAAGTGTCTAAATATCGTAACATTTAGGTATATACATTCTATTTTTATAAAGTATTAACCCTTTTTCATTTAGAATCTAACCTGTTTTTAAACTTTCAGTTAAATTTTCTGCCACTTTAGCTTGCAATTTTTGGTAATTTTCATCCATTTTTACTCCTTCAAGCTGATCTTCTAAATTTGTTTTGTAATTACTGATTGCTACCATAAAATTTAATCTTGCATTTCTTCTCAGAACATCAGCTACTTTATTTCCTTTCCTTTGATATGTTGGATCTCGAAATCATATTCGCTAAGGAAAGCTATCCAGCTAGTTTGCCTTGCGTTTAAATTTGGTTGATCCAACATATACTTTAAACCCTTATTATCCGTCATTAAAATAAATTTTCTCCTGATCAAGTGATGGCGGCACATATTCAATGCATGTATCATAGAAGCCAATTCTAAATCATAAGTAGCATAATTTTTCTCATGAATTTTAAGTTTCCTGGACTCGTACGCTATTACATGTCCTTCTTGAGTTAATACCCCACCAAGGCCATTGTTGCATGCATGAGTACATACAACAAAGATCTTGTTAGGATCCACAATTCTTAAAATCGGTGCAGTAGTTAATAATTCTTTTAATTTATTAAAACTATCTTCGGATTTTTTATCCCATACAAATTTCTTCCTTTTCTTCTATAGAGAAGTTGTTGGATTCACGATCCTTGAAAAACTCTCAATGAACCTTTGATAATACCTAGTGATCCCCATGAATGACTATACATCAGTAATGTCCTTTAGGACCTGCCATTCGTTAATTTCTTTTATCTTATTTGGGTCAACTGAGATCCCATATTTAGTTATTACATGATGTAAGTATTGTATTTTATCTTTGAAGAAGTTTCATTTACTGAACTTGGCATATAGACGATGTTCCCTTAACACTTGTAAAATGATTTTTAAATGTTCCTCGTGCTTTTCTTTAGACTTAGAATAGATTAAAATATCATCAATAAAAACTACTACAAACTTATCTAGATATTTATGTAATATGTTGTTCATTAAACACATGAATACTGCATGAACATTAGTTATCCCAAATGGCATGACAATGAACTCATAGTGACCATATCGGGTCCTAAAAGTCATCTTGAAAATATCGTCATCCTTAATCCGGACTTGATGATAATCGGATCATAAGTCAATTTTTTAAAATACTGTTGCTCCACATAACTGATCAAACAGGTCATCTATGTGGGGCAATGGGTATCTATTTTTAATTGTCATTTTGTTAAATTGACGGTAGTCAATGCATAAGCGCAGATTTCTGTCCTTCTTCTTAACAAAAATGATCAGTTCTCCCCAAGGAGACAAACTTTATGTTATATAATTTTTATCTATCAGTTATTTTAGTTGTGATTTTAGTTCATTACCCTCCAGGATGTTCATTCAGTAAGGATCTTTTGAGTTAGGCATCGCACCTGGTACCAGCCCAATAGTGAAATCCAGCTCCGTTTTTGGAGGCAATCCTGGAGTTTTCTCCGGAAATACATCCGAATAACATCTCAAAAATGGTATATCTTCTAATTTTAACTTATATTATTTATTAATGTGCTCTTCATTAGTTATAGTTACAACAAAATCTTTGCATCCCTTCCGAACGACCCTTTTTAGTTGTAAGGCAGAAATCTTTCTGATTGTTGTTTTCCTAGGGATTCCTTTTACTGTTACTGTTTCTCCTTCGTTCTTTAAACAAGTAAAAGTTTTATCAAAACAGTTTAACACTACTCAATGTTTTTCTAACCAATCCATTCCAATTAATACATCATAGGAGCCTAACGAAAGTACATTCAACCTTACAGAAGTTTCAAACTGATTCATAAATAAAGTACAAACTTTCACAAAATCAATTACTTTCTTTTTTTATCTTGTAGCTAATTGAACCAGCCATGATTTTGCAAAGTTCTCTACTGGTACTTTACTTTTCTATACTAAAATGGGAGAGACATAACTCAGGCTAGACCTTGGGTCAATTAAAATCGAAATATTTTTATGGTTCAGCATACCTTCTACTTCCACCATGGAAGTTTGATATTGAGCCCATCTGTTTTCCAGCGCTGCATTGATTCTGGGCATCCCTCTTGCTAAATCACCAACCATTGTTTCTTCCTGCATAGCATGAATGTTGGTGACAGTCTTCTTCCTATTAAGATAGACTGATGCATAGTGAGGTTCGTGGCATTCCAAACACTTTATGAGTTCCTTACATTTGTTATTTTTAACATAATTACTGTGATTATTTGTAAATTATTTATTTCTTATGACGGTAGGGTTTTTTTGTGAGTTACTTTTTAAATTATTTCCTTGAAAAATTTTGTTAGGAAGATTGCATGAGTTATTATTCCCAAAATTTCGATTAGGTGTGAAAGTTTTCTTTCTTAGTTCAAAATTTTTAGCCATTTTTACTTTCCAATTTGGCATGTTCTCCGTTTTACGGTTTTGCTCATAGCAAAAATTTTCTTTTCGCATGGCCTATTCAAGGGTTTTAGGATTATCATATTCAATTATGTCCTTAATATGAAAAGGTAAACAACTTAGAAACTGTTGTACCTTGAGTTTTTCATCAACAATATAAGGCACATATCGCAGTAAGCTTAAAAATTTAATATTTAACTCTTTCATACTCATGGTTCCCAACTTTAGGTCATAAAATTATTTAGCTCATTCCTCGTAATATTGCTCCGACATAAAACAAAATTTAAAGTAATTTTTAAAAGTGCTCTAGTTTATATTCTTCTCTTTTATTCCCTTAACTCGTTTTATGTCCTGCCACTAGATTTTGGTGTTTCCAGTTAAGTTATATATTGTCATCCTCACTTTTAACTGATTTGAATAATTATATATCTGAAAGTATTTTTTTATTCTGGACAACCATGCTTTGGCTTCCTCTCCTTTTTCTGTTTCGCCATTAAAATTTGGTGGTTTAATATTTTTGAAATCCCTAGAAATATCTTCATAGGGCTTGCATTTATTCTTTCTAGAGCAATAATTACTCTCACTACTGTCACTAGAATATTGGTGTTTCTTTCTGTATGAGTTACTGTTAATTTCAGAAGAAGAACTACTTTCGATTTTAGAGTATTTTGAATTTTTTCCCTTACGTTGATAGGACGTAGTGCCAGATTCTATTTGTTCATCATTTTCTTCGTTATAAGAATTTTTCAGTTGTATTTGATTCAGCTCCTCTTGAGCTCTTAGGATTCTCTCATTTTCTTTTCTAACGATCTCAATTTTAGTTTTTAAATCCTTAACTGTTTGTAGTAATTTAGATGATTTATTAGTTATATCTTATTTAGCAAGTTATTTTTCAAAATTATTTTGCTCATCTAATGAGGACCTCTCTTTAGCATACTCTTCGAGTCCTTCCATACTTGCAAATCTACTTCAGAAAATATTGTGTACAACAACATTTAAATCATAAATCAGTATCCATACTTTCTATTTACTTTTTGTTTACGTGTGCTGAGCTACTTCAGGCCTAGTGTATGAACTTGGGCCCTAATACCATATATAACATCCCAAAAAATTCACAAAAAATTAAATTTTTCTATGTGACATTTAATGCCAAATCATAGCCAAAATGCTAGTTTAATCACTAACTTTAGTTTAATTAACAAGTATATTACAAGACAGATCATTAAGAGAAAACTTAGGAGTTAATTCTCTTTGTTTAACTATAACTAAAAGGCTACAGAATTTTACTTACTAAATTCTAAGTCACATGTCACTAACTGTATTCAATCTATATTGATTTTCAGTCTTGAATAAAAGTTTATCAAAAGTTAATGAGTTTTCATATTATTAAATTTAGATCATTGGTTTGTTTTTAAGAATTTGTAAGATTATGATGGTTATTATCTTTTCTTAATGAAGGGTGCTTGAGGTTAGCCTGAGGATTAATTATCTTTTCTTAAAGCTAACACAAATCCAATGCTTGTACAAGATTCACAGGTAAAAAATTACTTCCAGGTTTACGATGTAAGAATTTCAGGCTCATGTAGCTAGGGTTTTACCCCTAGCTTGTGTGAATGAGCACCTACTAAGGAAAATGGATTCCTTAGTAGCAATTCAATAAAATGTAAACTAAAAACTATAACAGAAATAAAGACTAAATCTAAACATGCGCATGAAACAAACAACAAAATTTAAAGAATGGTTTTTTATCGATAATACCTCCAATGTGGAGGTTGGTGAAGCCCTTTGAGCTGATCCGAGAGGTTGCTCTGAGCTCCAGCTGCTCCTTCTCTTTCTCCAATGGTGGAAATGGGCCAAAAGGGGTTCTCAATGGTGAAAGTAGCTCAAAGGGTGAGCTAGGGTTTCAAGAGCAATTTTGGCAGAATAAGGATGCTTATGATTGTGGATGTGAAATAATGGGTCTCCATCACTTATTTATGGTTTTTTAGTGGTGGAGTGCTGGCCCGTGGTTTTTGGAAACCATATGGTTTAGGGCAGCTTTTTAGGGTTTTTTCCTCTTTTCCTCTTTTTTCCTCATTATTTTATATTTTTTCTTCCCTTTTTGGGGATTTTTCTATTTTTTGAGGAATTTTGGATATTTTGGAGGAAAAAGGTGTTTTTATGGCCTTTTGGAGGTATTTTAGGCCTTTTGGAGGCTTTTTAGTGGGATTTTCAAGGTTTTCAAGGGAAATATGGTAGGAAAATGGACAAATGAGCCATATAGTGGGGTAGATAAGGTAGTGAACACTTTTTGGGTGTTAACAGATTGCCCCCTGATGTGCGAGGTCAGGAGCTCATCGTATGGCCAATGGACATCATAAGTCATAAATGGTTTGCAATGGGGTGTGGAGAAGAGATGAAATGAACTGAAACCCAGAACCACAATCCTGAACCACCTGCAAGAACTTAAAAAGTACATAGCCTCAATAATGGATGAGGAATCATCTGATCATATGGACAAGGCGGGCATTCCCATGCTCGTATCAGGATATAACATAATAATAACAATGGGGTCCAGAATATGGGGACCTGACATATACATGGCCTCAAATACTGAATGAGGAAGAATCTCAATATATGGATGAGGCAGGCATACCCATGCTCGTATCAAGATACATAAAAGTAACTGTGAGGCATGAAAAGAAGGACCTATAGGATACATAGAAAACCACTGTGTATATCATAAGGGTCCAGAAGGGACACAAATCTGGAACATACTGTTGGGCTGGCCATGTCTAAGCTAAACAACTGTTGCACTGGAATGACAGCAGTGCTACTAAATGTGGTACCAATGGAACTGATGAGCTGCTGGATTAGAGTGACAAGGGTCATACTCGCAATTGTACACTGAACTGGAACTGAACTAGGTACTCAAGGAAGCATGGAACTAGATGGCTTCCGAATACAATCACCAACGTATCCCGGACATCCACAGGAACATATAACTGGGTGTTCCAAAGTGACTCACCAATGTGCTAGAGTCGGGGGAAATCCGGGGTCTTCGACACATAATGGAAGGGATATACATCCTGCTCAATTCTCAACGATGCAATTAAGGTACTGAAGTCAAGCATGTGAGAAACAACCATTCGAAGAGGCAATGATGAATCCTCCCAAAATCCTTTGGAATAGAGGGGCTATCGTCGACAGAGGGAGACCTGCAAATATTAAGGCAATGATGTTTCCTTGACAGGAGTGCGAGGTGCAAAACCGAAATGTGATAGAACTGATGGCAGGGTTGATAAACTGGGGTAAATAACTGGGAAAGTAGAGTGGGTGGACTCAAACTTCCTTTGTTCAGAGTATGATGGTGGGGACGATCGGGCAACATATGAAACGGGCTAGTGGTAAAGGGATCATAGCTATATGGGATTTGGGAGGTTGACTGGGCTGAGGGAGACTCAATGCTATGGTCAAATGGCAGGAGACTGCAGAACACTCTGAACAAAGGCGACCTGATTGGGGGTGCTGCTGAGAGGATCGATCATAGTGCTAGAAGGAACGGGGGGACTTCTTCATGTGTTAGGGAACTAGAAGAAGTGTGTATATAATATGGTACTGTCATGTGGATTTTTCGAGCCCAGGATAGTTCATGCTCGTCGTTGCTTTCAATTTTAAGGAGTCTGAAAGCAATAAGAAGACTCTGAAGTAGTGAAATGGTACTGTCGTGTGGATTTACGAGCCCAGGACAGTTCATGCTCGTGGTTTCTTTCAATTTTAAGGAGTCTGAAAGCAAATAAGAAGACTTTGAATTAATGGAATGGTACTGTCATGTGGATTTTACGAGCCCAGGACAGTTCATGCTCATGGTTGCTTTCAATTTTAAGGAGTCTGAAAGCAATAAGAAGACTCTGAAGTCATCGAATGGCCAGGAAAGGAGGAAGTGTTCAATCAAGGAACATTTATGATGACCAGGAACGAGGGTGGGGGGGAACACTGGTGGGCCTCCTTGCGGGGTGAATGAATGGTGGCAAAATAATGAAACATTTGCAGTATGACAGGAGTGGATGGCTCATGTAAAAAGTGTGGAACAATCTGATGCCGGCCGATGTGGCACGCAAATTGAGGTAGCAAGGTGTCAGGACACAATGTTGAAATTGTACCAAGTGAGAGCGAGAAATGATCTCAAGCATCATCACGAGCTCATAAAAAGTGAATCCGGCAAGATAAAAAGTGTGAAAAACAAAAAAGAGAGAAAACTGTACAAGGCGGACCAATGAGGTCACAGTTTCAGTTATGGGTAAAAATGTTTAAGATACAACCCATTACGGGGGTTGCATAAAGGGTGGCCTTCGGAGTCGGCTAAAATGTATGCCCCCTTTCCGAGGCAAGTCTGCACAATGTAAGGGCCTTGCCACATGGACTCAAACTTTCTGTTACCGGTTTTGTCATGGGCTTGGTCATAGGCGTGGACGAGGTCCCCTTCGTGGAAAGTTCGAGGGTGAACATGTTTGTCATAACTAGCTTTGGATCGCTTTTTGGCAGCTTCAATGTTCTGGAGAGTGGCACGATGATCTTCATCGGCTTGTTCGAGGGATAGCAGACGTTGCTCAAGTGGGGAGGTATTGGGGAGAAGCTCAACGGCGATATGTAAAGTAGGTATCTGACACTCGATGGGGAGGACAGATTCAACACCGTGAACTAGATGAAACGGGGTAAAACCAGTGGCGGTCTTGGTGGAGGTACGGTAAGCCCATAAGGCAGGGAATAGCATGTGGTGCCAATTGGACCTATGCCAGTCAACAGTGTATTGGAGTATGGCTTTCAGGATTTTGTTAACAGCTTCTACTTAACCGTTCCCTTGAGGGTAGTAAGCAGAGGAAAATTGGTGTTCAAACTTGAGGAGGGTGGATAAATCATGCCAAATGGAATCTTCAAAGTGTGATCCATGGTCTGAGACCAACTGTTTAGGGACCCCGAATCGAGTG
The DNA here is from genome assembly GCA_001517045.1 of Pseudotsuga menziesii. NCBI lineage: Eukaryota > Viridiplantae > Streptophyta > Pinopsida > Pinales > Pinaceae > Pseudotsuga > Pseudotsuga menziesii. Next base: position 98,518 of record LPNX010274912.1, on the reverse strand, counting down.
ATAACATGGTTGAAAAAGAAACAGGCAGCAGTGTTAGTGGTACAGTTGAAGATGGGCATGGATTCCGCCCATTTGGTGAAGTAATCAACGGCAACAATGATGTACTTATGGCCGTTTGCAGATGGGGGTCTACACTCCATGAAGTTGATGGCCCACTTGCAAAAGGGACCAACGGTGACGACTGGGTGTAATGGAGCAGGTGGTGTCCGGGCTTTGGGGGCAAAAAGTTGGCAGGACCGCAGTGATGCAGTCTGTGAAAAGGGTGGGCCAGAAGTATCCGGCGCGGACGAACTTTTGGGCAGTGGCCATCCCGAAGAAATGGCCGCTGCAGGCACCGCTATGACAATCATTAAGGACCCGTTCAGCTTCCTCGTGTGTAAGGCAATGATGAAGAATTGTGTCGACCCCTCACCGGTAGAGGACGTCTCCTAGGAGGAGGTAGCGAGAGGCCTGGTGACGGATACGACGACGTCCATTACAAGTGACTGTGGGTTGGAACTTCTACGTGCGCAGGTATAACAAGACATCACCGTACCACGGGTCATCGGACGAGATAGTGAACAAGTGATTGTCGGGTAACTCATCGAAGATAGGTGGGCCCGGGAGAAAGGAAGAGAGATCAGTGATGAGCTGGGCAAGTGCGAGGGCTTCGAATGCGGCTTCTGCTTGCTCATCCCAGACAAAGGGTATGTGGGTACAGAGCAGGCACAAGAAACTATGAACGGTTGTGGCGTAATCAGGAACGAAGCGTCGAAGGAAATTGGATCGTCCTTGCATACTTTGGAGTTGTCAGAGTGTTCAAGGAGAGCGAAGGTCTAAGATGGCTTGGAATTTCAGGGGATCAACAGTAATTCCTTTCTGGGAAACAATGAAACCCAACAATCGGCCTGCCGGAATGCAAAAAACACACTTGTGTGGGTTCAAGCAGATCTGATATTTGCGACAACGCAGAAAAACTTGCCGAAGGTCGTTAAGGTGGTCTGATCATTTTCGAGAACGAGCTGTAAGGTCATCAAGGTAGACGAGCAGGATATGGACCAAATCATGAAAGCAATAGGTCATGGCCTGCTGGAATGTGGCACCAGCATTTTTTAGGCCAAAAGGCATGACGCGATAGGCAAAGGTGCCCCATGGGGTAGTAAAGGCAGTTTTGTACTGTTCTTCCTGTCGGATTTAGATCTGATTGTATCTAGAAAAACCGTCCATGAACGAGAGGACTTCATGCCCCGCACACGCATCGATGAGCTGGTCAATAAATGGCGTGGGGAAATTGTCTTTGGGACAGGCGCGGTTTAAATCTCGAAAGTCAGTGCATACTCTAAGGGTGCCTTGTTTTTTGTTAACGGGAACAGGGTTTGAAACCCAGGTGGTATAGGCAATAGGATAAATGAATCCTTCCATGCGAAGTTTCTCAATAACTGCTTTAACAGCTGGGAGTTTTGAGGGATGAATGGGACGATGTTTCTGATGAACGGGGGGTACATCAGGCCATGTGTCAATGTGGTGCTCTATAATGGTAGGGTCAAGACCGGGCATTTCAGTATAAGACCAGGCAAAGACATCACGGAATTCTCTGAAGAGTTTGTTGTATTCCTCAATTTCTTGCTTACTACAAGAGGCTCCTAAAGTGATGAGTTCGGGGGTGCTTCCTGGGGCCGCGATATCAATTTGGATGATAGGTGAGATGTTGGCCATGTTACCCTCTTCGAAGGCGTCAGGAGTAGGAATAGGGTCCTTAAATTAGTCGACCTTGTGGGGAAGGAAGTCTTTGGATTCAACGGCAAATTGGGTAGCAGTGTTAGAGAAGGATACCTCTGGGAGAAAGTAGGAATGATGGTTCATGTCATCCTAGGGATAATTCGGGGCAGTGAGAGCCTCGAGAATCTCCTCATCAGTATGGAATGTTTGTGTCGTCAAGTCAGTTGATGAGGGAGTAGTGACGAAAGAGATCATATATATGGTATTAACCTCTTCGGAAGAGGAAGAGACCGGGGGGTGGATTTCCTCAATGGTGAGTGGTGCCGTCTCTAGATCCAGATTGTTCATCTCAAAGAGAGCTGCTCTGTAATCGGGGAGATCGGTACAGTGATTTGTGTAATGCCCATAGATACCGCATATGGCACAGGAGTGGTTAGTACACAGGGACTTGTTGCGAGGCATAGGGGTTGGATTAAGGTAGACAACCGGGATAGTGGGGTCCTCGTTAAACGTTTGCATGTGTTGCTGTAGTGTCGGTAACTAAGGACATTGGTGAGTCGCATGGCCCAACTCATCGCACAGCGCGCATTTGGGAGGAGCACAAAACACAGGGGGGTTTTTGACTGTCTTAGGAGGTGGGACAGTAGTGTAAGGTTGGGGGCCTCTGCCCCCAGTGGGTTTGGTAGGAGGAGGGGGGGGTTCGTGGAGGATGACGGGGTAGCGATACCGGGAGGTGGTTGACTAGTAGTGACAATGGGTTGCACCGGTTGCAGGATGAAATTTGGTGTCGGCGGGGGAATGGGAGGCGCAAGATACCAAACGGGTAATCCTAATGTTAACCCCGGAAGGCTGAGGGTAGCCATGACTGGGGCGCTAACTACTCCTGAGGGAGGGAAGAGGAAAGGAATGGTATGGATGGGTGTAGCACCAATGTGACTAGGGACTAAAGGGGGTTTAGGTAACAAGGGCGGTTGATTAGTAGGAGTTTGTGTGGTATGGGACATGGTACATAGGTCAGACACGTCAGTGTCGGGCGACAGGGGTGGAATAGATTGGAAGTTCGAGGTCATTGGCGTGTCTGAGTAAACTCTGGGTCCCATAGAGGAAACAAATGAGGTGGTGGCACCCGAAACAGGTTGTTCAATCATGGGAAGAACATTTTCAGGTGCCGCGGGGGCATTGGGATCATGGTAGGTGAGTTGGTCAACCTTGACCATGCGTCCCTCATGGGGGAACATCATGGTACGAAAAATGGTAGAAGCAACCGCCTGCATGGCATACATGTAGCTGCGGCCAAGTAAAAGGTTATAATCAAGCGGTGCATTGATAACCTCGATGTTCATCAGGATGGTTTTTCCATCCAGCTGGACGGGGACATTAGTTAATAGGCCTTGTGGTTGAGCCGAACGGCCGTCGTAGGCTCGCAACGAAGTAGTGGACTGTTGGAGAGTGGGGGATCCCATTTTCTGCCAGATGGAGGTGGGCATGACACATGTAGAGGCACCTTCATCAATAATGCATCGATGGATGACAAAATTCCGAATGGAAACAAAAACTTGGAATGCTAAAGTGGAAGGCATGCGGGGTTCGGATTGGTTCAAATCAAATGCCATTAAACTCGAATCATTTGGATTGATAGCCCCAATGGCTGAGAGTAAAGTCTTACGCTGCGAAGGGCAGTTTTTTAAGAATTCTAACACAGACATGGCTGCGGGGGGGGATTGGGCTAAGTCATCGACAATGTTGTAGTTTGACGCAGCCCGCGCGTTGGGGTTATTGTTGATACGGCGAAGTGGGAAATGAGGTGCTTTGGGAGCACCATCTAGTGGAGGTGGAGGTATGTGTAACTCCTGATCAGTGGGATGAGCATTAGTGGGTTTATCGGCGGGAGGGGCTTTAGGGGTGGAGCCATATTAGTTCCGCCGGGTCTGGAGGTTGACCTCATCGGAGGACATCATCAACAAGTGGTGGGTACCTGAGTCAAGCATGGGTTGATCAGGAGCAGCGTAAGTGATTTGTTGTTGGGTTGGCGCGTTGGCTTGAGGGGGAGCCAACGGTTGAGTGTTCACTACGCCTTGGTTTGGTAAGGGGTTTTGCAATACCAAAGGTGGCTGCTGAGGTGGTGGAGGGTTGGGTGGTGCTTGAGGAGCCGCTTGCCCTTGGCGGTGGGCATATGCAGCCCAAAGTTGCCAAACTCGCTCCATGTGTGGGAAAAAATGTGTGTAGTGGCCATAGACCCCGCAAATAGAACAAGAATGGTTTGTTCACAGATTGGGGTTTTTAGCCTGCTTGGGCGGGCGATCAGGGTTTTGGTTAGCAGGGGCCACGTTATTATTAGCGGGGGGATTAGGGGGTTGACCAGTTTGGTCTGTAGGTTGGTTGTTCCCATGATTTCGGCCCCTGCCGCGGTTTTGTTGGCCCTGGTTGCATTCGTTGTTCTGGTTGTGCTGCGGGTTTTGTTGGGCGTAAACTTGTCCTTGGGCCGCAGGTGGATTTTGAGGTGGCATAGGCGCTGGAGCAGGCTGCGGCGGATGATATGTAGGTGGAAGCTACGTAGGTGCAGCGGCTTGAGGGTGTTGCTGATAGGGCTGCGGAGCAGGTTGTGGGTTTGCCGCAGGGGTTGCCTCTGGCGGGTAATAAGCGGGTTGGGCTAGTGAAGGCGCAGGGGCTGGTGCAACCTGTTGGTGGTAGTAGGGATGAGGTGCGACTGGGGGGGTGTAAGCCGGATTTACATGATCGAAACACTGAGGTGGACATGAGGGTCCATGGGTATGGTGGTAATGTGTCATGGGAGCATACGAGTTGGTGGCTCCAGGCTGTGAGGTAGCCCGCGAGAGGTCAGGGCCAGGGGTAGGATGTGCTATGGAAAATGGTTGAGGATGCGAAGAGATACGGCCAATGATGCCGTCGACAGCATGGGATTCCCCCGGCGCATCATGCTGGGAGTACTCGTCGCGAGGGGTGTCAGGTATGATGGTATAGAGATAACCCGACTGGGCGTAAATGAGGTCAAATTGATGGGCCTTAAGGATGGCCTCTTCTTCAGACTGGGGTCTTTTGGATGCCACATCCTTAGAAATGATAGGAAGAATGGATTTGAGGAACCAATCGAGGAAGATCCGATCGTCTAATTTGATCTTGCATAAGCTACGGCGTCGACGCCACTCATGAATGTGGTCTGTGATGTGGGTAGTCGTGCTTTGTCTGTATGATAGGAGGATCTCAACGCCTGCGTCATAGCGGACGGGTAGCTAGAAGAACTGCAGGAAGGTCGTGGCCAGGGAAGCAAAGGTGGCATGGGTTCCATGGGGTAGCTCGATATACCACTTGGCTGCAGAGCCAGTGAAGGTGCGCTGTAATAGACGGAGGTGAATGGAGTCATCCACTATGGAGTTGGAGGAACACCATAGATGGAAAGACATAATGTGGTTTTACGGGTCCTCACCGTCCTTTCCCTCAAACTTAGGGATGTCGGAGGGGAGCTTGGTGGGCATATGAGGCCATGCAGGGTCGTGTTGGATAGGTTCGTTGGTCAATCTGGCTAGATCGAGTAGGTTGAGGCTATCCATGAATGGAAAACTAGAAGACGGATGTGACACAGTAGTGGGTTGGACCGAGTTGGGGCCAATGCCCCCAAGTGGAGGGGTGGTGTTAGGGAGGTTGCCCCCCAATGGGGGAACTAAGGTGGTATAGGACGGTCCTGCACCACCATGGGTAGTATGAGTCACTGATGGAGTGGGGATGGGTATTCCTGCTGCAGGAATAGGTGCCATGAGGGGAACGGTAGACGGGGGCCCTGTGGAGGGCATACCCAAAGTAGGTGTGGTAACTGGTGTAGTGGTGGATGTGCCACCAAGATGGGAGTGGGAGTCACGCCATCCATGGGGCTAGTAGGGGCAGTGTAAATGGGGTTCTCGGACTCTGGCTCAGAATCGGAGGTAAAATAAGGGGTGTCAATATCTGGTGACTGAGTCCTATGCCGCTAATGAGTGGAGTCGAGTGACAAGGCTCGATATCTATGATAAGTGGTATTAAGTGAGGATAGTCTGCGTCGATGATGGGTGGTGTCAAGTGAACCGTGCTGTGGGGGTTCACCTCTGAGGCACCGAGAATGTCTCGAGAATTCAATGGTGACAAATGGTGTCAAATCTCTGTGGGTTGAGGTGAGTAAAAAAAATAGCTCAAAAACCCTAATGCAACCGAGTGTGCAAAAGGAGAGCTCAAAAAATAGGGAAATCAAGCCAACAACCAACTCAAGACACCCACTGTAATAGCGTGCTACAATAGGCGGAGTGTCAACAGAAATGGTCAGAATACCAACAAGTAGCAGGTTGCCTACAAATAAAAAACGGTGGACTTGCTAGACCAAAAGGAGGTAAGGGAGCATGCAAACACCTAACTAAAAGTATTCTAACTCAACTAGACATATCCTCTACAAGGTGATGAAATCCAAGTCAGACAATATGAATAGGAAAGCCAAGTGGCTGAGATATCCCCCTACTGGGAGGGACACCGGGAAGTCTATCCTAGAAGAATGGCAACTAAGATACCCCAATCATGACACGTCCAGAAAGGTAAATCTGCCACTTGGTCCTTTTACTACAATACCCCTATACAGGGATATCCCGAGAACTGCGAAAGGTAGCCCTTCAGTTACTGAATGGAGTTTGGTATTCTACTCAGGCCTCCGGAACCAATCTCACGACTTCAACCCTCCTAAGGGAGAGGCCTTCTGGTAAACTGGTTGTGATCGCGCCAAAAAATACTAGGGGATTTTGGTTCCCTAATGGGACAACAGCTATGTCTCAAGTGTAAGTAACCGAGGGGTGTTATTGGAAGCCTATCCCCCCGATCCTACCTAACTACAAAGATTCTTTTATGTTCCCCAAGTGGGGTTAGAATGTTGGTTGAGTTAAGTAGTTTTTAAGTCTCACTTGAATTAGGTGACAGAGTGTGTGCTCGTGAGGTGATGAACTAACAATAATATTGAACTAGCAGTAATATTGAATTCAAAATTTAAACTTGCAAAATTTTCTGAAATAAGAATGCTGAAATTTTAAAAATAATGCTGTAAGAAGGTAACAGAAATAATGGTGTAGAAAAGGCTGCAGGGGAGGGGGGCTGTAGGTAGAACAGATGGCTGTGCAGATGCAGAAAATATTGCAGCAGAAAGCAGACCACGGGTTTGTGGCGAAAACATGCAGGCGGACCGCGGGTTCGAGGCAAAAACAGGCGGGTGGACCGTGGGTTTGAGGCAAAAACAGGCAGGCGGACCACGGGTTTGAGGCGAAAACAGGAGGGCGGACCGCGGGTTTGAGACGAAAATAGGCGGGCAGACCGCGGGTTTGTGGTGAAAACAGGAGGGCGGACCGTGGTTTTGAGGGAAAAATACGTAGTCGGGTCGCGGGAAAAGCACAGACAGGCGCGGTCGGGTCGCAGCGAAGGGGCTCAAAGGCGCGTCCAGGATGCAGGAAAATGGCCGACATGGGCAGTCAGACCGCAGAAAATAGGCTGCTTAGCCACGTCCGGATCGCAGGTAACAGACTTTAATCCGCCGGTAGGGCGCGGGAAAAATTCTGAGAGCTGCGGTCTGGTCGCAGGTAAAGGCCTGAAACACGCGGTCGGGCCGCGATTGCGGAAGGAAAAAATGCAGTTTACGGCGGCCGAAAGCGACAGCTGAAAGGGAAAAACAAAAACTATTGCAGAAAATAAAACAACGGAGTCGCCAAAACTGTAGCTAGGGTTTTACCCCTAGCTTGTGCGAATGAGCACCTACTAAGGAAAATGGATTCCTTAGTAGCAGTTCAATAAAATGTAAACTAAAAACTATAACAGAAATAAAGACTAAATCTAAACATGTGCATGAAACAAACAACAAAATTTAAAGAATGGTTTTTTATTGATAATACCTCCAATGTGGAGGTTGGTGAAGCCCTTTGAGCTGATCCGAGAGGTCGCTCCAAGCTCCAACTGCTCCTTCTCTTTCTCCAATGGTGGAAATGGGCCAAAAGGGGTTCTCAATGGTGAAAGTAGCTAAAAGGGTGAGCTAGGGTTTCAAGAGCAATTTTGGCAGAATAAGGATGCTTATGATTGTGGATGTGAAATAATGAGTCTCGATCACTTATTTATGGTTTTTTAGTGGTGGAGTGCTGGCTCGTGGTTTTTGGAAACCATATGGTTTAGGGCATCTTTTTAGCGTTTTTTCCTCTTTTCCTCTTTTTTCCTCATTATTTTATATTTTTTCTTCCCTTTTTGGGGATTTTTCTATTTTTTGAGGAATTTTGGATATTTTGGAGGAAAAAGGTGTTTTTATGGCCTTTTGGAGGCTTTTCGATGATTTTATGGCCTTTTGGAGGTATTTTAGGCCTTTTGGAGGCTTTTTAGTGGGATTTTCAAGGTTTTCAAGGGAAATATGGTAGGAAAATGGACAAATGAGCCATATAGTGGGGTAGATAAGGTAGTGAACACTTTTTGGGTGTTAACAGCTCAGAAGATTAAACGAGTAAGTAAGGAAATATCTTTAATATTTAAAATTAAGATTCAACTACCACAGTTGTTATATTTTATCATTCAAGCTACCATTATGATCTTAGGATCTTTAACTGAGAGAAAAACACGCACAACAGTAAAACACAAGCACAACACAAGAGACAAGAGACACAAAGAATTTTCTTTATAGAAACCAGAAAGGAGAAAACCCCGCAACTTCCTCAGAGATAGAATCAAACCCAAAAGTAAAACCCAAAAACATAAAGATGATCTCCTGACAGCAGCAGTCTCGCTCTTGTCCCAATAACTTCTCCTCTCACTCATGCACCCCAATGAGTGAGTGTGTGTGTGATAAATAGAGAGTATCACTCTCTATTTATATTCTTTCGTTCACTTGAAACCCACTCCAACATGTCGACCTCACTTAACAATTACTTACTAGAGCGGACATCTCTAGTAGTGTCTAATAACCCTAGTGCCCCACAACTATGGGGAGTTTAATCCTTGACCAATAGGAGGGTTACCCACAATGAATTGACATGACTTTCACATTATAGAAAATTCTCAATCGGAACATCGGGGCATGACATGACTCAAGTACATCCCAGAATAAACATCAGGTTACAATAGATAAGAAATACAAGTGAATACATTCCAAAGTTACAATTACATCAACAACAGTGACTCTATTTATTGTCTGAAACATCAAAGCGTAAGAAATCCTAAGCCTATAGTAAGGACTATTTATCAAAGATGTTTTTAGTTGTTGTTGTAATAGAAGCCTGAATACATTACTATTATGTTATAACTAAAGTATTTAACCATAATAATCCTAGAATTTCCTAAGCCCTAAAAATATCATTATTAATTTGGAAACTATAGATTAACTATGAAATCTAACAAAACTATGGATGTATTCGATGCATAAAAATAACAATTACAACCTAAGAAAACGTCAACATGCATAACCTAAAACTATAAACTAGTTTGAAGCTTCAACAAGCATATAATAATTTGTTTATTTTTGAACAAAATTAATAGCATTACCTTACATACTTGGCAAGGTTTAACATGTAGGTTCAAAACTATATCAATACCAAAAACAATTTTGAAACAAGTGGAATCCATGTGGTGGATGCTCGTTGGATGGAGGGTTTTGGGTGTTAAACCCTATGCAACAGCATTCAAGTTAGTCCTAAAATGCGTTTTTGGTTTCAACAATTTTTTTTGGATCGAGAAATGAGTCGACAGGCCCTCAGCCTCCTTGGGTCTCTGCAATAGTTTTCATTCCTTGTTTATCCTAGGTGTTAGTAGGTTTGAAGCTTTGGTTCTTTTCCATAATCGTTTCATTGAGATCAATCATTAAAGCTGTGGTCACTCTTGTTTTGCATAGCGTTAGCAGACTTGAACTCTGGTTTTTTTCCATCATTGATTCTTTGAGATCAACATTAAAAATGGTAAATTGTAATGACTCCTCCCATTATTATTCTTTCCTTTTAAATAAAAATACCAAGCTATATACTAATAGTTCGTTGCTGTGTTTTGTTTGATTGGTAGGTGAAAATTGTTGGAAAATCCTAGTTGTATGTTGAAGGTATTCTCTTGAAGCTACAAGGGTGAGTGAGGAAGGAGTGGTAATCCTCGGTCCCAACCTTGGGTACCCTTCGTTGTGAATGTGTCTGCGATGTTGCTAATGGTTTTGCAGTCTATTAAAAAGTACTTGTAGTAGAATGTTGATTCATTTCGGCAAAGAAATGGTAGATTTCATGAGGCCTTCCTTAGTGATAATGCTTAGGGTTTCACAAGGAGCTACGGATCTTGTAATATCGATTTAGGGTGAGAATATTATCGTTATAGGGTTTTGTAATCTTTGTGAAAACTGTGATTAAGTTATGTGGAATATTTTCTCGTCCTCTTGCTCAGCCACTATAACACTTTCATGGCTATGAATATGTTAAGGCATTTTGGTTTTAAGAGTTGAACCATGTGGCGACTGTATTGGTTAAATTGTGGATAAATTGAAGACTCCATTTATGATTATTTTGTTTCTCAGAGCTTACGGCCATAATGTAAATACTTGTTAGCATTTGTTTTCCCCTTGCAATTTGATTGCAACATGAATTAAGCTTGTAATTAGTTTTCTATTATGACGATAATTGGCTGTAAATTATGATACGACTGCAAATTAGTCAACCCATTGTGGAATTTTAGTTGTTTGAAATTCTATTTGTAAAAGATGTACTACAAAGGATTATCCTAGGGTTTTGTTTTTAATAAACAATTCTTTTAATTAGGTTAAAAGGTTAACCTTTGATTTTTTATATTTGTATAAGCAATATTTAGATTTTGATAGTTTTCCTTTTAAATTGGAAAAGTTGGAATTTATCCTTCGACTTAGCTATTGGATATATAATTAAGACATAATATTTGTTCCTCATCTGGAGTATATAGTTGTCTTATTTTTAATTATTTTATAGCTGTGGAATCTTCCTTTCTGCTTAAATAGGTTCTGTAATTTGATAAGAAGGTTTACATTTTAAGAGTAGTGTTTTATAACAATAGTTTGCAAATGTTAATAGTAATGTTAGAGTTATAATGATTGTTACAATTAGGTTGATTAAGTACTTAATTCATGTTCTGTAATATGAATATAGTATTATGTTTATGATTTAGGGTTTAAAAGTATTAGAATAATGAATTGTTTTTTCTTACTAATTGTTTAAACAGATTGTATTACAGTATTTGTTAATATGCTATACTTCACACAGTTTAATGATTGTGTGACAAGAAATTGTTGTATAGACTCTTTGTAATATCCTTAGAGGTTTTGTATACAAGGTTAAGTTCTAAAAATGGATTATTATGCTAAATAGCTTGGAAAAATAACATTAAGAATCTTCCAATGTTAACACATTTACTTGAAGATATTACTGGTAAACTTATCAGAAGAAAAGATTGTTGATTTATTTATATGGAAACTCTATGATTTGATAATAGTTCAGATCATTTTATCCATGTATAATCATTCCTATCTACAACTTAAAAATCCTTCTGTACTAGAGTACTTCATCATAAGATGAGTGGAAAAATGCAGAAAGAAATTTTACTCATTAATCAATCATTTCTAATTCTAGACTCATTTATTTTGATAATCATATACAAGTAAAATTTCCTGAATAAATTGCATACTTAAACATTCTACTAGCAGATTCATAGTATCTAAGTAATAATAGAAAAACTAAACATGACTGCTTCATTCCAGTAAATTGCTTAAAAATAAATAAATAAGATAACAAAATGGAACCTGGTAATTTCTAGAAGAGACAAACAACCCAAGGATCCCGTTCCACCCAACCTTTTCCTGAAGATAGTTCAAATGCTTGTCTTAGGACCCTCGACCTTGTCCACTGATCCACTAGGATGAATGCACTATGTGAACAAATGTGATTAAATACCCCTACAACTCAAAAAAATTACTTAATAGCAGTACTTCTGTCCTTGGTAGTAATTATCTCAGCTATCAAGTTGCACTAGTTTTGAATGCAGTATTAACACTCAAACCACTTCTAACTTTCCCCTCATCGAATCTCTTGTGCCCCTTTTTCAAATTCAAAAATTTCACAAGGTAAAAACTGAACAGCCTCCTTCTAAATTTGAAGGATAGATATATGCATTCCTAGGTCTTTTTTTCAGTTTTTTTAATTAATGAGCCACCTTCTCTTTTCCACTTTCTTCGAGAACATGAGCACAAAATTAGGGAAGTTCCCCCCTACAACATCTAGAAGTGATTGAGGAATATTCCATGTGTTAGTTTTCTCTCACCCAATGTAAAGTCCCCATTTTGGAAATTTTATCAAAATGGCCAATTCTTCAATTCTTTCACAATGTACTCAAATTCATCTTCTTAGAACTCTAGTTATATGGATTCAATTGATCCAAAATTCCTCCAATTGCTTTCAAAATTGGAGAGGAAGGTCCTGGGGGGTGACGGGAAATATTATCACATATATCATACACATAATAAACTGATATACCCAACCATATTATACAATTTTTAAGGGAATAAGTTTTGGGACAAGACTAGTCAATTTGGGAGGTGGAAATCCACCCTGGGTCCTGCAAAAAATCTCTTCACAACACTGTACAACCTTCACTAATGGTGGGTATGATACTTGGTTCTGTTATAATACATTAATCAAATTATATTTGAATCATCATATGTGGTTTTTGGGTCGAATAGGTATCCAAGCAAACTCCATGAAATTACTAGTAATTTTGAGGTTCCAATCCCCAATGGTAGATGACTCCAAATAGATCCAAATGGTCTCGAATTGTACCAGAAGGTGTATGAGTGATATCATAAATTAATTATATTTTTTATGGGTATTTTATTTCCTTCCAATCACTTCTGCAAGTCTATATAAAATTATGAATAAGATAGATGCTTTAACTAGCAATTTTGGGGCTCAAATCCCCTGTGTTATTGCCAGAATGGCTTCCCAAATGTGCAGAAAATCACTCAAATTATCAAATTGAATTATGGGATGTGTATAATACATTATCGTAGACTCATTTGCAGAACCAATTGAACTCACATATCTGTTGTCACTTCTTTCAATCAGATATAAAAAAACTAGTTTTGGACCCTTGGGGAAATGAGATGTAGTTTGCTCTAATGGCTATAAAATTTGACCCAATGGCTAGAAATTATCATTTAATGAATATGAAACCACTAATATTATTTAATTAAATTCCTTTCATTCATAAATCATCAATATTTTAGACATCCATTCAAATGTATTAATATTATAAGAGTTTACAACAAGAAAATGGGGAGATGGAACTATTTCTTTATTATTGATAAATAATACATGAAATTTATTTGAATTTTGCACTGATAAATTTATGAATAGAGATAGAATATTATTTACATTAGAATACAGAATTTTGGAGCAATATGAGCTCCCTCAAAAAGATAAATGGCTCATCAAGTGTGCCTCACTCCATCGGGCTGAAATATGTTGAAAGAATTTGAGATGGCAGGGGGAATGAGCTGAATCCTGAAGTGTCCAAAAGATGCTGTATATGCACCTATATATTATAAATCCATTTAATCTCCTTGAAATACTTAAGTGGCCTCTCCAATTACTAATTAGGATGGGAATCTTTCACCCTCGAAATTGGGTCAAGCATGAACTAGTCACTGACTAACTCTCTCTCTTCACAACAAAAAATTTCACAACCGATCAAAAATCCCCTTCTAATGGCTGCTACATGTATTTTATAAACATTAATTGTCTCCTCAGCTTCCAAATACATCCATAAACCAAATACAATTCGAATTGGTGTGGTTGTTCATACTATGCAATGCAGCCTCTCTCTTCACCTTCCATCTTATCCGAAATTGAGTAGGAAACCATTGGGATTCTCCAAATCACATGAGAGCTCTATTGGATGCTCTATTTTGACTAGATATGTCATATATGTTAGATGTCAGACTTCAAAATTGACTTGTGTCATAACTGTTAACCCAAAAAATCCCCCAATGAGCTCTACATGACCTACACCACCTAAAGACAACCATGCACGATCCTTATTTGACCCCCACACCCTTAGAAAGGCTCAAACATATGAAAAAGGGCTTAAAAAACCCTAAAAAGAGACAAAATAGCCCTCATATGGGCTAAAACCTCCAAAAAGGGTCTAAAACTCATCGAAGGAGCTTAAAACCCCCAAAGTAGCTAATAATTGGGTGAAAGGTGCTAAATCCCTAACCAGGGGCTTAAAACCCTAAATATTTAGAAAAAAAGATATAAATAGAGGGGTGGGGTTCACTCTCAAAACACTACTTCTCTCCCTATTGTTATGCTTCCCGTGTGAGTGCCTTAAGACCCTTTGCCTCTCAAACCATTCACCCTCCCTCTCCTCCATTTCTCCATTGATCCAAAGCTTCCATCCCATTGAGAGGTGCTCCCAAAGCTAGGGAATGGTGGCCCATTTCCACCCAGAGAAGGTATATTTGTGTTTTTTTTATTTTACATTGTAGTTATATAACATATTTTTCTTCCAGGTTTGTTGTTTAATGTTTTGCTGGAGGTTTCCATTGATTGCTTGCAACTCTTTCATTTGCTAACAGTTTCTTGCAGGGTTTCTATAGCTTGGCCCTAACCTTGTTTGGATGTTTTCCTTTTCTTCAACCAACATGAACCCTACCCTTCCATCCTATAGACAGAATGGAGTTGTTCCTTCCTATAGCTAGGGAGAAAGGCCTACTATAGATTTGGTGACCATACCAGGTTGATCCCATAGGATCCTTGGAATTAATTTTTGTGTTTCAGTTTTTATTTGCCCTAGTTTAATTTTCATTCAAATCTAGTTTAGATCTATCTTTTTATGCATTTTAATTCATATTCAAGCCTCCTTAAGGACACAACAATCCCATTCGGCCACAATACAGGTTACTGTCGGTCGTTCCTGGCTCAGGTTTAAAAAAATTTCATTTTTCGGAACAGGTCACACATATCAAGCTGAAAGGAGCAACCAGTTCTCTCATTTAGGCCCGAAAGGTGCGAATTCCTCTCAAAAAGTAGATCGCTCTGGTCTATAGTTTCTGAGCAACCCCCTTGCCAAATTTGGAGAAAATTTGGTGACCTCCTCGCCACATTTCCCCCGAAAAGAGTGATTTGTCTCTCAGATTCGGATTTTTAAGTTATTTGGGCTATCAGTGCGGCTCAGCCACCTCTGTCCATCAATATGTGTTTATTTCATAAATCTGTGTAAATAACTGATAAATCAAATGGTTAATGCTTTAATGAATCTGATTACAAATCTTGCATAAATTTACTGTATGTTAAATTTCAGTTATTGGAAATTAACATCTTTCCTAGCCCTTCATCCTCTACCCAATCATCACCCTTCAAGGTATTCTAGGATAAGACGAAGGGTGAAGCTTGTATAGTAATAGGCACTTCATTTGTAGTTTTTCAAGACCACTAAAAATGGGTGACTTGGAAGGTAGAGGGGGTGGATACCGATGGGGGTTTTATGGCATTCATGTCCTCCCTATTGACTAACCTTGCACCCGGAGAGTGACCTGAGGATCTATGGATGGGCTTTGTCCCATTGTCTTGAGATCCCAGCACTCTTTCTTGGTTGAAGAGAAATACAAGTGTAAGGCAGTCACCTAGTAAGGCTACCATAGTTTAGATTCAGGTATGGCATGTGTTTAAATTTATGTTTACAATTTACTGCTTTCATAAACAATGTATCCATGATATAAGTGTTGCAATAAACCAAAAAATCTCTGTGGAATATTCATAAACCATACAAGAAACCACTAGGTATAACAGAAATACAATGGACATGCACACAAACCATACCACATAAAACAACCAAACTCGGTTCATGACATTGAGCTAGCCATTAAAATTTATAATTTGCACTAATTCAAACACTTGCAGTCTTTGAGGACATAAGTCCTTGACTACCTTAACCATGGGAAGTACTTGGGCTCAACCTAGAAAATCATTGTAAGGACTACCATGGGAACCCCAAAATAGCTGGCTGCTGAGAGAAATTTCCAAGTGAAACGGGCAACAACCCCCACCGATTGACTAGCACTTCCATGAGGAAAAGCCAAGCTCTGTCTCTTGTCAGTATTGGTGGCCGAGTGACAACCTGAAAGCCAATAGGAAGCCATTAAAAACAAGGTCCAAAATGTCACTACCATATTTCACCACTTGACATACCAACTAGACACAATTGATCCCACATGCTCTTCCTCATGCCTGAGAGGTGATCCACCACATCTTGGGTCCTTGAAAAAACACCATCGAGACCATTCTCAACAACCCTCTACACCATTAGAAGGACACACAACCTCTGATTCAGACTCATAATCATACCAATCTGAGCCAAATCTACACACTGCACCATCTAACCCCATGGCTGGTGCAAACCCGGATCCATTTTTCGGGTTGGCGATCGGCAGTGGACCCATGTCCATACCCCACACCAGCACCAATACCCCTATTGGTGGACCTGGCACTATCTTGCAAGCTATCATAAGTCAGCTACTACCACCCATACTGATCAGTTAAAATTCCCCACCTGTCATGCTTGGGGGAAGCCTCTTGTCCACTCACATTGCCCCACTTGGCATGCCACCCTTCCACCTACACTATCCCTCCTATCATACATGGGAGCATTGTCCCTTCCACTCACACTTTACTACTTACCATACACGGGGTAAGTGTCCCGTCCACAACTGTGCCACAAGCACCCCCAGTCACATAGGTGCATCATGTTCATGCAAACCCCACCACCATTGCTACTCCATCACACATAAACCTTGGGTCAAACCTTCCTTTCATGGCATGCCTCAACCTGCATGACTTGGATCGGTTAACAAATGACCCCATATGCCATCAAACCTTTTGACCTCCCATGCCAACCAAAATCCCCTTAGACATCCCCAAGTTTGAAGGGAAGGCAGGGGAGTTCCCCCAAAACCATATAATGACATTTCACCTATGGTGCTCATCAAACAACATCGTAGATGATTCGATCAGACTTAGACTATTCAAACGCACCCTCACAGGTGCTGCAGCCAAGTGGTACATTGAGCTACCACAAGGCAAGTATCCATATTTAAACTCCTTGGCCTTTATGTTCCTGCAATATTTTCAGCTTCCCATTAGATATGATGAAGTAGTGGAAATATTTGTATCTTTTTTCCAAAACACTACGACCCACATCACTGACCACATCCATGAGTGGAGGTGACGTCGCAATGTGTGCAAGATCAATCTTGATGACAATATATTTCTGGATTAGTTCTTGAAAACCTTGCTGCCACCTATAGCCAAGTACATCGCCTCCGAATGTCCCCAAATAGAGGAATAGGCCATCTTGAAGTCCTAGCAGTTTAACCTCATCTATGCATAGTTTGGATACCTTTACACTGTCATTATGGACGCTCCTCATGTAGGCACCTCATACCAGGATGCACCGGGGGCATCCCATGCTGCAGATGGCATCATAGGTTTTGTCTCCCACCAACCACACCACCGTCAGACACCACCTGCAATACCACCACAACCAAGCAACACCCCTAGTGTTTTCTACCAAAACCAAACTCCAGACTATGCAAGAATGATGTCCTAGTCTGGATCTGCAAATTCTTATGTACAACCTGCGCCAGAGCAGTACGCCCAAGAATTAGCTTGGCTGACACAACAATATGCGAGACAAATGCTCACATTTGTGGCACCTTCACCCCCCCAAGCCTACTATGCACGGGCCTATGTAAGCTGCTCAAGCCCCTGCCCCCACTCTACTAGCATATTTAGGACAGGTGTTTGCACAGCAAAATCGTCCCAACCAGCCAGCCCCCAATAACCAATAAGGGTAAGCTAGAAATAACTAAGCCCAAAACCAAGGAAACAATCAACCGTAGGGAGGCGATCAACAACCAAACCTTCCCAACAATGCCAGGGAAAACTGGCCAGCCCAAAATCCTCAGCAACCGAACGCACCTAGACACAACGCTTCATTGTGCACAAATCAACCATGCAAGTTGTGTGAGGTCTATGGGCACTATGCACATGAATTCCTCTTCATGGGTTGCGCCAAAAAGCCATCCACAATGAGGTTCAACACGCTACCAATATGGAAGCCCTAGCTCAACCCAACCCAGCACCACTAGGGCTTCCACCCATGGTCCTCCAAAACCCATTGCCATTCCAAGGATTGGTAGCAACTGTACCCGCTCCCCAACCCAATCCCAATGCTTGGGGGGCACCTTCAATAACAAAAATAGGTGTTGACCACCTACTAGCCATGACAACTGAAGAGGTCAATTTATGGACCAAACAAAATCAGTATAGAACTAACACCGAACCCGCTAACACATAAGTGGCATCTATGTCCAAAAAATCCAATGCACCTCTTCATTTACACCCTTTTCCTCTGTGGCCCCCATACGAAGGGTTTCCAACAATGTTACAGATAGAGCTACTGTAAGCTATAGCATCATGGATGATTTGTCCCAAACACCTATGGCCATGTCTGCTCTTGAGGTACTTAAAACCTTCCCAACACAGTGAAAAGCCTTAGTAGCTACCCTGGGTGTTGTAGACCCCTCCAATTTTGCATTGATCACATTTGACATGGATAATGGAGAACCACGGATACCATCAACCACTACCTTCCAAATCCTGATTTCCATCTAGAATTTGGTTGTGCACCGGTGTATCATGGAGGAGGGGGAATCCATGTGCGTTATGTATACCTTGGTCCGGCAGAAGCTTGGATCCCCAATTTCGCAACCATCCTCTACTACTCTACGGGCTTATGATGGCCACCCCACTAAAGCCCAAGGAATCCTCCCACACATTCCCATCACATTAGCTGGGAAAATAGTATTGATTGACATAGAGGTTGTCAATTCTTAGTTGGACTATAACCTTCTACTCAGAAGAAGTTATATGTATGCCATGAGAGCCATAGCATCAATTTTTTTCCACCTCATGATGTTACCTCACAAAGGGAAAATCGTGATGGTTGACCAACTAACTTATCACGATCAGCAAGGGCTAACTACACCTGCTAATGTTATCCCTATGATAAACACCATTTATCCGTAAGGGCTAACTGCACCTGCCAGTGTTATCCCTGCGGTCAATACCATGGTTAACAACATACCAGCCTCCCCATTGTTGAATGTGGGCCCTGGGTTGTTTTTCAATACCACCATGATGGATTATTTCCCCTTAGTGTCACCATCACCGACACCAAATAAGACTGTGGATTTGTGCATGCTTTAATCCAGCACTGTTGCTCCTAAACACCCACCGTAGTCGTAGCCCCAATCGCAATCACAACACCATCCACAGCCGCAAGATCATCAGCAGTCTCAGCATCATCCATAGCTGTAGCATTATGCACAGTTTCCATGACAACCTCATCCCCACATGCAACCATTAGGGAGTTATCTGGGCTCCTCTCCAATCCACACAATTCCCTTACTCTTTCCCCTGCTTGGTGTCATGAGTAATCCAATAATGGCTACCTTAAACTTACCCAATTTCACAATGGGAATTCCCATGTGGTACCTTGATCCACTGGCCCAACGTCCAATTCCCCAGGTAGTCTTAACCCCCATGCAACCCATTGCAATCAAATCTCATCCTCCACCCGGCCTGTAAAAACCAACCATCGCACCCACACCCGCACCGCCCCACCCAAAAAGGGCCAGGGGAAAAAATGTGAAAGCTATCGATGAACCTCAATAGATCCTGCCTTGCGCTGTCTATGAAGAACAGGGCCACCCAACTCAAAACTACTCCGAGATTCCCATAATACACACACATTTGGATGCCATGGATACAATGAGAAACCTCCCCATGGTTGAACTCCCAAAGGGGGCAATAGTGAGAAACAAGTTGTTGAGAACAAACCATGCTTGCACACTCTGCAGATTGTATGGACACTATTCTCACCATTTCCAGGACTTATCTGAGTTTCGAATGGCTCTATCCAACCTTGGGCAACATTCCCTTGAATCTGAGATCACTTTGATCAAATAATTCCATCCCCAACCTCTTTCTTCAGACACCATGTCCATTTACATGATGTCCAGTTCTACAGATCCTCTTGTCTCCACCATCACCAACAGTCCATCAGACCTGTCCCTTCGTTTCTTCCATAATGATGAGGAGATACTTGAATCCTTAACTACCCTAGAATACCCATGGGACGACATGCACCATCGCTTGTTTTTCCTCCTCGAAGAACTTGTGTTACAGTCTGACTAGTTTTCCGTGGAAACCAAAGATTTCATTATTCATGGAAAAGTCAACTGGTTCAAAAATCTCATTCCGGCACTAGATGCCTTTGAATAAGGGAACATGGCCAACATCTTGTCAACCATCAAAATCAACATCTCAACCAATCCTGAGGTTGTTGAAGAAATCATACTGGGGGCATCTTGATCCCCAGAAGAAGTTGTTGCCTACAAAGCCCTCTTCCAAGAATTCCATGACATCTTTGTCAGGTCCTACACTAAAATTCCTGGGTTGGATCCATCCATTTTGGAACACCACATCGACAGATGTTCCAATGTGGCCCTCGTTCGCCAAAAGCAATGACCCATCCATCTCTTCAAAGTTGCCGCGGTCAAAGCTGAAATTGAGAAGCTGCACATAGTCGGCTTCATTTACCCCATTACGTACACCACTTGGGTTTCAAATCTTGTTCCCGTGAATAAAAAATAGGGTGCCATCCACGTTTGCATAGACTTTCACATTTTGAATTGGGCATGTCCCAAAGATAACTTCCCAACACCCTTCATCGATCAGATTATCGATGCATGTGCCGGACATGAAGTCTTTTCCTTCATGGATGGATTTTCCGGATATAACCAAATCCATATCCGGAAATAAGATCGTTACAAGACTGCATTCACAACCCCGTGGGGCACATTTTCCTATTAAGTAATGCCCTTTGGTCTAAAGAACATTGGATCCACCTTCTAGCATGCCATGGCACACTATTTTTGTGACCTCATCCACATCATGTTGGTCTATCATGACAAACTCATTATGTGGTCACAAAAGAAAGCACAACACATAGACGACTTGCAGCAAGCCTTCCTATGATGTTGCAAGTACAAAATCCGCTTGAACCCATTCAAGTGTGTTTTTTGTGTCCCAACAGGCCATCTGCCAGGGTTCATTGTGTCACACAAAGGAATGACCACAGATCCCCTGAAAGTCCAAACCACTTTCCCTCTAATGTCACCTCTTTAAGTGACGACAGTTCAACTTGTAATATAGTCTTGTCCCTTTCTTGTTTTACACGTTTTTTGTTTTTAAGCCGAGTCTTATGTATTGTTTCCTTCATTGCTCCAAATGGATCCTACCTCAAATTAGTACATTGAATTTGCTGACAGAGCAAGCAGATGGTCCCCAAACCTTGCCTCGGCTGCATGGGTCATCTACTCCCCATCGCATGAGTTGATCCATATTGATAGAATATGCATGGGCAGTGCGACCAACAACCAAGATGAATATGATGGTGTCAATGGCCTCTTGGCCGCTGCTATCTAGTTTGGAATTTTCCATCTCGATGTCTTCTTAGACTCCCAGCTGCTTGTCTCCCAGTTGAACAACTACTACCGGTTGCATTATCCCTTCCTCTTTAGAAAATTCCTACGCACTAAATAGATGGCTAGAACATTTGAATCCATCACATTCACACATGTTCCCAGAAAACTCAATAGTGTAGCAGATCAAATGGCTAATGACATTCTAAATTGGCATATTCATAATCACATATAGGAAGCATACAAACACAACATCATGAATCATCATACATAAACATGCATACACATGTAAAAATACATCACATAGGCATTTCATTCCACATCATCATAAAAAGATTCACATATAAAAAACCATAAAAATCACATCCACGTGTGTCAAAAATATATATAGATAGATAAATTGCATGTCCAAAATATGTCCAGTACAAAATGAGAAGCCACATATGCTTTCTCAGCTGAATATACATAGTGATGCAAAATATCCTAAGTGCACCAACACACTAGGGGAAGCCCCACTAGCTGCTAGTCTAACTCAAACTCATCCTCATAACCTAACTTAGTATCATCATCTTCTTCTTCCTTAGAAGACTCATCATCATCTGCAGGAAGATCCCCTCGCACCGCCTGATGAAAGTAATCACATGCTACAACCATCCTCCTCATCACAGACGTCCACTCCGAAGGCACACTATGAATGGCGGGGATCAGCTCATTGTCTAAATGCTGCTAGTCATCATCAGAGATCCCCTCAGCTAGCTGCTCCAATTGTGAAAAAATAGTCTCCACCTCCCGTCGTCGCCTGCGAGGGTTCCCTACAAGGACCGCCACCTCCGCAATAGCCAGCAACCACCTCCGATACCCAGGTGGTGAGCGAGGACCAATATTTGCATACACAAACAAAGACACCATCAGTCTATAGATATAATCATCAACCAACTCAACTACACTATGTATAAATATGAATACAAAAACATCACACATACATACCAGTTGGTCCCCATGCCTGGCCAAGAGCTTGGGGCATCTCAGGGTCCCCACGATAGTCCATACCCACATAAGGGTGCTCCTTAATATTCATTGGGAGCTATCACCACTCCTCAAGTAACTCCTCGGTGAAGAAGCAGCCCACTTTTCCACCACCCTCTCATACCATCATCTGGCACTATCTACGCATCCGAAACTCTCATCGACCACCATCCCGCACTACTCAATGCAGATGTGGAGTAGGTACTTTCTCAACAAAGAAAGCACATAATAAAGACCCAAAACAAAAGTCTCCCCTTGTTATAGCTGATTTTACCACACCTGGTGAATCACACTTATATGGCCTTCCTCTGTCCCTCAGTAGACTCTTTGGACCCCATGGACCTTTTTTATACCTTTGATGTTTCCAAGATCATCCCTAAAAACATGCCTAAATTGCTATACATGACTTTTAAATCCTTTCTCATGTATATACACGGGTTTGACCCCTAAAACCATGTACATCGGGATGTGTGCAAAAGGAAAAATTATTTTGGAGTTTTCCTTGACATGGATCCAACTCACTTGTCTCCTAGCCTTCCATTTTCCTTGAGATCGCTCGAATTCGACCCTTCATTGCCCCATTAAATATCTATATAAGGAACCCCTTGGATACATTGAAGAATATGGGGGAATTGAGAGCAAAGAAACTATAGTCCATTGTTGCTGGAACTTATGCTTGAGTTTGCATCCCTTTGTCCCTTGGAGCACTTTGGTGTTCTTCCCAAGCTTGGATTTTTCTTGTGAGCTTGCTATTGAGAGATGGAGGATTGAGGTAGTGGACTCCCAAGTGGGGGATTCAGTTTGTTCGATTCGTAGACGTGCCGACAAAGGTTGTATTAATTGTAATCTCTGATTTTATATTAATAGAAATATATTTTCCTATCCAATAATGTATGTTTGAATAAATATTTTATCCATGGATGATTTCAAATGCTTATACGTTGTTGATTATATATGCTAGAGTAGATATAACACCAACATATATAGCATGCTTGTCTTGTTTACTAGTTGTTGAGGAAGTAATTTATCAATTCATGATGGAGTTGGAAAGCTCTACAGGAATCTACTTCAACCGTCCAGAATAAGGTACGAGTTTTGATCCTTTAGTGTTAGATATTTGATTTCTCTTGCATATTGGAAAGGATTGATTTCTGGAGTCACCAATTCTGTTACGGAGAGAAATTCCTATGGCTTGGGGTACCACAACAGATTTTACCACACCTAGTGAATCACACTTGTATGGCCTTCCCCTATCCCTCTACAGACTCTTTGGACCCCATGTACCATTTTAATACCTTTTATGTTTCCAATATCATCCCTAAAAACATGCTTAAATTGCTATACGCGAGTTTAAACCCTTCCTCACATATATACGCGGGTTTGAACCCTAAAACTGCATACATCGGGATGTGTGCAAAAGGTCAAATTCTTTTGGATTTTTCCTTGACATGGATCTCATTCACTTGTCTCCTAGCCTTCCTTATGCCTTAAGATCTCTCAGATTCAACCCTTCATTGGCCCATTGAAGAGCTATATAAGGAACCCTTTGGATACATTGAGGAATATGGGAGAATTGAGAGCAAAGAAACTATAGTCCATTGTTGCCGAAACTTATGCCTCAGACTACATCCTTTTGTCCCTTGTAGCACTTTGGTGTTCTTCCCAAGATTTCCTTTTGCTTGTGAGCTTGCTATCGAGAGATGGAGGATTGAGGTGGTGGAGGCCCAAGTGGGGGATTCAGTTTCTCCGATTTGCAGATGTGCCGACATAGGTTGTATTCATTGTAATATCTGATTTTATATTAATAGAAATATCTTTTCCTATTCAATAATGTATGTTTGAATGAATATTTTATCCATGGATGATTTCAAATGCTTATACGTTGTTGATTATATATGCTAGAGTAGATCTAACACCAATATATATAGCATGCTTGTCTTGTTTATTGATTGTTGAGGAAGTAATTTATCAATTCAAGCTGGAGTTGGAAAGCTCTACGAGGATCTACTTCAACCGTCTGGAATAAGGTACAAGTTTTGATCCTTTAGTGTTAGATATTTTATTTCTCTTGCATATTGGAAAGGATTGATTTCTGGAGTCAAGCTTTCTATTGTGGTACCCCAAAGCAAAGGAATTTATCTCCGCAACAGAATTGGCGACTTCGCTGGGGAGTTCCTAGTAGTTTTCCTTTGGGGGTTTTTATTGGCATTCAATGACTTTGAATTGCTCTTATTTCTCTGTTTATATGTCAGGTCTAGGGGAATGTATGCCTGGTAGTGTATGATTGGTGTGAATTTTGTCTCAGCTTCTCTGTTTGCCTTTTTTTTATGCACTTTTCTTCCTATACGCTAGTTTTTAACTCACAATCGTGTATATACGTGGTTTTCACTGATATGTCCATGTATATATGCGGGTTTACTTCGAACAGCCACGTATGCCCTTAGTTTTTCCTTATAGAGGAAGATTGATTGTTGCTAGGTGAATTTTGATAATTGATGAGTCTCCTTTGACACTGCTAGAGTTTGTATACACCTCTATTTCTGACCAGACGAATTTTTTTAAGGGTAAATTTCTTTTTTAAGAGTGTTCTTGTGATTGCATTTTCGATTTTTTGTTTTGGGATTAGTGCATTATATTTCTTTTACCTTAGTACTTTTTGTTAGGGCTATTTGAGTGTGCTTGCCGAGTCTGGGGGTAGTAGAATCATTCTTTTGCTTTAGTATCTCATTTTTGTTTCAAAAAATCCAAAAATATTTGCGTATTCGCATCATTATGCATTGCATTTTTGCATTTGGCATGGTACTTGCACTAGGTTTTTCTTTCAAGCATTAGTCAGGACTTCATATAGGAATGATTGCACTTATCATTTGAAGAAAAAATTTGCATTTCACATAGTAGTATACCCTGTTTTCATTGGACACAATGCATTTGCATTGATTGTTAGGTGTGCATTTTGCTTAATGTTGCGTCGTAACACCATTAGTTGCACGGCCATATACCTCTTTTGAGTAATAAATCCAAATAAAATCAATGCTTAATTAAAATGGATTACACCTTTTTCTTTAATAGGGTTCACCAGCAAGATTAGGTTTTAGGGTCTTGGAATAGTTCATTGTTAGTAAATTCTCCAAGACCACTAAACAACAACATGTAGTGTCTGTCTAGGTGAGAGTGTGAAATTCCTTGGTATAATTGGTGTTTCTCAGGATCCTCCTCTCAAAAGGGAGTTAAGCATGAGGAAGTGTGAGTGGTTATTGATTGGGATGACCCCTAGTCATAACTGAGTAGCACCGGAGATATTTCCATTATTGTATTCATATCTGGGGTCTCTTTCGAGAGTTTCGGGCTTTGCTACCCTGCCCATACGGTCAATCCCGCCTGTGAATTTCTCCCTGAGCATTGATTATATTGAGGTGACCTTAGTTGCCTTACCTAGGATATCGAGGGGGTACTTTGCAGGGGTTATTATGCAAGTGTCCCAGCCAGGTTGGGGTCAGACAACACAGTCGCTTTACGCATTGAAGCTGAGGGCTACAATAATTGGTTACGTAGCTCCGCTTGTTGTGTATGGGAGTCTCAAGCCTCTCCTAGGTGAGACATACTTGCTTCATTCGGGAGCTCACTTAGCCTATCCTTGATTGCTTGTGTTTGGCTTTAGATTTTATTGGTGTATGCTCTGTGCATGTTAGCTTGCTTAGGGTTTGCGTAATTAGAGAGTCTTTTATATTTTTGAGTCATTATGGATTCGGGTGCGGCTCCTCGCCATTCTCATAATTTAGTAGGACTTCTAACTTCTACCTCTCCTCCTCCTTTGGGAGAGAGAAACAGACGGTCCAGGAGAACTACTTCGCACATTGATTCATGCATGATGGGAGATCGTGAAGATGGTATTCCTGAGATTTCTTCTCCACTTCGAGTGGATGAAGGGGAGTTTACTCCTAACTATGATATTTCACCTGATATGCCTGTAATTTATGAGATAGGTACTTTTCATGATAGACCTACTTACTCTAGCTATGATCCCCCATTCAAGCATCGCCGGTATGGAATGCCAGACGACGAGAATCATTATGAACCCATGAGCACTAGTTATGGTAGTTATGGTATGTCCGGTATTCCCACACATGATTTGGCATGTCATTTCAAATCAAAGTTTGAACCTAACACTACGCCTGGGGGCACTCCCATTCCTTACCATGCAGAGAGGTTCGGGACCGCGAGTCATATTGCACCTTCCGTCCTAGTGGTGGAAGCTACATCACATATTCCTCCTAGAACTAGGGTTGGTGATCCTATTAGGATACCAAATTCAAGATGAGTGACTATAGGGAACACCACATATATTATTTCACAAGTCCCTTCATCATCACTTCCTTGTTCTTCGAATGTCATTCCTCCACCTCATTCACATGGTCCTTCGGTCCGCAATGTCGCTATGATTCATGTCCGTACCGCTGCTACTCTCATAGTTGTGTCTCAAGTTTAAGTACCTCCTGTTGTTTTTAGGGGTCGTATCCCTACTTCTAGAGGTCATGTCATTACTTTCGGAGCCTACGTTCCTACTTACAGAGTGTCTCATGGGACATCTCATGGGATGTCATATGGACCTTATTATGGGACACAGTATGGACACAGTTATTCACCTCATGGGTATGGGTATCAAAAACCCGCTTACTCTTTTGATTAAGGCTTTGTAGCCCCACATAGTCAAGGTACACCACATTATGGTGCTTCCATGACACCCTACATGGGTCAAACGGGAGGAGGGAACTATGGCCAAGGCCATGGTGGTTATGGTAATCAGACCTATATGAACCAAAACTATCAGGGAGTGGTGCATCGACCTACTCATCCTAGGCTCCCTTTCCTTGCAACGCTAAATCTTCTTGACTTGTCGAGACTGACAAACGATCCTGTATCTCATGACCCAGCTTGGCCAGCTGTCCCTAGTAAGCTTCCCTCGTACATACCCAAATTTGAGGGCAAACCTGGAGAGGATCCGAGCGAACATGTTACTACATTTCAACTATGGTGCTCTTCCAATTCCTTACATGAAGATTCGATCCGTTTAAGGCTATTTCAATGCACCCTTACAGGGCCTACTATGAAATGCTATATAGAGTTACCTAGGGGGTCATTTGCTTTGTTCAATGACCTAGCGATGACGTTTCTCAACCACTTCCAGCTACTGGTGCATTACAACGTTGTTATGGAACTCTTGTCGACATTTTGGCAGGATAAATCCACACATATCTCAGACCATATCCAAGAGTGGCGTAGATAGAAGAGGTTGATTAAAGCGTTCATACCGCCGGAGCTTCTCCTCGAGTGGTTCCTTAAGTTGTTATGGCCTTATATAGTGAAGGATGTTTCTACATCCGGAGTTCAAAATGAGGAACAAGCCATTTTTAGGGCGCAAAAATTGGACTTGATTTATGCTCAATCCGGTTTGTTATATGAGATCATTCCCAATGCTCCGCATTCTAGTTTCAACCCCAAAGTTAAACTTGGACCACATGCCGATGGAATTGTTGGTTGTGCAAGTGTTAATCCTATGGATTTAGTTGTGTAGTAGGTCAGTCAATTGTCGATCAACCAATCTGCTTCGGGACAAGCCACGGCTTCATCTCAACCCACCCAAACGGCAAGTGTGCTTTCGGTGTAATTGTCGAACCAGAAGGGTAACCAGTAACCCAAAAGGATTAGAAAGAAGTGTAAAAACAATTGTAAGGGTGGGAATAGGAATGAAAAATATAATACTAATGACAAGAACACTCGAAATGCTGCGGGGAACAAGCAATCTAAACGTAAGGTTAAATTTCCTTACAAGTTATGTAAGGAGGATCACCTCACTTACTTGTGCCCTCGTATCGATGAAGACTCGATATTCTTAGCACAGGGCCCAGCTGTGCTGACCAACCCTTTACCTCACAATCAAAACATGAACTCGAGAACCCATGATTAGTTTGGTGGTGATCAAGATCCGTTGGAGGCTAGTGGTCATGGTTGCATCAACATGGTGCGTGCTATGAAGGTTGTGACTCGTGCAAAGGACTATGGTTCGTCACAACCCAACCCAGGAAAGGAACCTAATCCACTAGGGACTCCTTTACATATTGAATAACCTATGGATAAACCTGAAGCTACACCTCACATTCCTAAGGGAGTCCTTAAGTGTTCGGGGCACAATCCTAATGCCCGAGCCACCTAGAACTATTCTGTTGTCAAGGATTTGGGCCACACTCCTTGTGCGATGTCTGCACTTGAAGTACTTCAGAGTTGTCCTTCACAAAGGAAGGATTTGCTTTCTTCCTTCGTGATTAAATTTGAAACAACGGGACTCCAGCCTCGCTTGCCTTAGTATGTGTATCTTTTGATTCATGTAGAATGTCTTAACATGACCGTCAAGCGCACTGTGATTGACAAAGGTGTTGCTGCTTCTATGATGTCTTTATCATGTTGGAAGGGTTTAGGTTCCCTCGAGTTGTCTAAATCCAGTACCATGTTGACTACTTTTGATGGGAGATCATTTAGGATACATGGGAT
The DNA here is from genome assembly GCA_001517045.1 of Pseudotsuga menziesii. Classification (NCBI taxonomy): domain Eukaryota; kingdom Viridiplantae; phylum Streptophyta; class Pinopsida; order Pinales; family Pinaceae; genus Pseudotsuga; species Pseudotsuga menziesii. Next base: position 69,654 of record LPNX010274912.1, on the reverse strand, counting down.
CCTTCCTTCTCTTAAGGTCTGTTTGGGAGGGAAGACCATTGTGATAGAGGTCGAGGTGGTTGATGCGCCCCTTGACTATAATCTCTTGCTGGGTAGGAATTGGATGTATAGTATGCAAGTCATAGCTTCTTCTCTATTTCATGTTGTATTCTTTCCATTTAATGGGAATATAGTCACGATTGATCAAATATCATTCAAGAATCTGTCGATTACTGCATCTTCGAGAGCTTCGATCTCGATTGTTGAGCACTCTCAGCCGACAACTGGGAGTGTGGGTGTGGGCATGTATCCATCCCTAATGGGAAGCTTTAGTTGTCCTACACATGTCCTTATGATAGGTTCTAGTTTCGGTGATTCTTCGACATCTGTGAGATTGGTGTCTTTTCGCATGAACCATATGGAAGATCCTTGGATTATTCCTACACCGAATACTTCAAGTGAGCCCATCATGATGGATGTGCCGTTGCCTACAACTATGATAGCTTCTCAAGCTAATATTGGGTGTGTTGCAGAGCCTAGTGTTTCCTCTTCATGGATGGAGGAGGAGGACCTGTATGTGCCGCCTGCATGGTAAGTTCAATATTATCACACACATGATTTCCTTAATAGTGTTTTTCCTTCAGACGAAGCAATTATTGAGGCCATGTCAAGGGTTGAGCCACCTTGGGAAGAATTGCATCATAGATCTTATTTTCTTCCTGAGCTTGACCGCTTGGAGCGTGAGGACTTTAGGGAGGTTCTTAGTGAGAGAATTGGTAGTCCCATGGTTCCATTAAGCTCTCTTGGTCCGATGGCTGATGGGAACATGGAAATTATATCTCCTACCATTCCTATCAATATATCTCATGATCCTGGAAAGATTGAGAATGTCTATATTGGGGCAGAATGTTCCCATGCTGAGATTCAAGAGTACATCGAGTTGTTTAATGAATTTCATGATATCTTTGCTTGGTATTATGATGAAATGCCAGGTATCGACCCTCGCATTGTTGAACAGGAGATTAAAACTTATCTCAATGCTAAGCCTGCTCGACAACACTTGCGTGTAGTGAATCCTAGGAAAGCACCCACGATTAAGGCAGAGATAGAAAAAATGTTGAAAGCCGATTTTATCTATCCCATTACCTTGACAGAGTGGGTTTCAAATCTTGTTCCGGTGGATAAGAAACTGGGAATGATCCTTATATGCACTGATTTTCGTGACTTGAATCGTGCCTGTCCTAAAGACAATTTCTCCACACCATTTATTGATCAACTTTTGGATGAGTGTGTGGGTGGCGAGGTTTTTTCCTTTATGGAAAGCTTTTCCAGATACAATAAGATACAAATTAAACCTGAGGACCAACATAAGACCGCCTTTATTTGTACTTAGGGAACCTTTGCATATCGGAAGATGCCTTTTGGACTTAAGAATGTCAGAGCCACTTTTCAGTGGGCTATGACCTTGATCTTCCATGATCTCAAATCAATTATTGAAGTATTTTTGGATGACCTTGCTGCTCATTCTCGTATGAGAATGCATCATTCCTATCATTTGAGATTAGTGTTCGAAAGGTGCCACCATTATTTGGTCAGGTTAAATCCTCACAAGTGCATATTTTCCGTGAAGTCTAGTTGCCTATTAGGGTTCATTGTCTCCAAGGACGGTATAAGAGTTGACCCTTTGAAGATAGAGGCAATACTTCAGTTGTCTCCCCCGACAAACATTAGACATCTTCAATGTTTGCAAGGCATGGAAAACTTCTTATGAAGATTCATTTTCAACTTTGCCAATTTGACTAGAGGCTTTATGCGTATTTTGAAAAAGGACACCACCTTTTGTTGGGATGAGTGAGCCCATGAGTCCTTTGATGTGCTTAAACGAGCTTTAGCATCGGCCTCGGTGATTAGTCCACCCAACTATAGCTGTGACTTTCTACTTTATGTGGTCGCATCCATGGAGATGATTTGTATGGTTTTGGTCCAGGAGGATGAGGAGCTCCAACAGCATGTCATATATTACCTGAGCCAAAACCTTATTGACGTGGAATTCCATTATTCCCATGTTGAGAAGCTTGCCTTAGCTACTGTACATGCAGTTCAACGGTTGAGACATTATATTCTCCTTCACCAAACCTTGGTTGTAGCCCATGTCAATCCGTTTAAATTCATCCTCACTTGAAGGATGATTGGGGGAAAGTATAATAAAAGGATTGTCATCCTGCAAGAATTCGATCTCGAGTTTGTTTTGGCAAAATCGAAGAAATCATTAATTTTTGCAGAGCTTATATCGGATTTCCCAAGCGAGGAGGAGGAGATGGTTTGTGAAGATACATTTGTTGATGAGCACATATTCTTAATCTCAACTTTGGATCCATGGTATGGAGACATTATCATATATTTACAAACATTGAAGGTCCCTACTCACCTCTCCCAGGATGAACGATGATGATTACATCACGTATCCAAGAATTACCTCATAGTGGATAACACCTTGTACCACCATGGGGTAGATTCCCTTTTACATCATTATTTAACTCATGAGGAGGCTGAGCTTGTGCTGAATGATTTCCATGGAGGGGCATGTGGTGGTCATTTATCTGGGATTTCTACAGCCCAAAAAATCTTAAGAGAAGGTTATTTTTGGCCGTCAATATTTAAAGACTGTGTAGATGCGGTCAAGAAGTGCCACCCTTGCCAGGTGTTTGCATAGAATATGCACTTGTGACCTATCCCATTACATCCCATCATCACCGCCAGTCCCTTCACTAAGTGGGGGCTTGATTTCATGGATTGCAAACCAGCTTCCGCTGGGGGGCATCATCATATCATAGTGACTATTGACTACTTCACGAAATGGGCCGAGGCTATGCCTACAGTTAAATCTGATGGTGAGATAGCCACACACTTTGTATTCAACTAGATTATTACTCGGTTTGGTATTCTGAAGGAGCTTGTCACTGACCATCGCATGCACTTTCAGAATCGTATGATGGAAGAATTGGCCTCAAAGTTAGGGTACAAGCAAGAGCATTCCTCATCTTACTACCCTCAAGCGAATGGATAGGTTGAAGCACTGAACAAATCACTGAAATCCATTCTCCAACGAACCATCGCACAAAGAAAGATGAATTAGCACATTATTTTATATCCCACTTTGTGGGCTTATAGAACCGTTGTTAAGAATGCCACGGGTTTTTCTCCATATCAGCTTGTACATGGAGTGGAGTTGGTATTGTCGGTTGAGTGCGATATTCCTTCTTTGGAGCTAGCCATAGAGCTCTTACTAGACACTTCCCCATTGGAGGAGCGTTTGGTCCACTTAGAGAAACTTGATGAGCAGTGCTGAGATGCCTTGGTGGCTCTAGAAGTGAATAAGTGTCGCGTTAAGGTCCAGTACGATAATTCTATCCATCCAAGGAGGTTTAGTGAGGGAGATTTGGTCCTTTTGTGGGATGAACCGAAAGAACCCTTGGGGGCAGGAAAGTTTAACCCCATGTGGCATGGTCCTTACATCGTTAAACATGTATTAGAGAAGGGTGCTTATGAGTTAGTGGATTATGAGGGAACGACCTTGAAGGAGGCTAGAAATGGGCTCTATCTTAAAAATTACTATGCATGATTTTTTAGCCAAGGCTAACTATTGTATATTATTGTATAGTTTTCCATAGGTAGGTCTTTTCTTATGATGATTAGGTTTATGATTAGTTTCCATTTCTTTTGGCAGATGTCAATGGAATCTTCCACCTTCATAGGATTCGCGGATGGTGCAAGCCGTCACACTCAACACTCATCCTCTGCTACTTGGGTGATTTATACTCCTATGGGTCAGGTATTGTCTTCAGGAGGTGTATTTTTATGGCCCTCTTCGAACAATGTTGCTGAATATAGTGTCATTATCGAGCTTCTGCAGGATGCCATTTCACATGGTGTTCTCTCTCTTGAGGTACGTCTTGATTCGGAGTTAGTAGTGTCATAGCTTAATGGTTTGTACCATGTCAGGGATCCGAAATTATTAAGAAGATTCTTACATGTGAGATTGTTAGAATGGAAATTTGACAATATAACATACATACATGTTCCAAGAATTAATAATCAAGTTGCTGAATCATATGCTAACTATGTGTTAGATTTACATTTGTTTCATAGACAATAAGCTCATCACAAACATAAATCTTTACACATGTAAATAAATAAATCGATCATCATAAAAGTTTTTATAAACATCCAAAATGTGGTAATACATAGTGCCATGGGGCTCTTAGGCCGCCAAGCTATAAATACACGGTAGTACAAAATGTATCACTCCCAGGTATCTAAGCATGTGGAGGAGGAGGGCGGTTGTGATCATGGAATGTCACCACGGCTCTAGATAGACGTCGAAATAACCGCACCCATGCTCATGGTACACCCACCACCTGGCATTGCATGGTCTTAGGAAATTCCTCGACTTGCGCCATGGGTACTCTGTGTGTCAGCCTCACAAACTTGGTATGAATGCTTTGGAACATTCACTCCGCATCCACACCCATAATATCATTCCCTCTTCCCCTCCGTCTATGACGAGGGAAGCCTTCAGGCCGCCATGGTCCTACATCTGCATGCATATGATAGGATGTCACTATGTATTGTCACCCAAAAACATGTCTTTTGATTCCACATAATTAGAAAACACAAAAAAATTAAATAACTCAAAAATGTTAAAAGAGGGTCGAGATTCGTTGTTAATATCACTGTATGCTGATCCTGGTGGTAGCGGCATGTCAGGGTCTCCCCGAAAGTCTATCCCCACATAGGGGTAATCATCAATGGCAACTATCTGTCATCGCCACCATAGAAAGAAATCAGCTGGATAGGGGTTGGACACCCTACCTCCACCCAGTCTGCACATTGCATCTGCCCAACGCCATTGGGCCGAATCTCGAACCCCATGTAGAGGAATGTCAACTCTAGGGCTCAATCCTGGAACACGCTTGAAGAAGAACGTGCTCAGTATGTTGCTGAAACCAAAGTTTCACACCCTTCCCATCTTGCAGTCGCTAAGCTATTTTTTCATGTTGCTCAACAATGTCATACTCCAGTCATAAACTATGGGCCTCATGCACTCCATGGCATAGAACATCAATGGCTGCGAATCCTGGTGGAGTGAGGCTAGCCTCGCTATCCTACCTAGTCTCAGTAGAATGTCCTTTAGGCCTAGCAGCTATATGGAGTTAGTTGGGATCTGACTCCCCACCTTCTCTATGTCTGAATAATAGTACACCGCTATGTACTCATCTATAGTCAGGACGCCTCTGGGCCCGTGAGAGTGTAGGTTCACCACTTCCCCTGGTCGAGAAAGTCTAGTAATAAAGTATATGTCCTCCACTTCTATCATGAGGGACATCCCGTCTATCTGGAACAACTCTGAGTTTGGATCCCAGTAGTCTACTAGCATCTGCAGCAGTATTGGTTTGGCCTGTATACTACCAAGACACAAAAACTTGTAGAGCCCGCATGACTGCAAAGCTTGTTGAGCCATTAGATCTACCCTTACTTCCCATTCTACATCATCGTGCTCATGTTCTCTCCATTCTAGGACCATCCTGCACATAAAATTTAAGTTTGATCCATTATAACATTTGAAGAACATTGAACCCAGCTACCTACACGACTGTTTGCTAAACAGTCGGGTATGTACGCAACTTTGAGGTTTTTTTCTGCATATATCTAGCCCTATACATGGAAAAATCCTTGATTTCCGCATGGGCTGAGGCACGCATCTTAGATTGGCATAGAATCCTAAATGCACCATGGAAATTGATAAAATTTGCATGAAAATGAAAGAGCAGGGCATGGGTAAGTACCTGGAAAAAAAGGGAGTGGATTCCACTGCATGGATCTCCTGGAATTTGCTATTGAAGTTCTGAGCTCAATTGGGTAAAAATTTCAAATGTTATATAATGTTTTGAATTTTTCACTATTTATAGAAATTTTTCAAAATTTTGAAAATTTTTACCCCCTTTTCTATAGTTTGGACCGTTTCGAATCCTTTTGGACCATTTTCGGACTAATTTATGATGTAGGAGACCATTTTGAGCGTCGTTTCAACCATTAATTTGACCCATTCATGCCCATTACAGGTATGATGTTTAAACTAGAATATAGGTTAGGCTCACCCCCATTTGCATTTTGCATGACCTTATGACCGTTTCATTGTAGCCTTAGGTACAAACCCATTCTATTATGTCACGAACCATTTTTGTTGTTTTAGAAGTGGCATGATGTGAATGGTAGAGCTTGACCTTACATGGGTACCCTAGTGAGCGCCTTATTTTCATTTGGTTCCCATGCTGACATTTTGTCCCTTAGGGTTTGGGAGTCCTTTGTATAGTATTGCCATGACATTTTGCAAGAGCCTCATACCCCTCTTGATATTTTGCTGGCCTATTTCCCTCAGGACTCCCTTATGTCAAGTTTCAATTGCATTATCATGAGCTTTGCCTACCTTCTTGAGCCTTACACCGGCTTCCCTGACTTTGAGTTTCAGCCATATAGCTTGAGCTTGTCTCATGTCTGGTCATGTAGAGCCATCTTTTATATCCTTTGGAACTTGATTCCTTATTTTACTAGGAGGGTACTTTCCCCCAAGTGTCACTATCCTACACATGCATCCTTGCATTAAGCATAGGTATGTTCCACTGCTTGGAACTAGTTTGTTTTCCCATATGACACTTGTCTCCTCCTAGTCTGTAACTATAAAGTAGTTTTATTCTTTTTCAAGCTTTTTAAATATTTGAAAAAATCCAAAAAAAAATTAAAAAACCAAAATGCTGGACAAAGAAAGATGTTATCTTTGGCAGCTGTCGAGTCATGTCGCCTTCGAACAGAGCACCATATATCACATCCATTGGTTGGGTTTATAGTTTGATTTTAGGAGCTATACTCGTTTATATTAGTTTATCTCAACTGACTAGTTAAGATTCTAGTCCCTGTGGAGCCTCTATCGATGCCTCTTGTGTCGTAAATATGTCCCAGTTTTGTATATTGAGTCTATGTTACCTACATTTAGTCACCATTCACCGTTATGCTCTTGTTTAAAGGAAGTTGAAACCTGAGTCAGCCATTCCTCAGTTACCTTGACTTTGTATGTCGGCCATTCCTGGTACAGTTACTGGTTAATGCACCTTATGATCGAGTCCTTCCACATTATACAGCTTTGCTGAGTACCTCATGTTGGATGATGGGGGATGCCTTAAATCCCTCCTTCCAGCGGATTTCATCCCATCGAGTTCAGATCATTTATTTTGGGATTGGAATCTAGAGTCATTTTTGAGTTCCTTGAGACTTGCAATCATCAGTGGCAGGTTCTCTCGCCATCGACAGTTCTTTGGGAATACATCAATGTCCCCTGGTCAATGGATTCTCTAAAGTGTTTGACCTCAACACATTTATTAACACTTGTTAGTTTTCACTCTAGTGCCTTGATTCCCATTATCATTATCGGTGGGTGATCTCGCGTCTATTAATGGTATACATCAAGGACCAGTAATGAGACGATGGACTACTATGTTCGACCTCAACACCTCTATTCACATAGTAGGACTTGTACTCGTAGCGGTTTCTGTAGAATACCTTCTATATTGGTGGCATCTCGTATATTCTACCTCCTTGATCATGCCAGTGTTCATGATATTTCAGCTCTTGTGACTTGATTCCAGTACATGTCAGACATTTCCAGCCATTATGGAGATCTTGATCTATTATATATCTTCAGCTTTCATGGAGATCATGATCCTTTGTATATCTTCATCATGGAGATTCTGATCTATGTATATTATATGTGTCAATGACCACACATGTCATATTTTGTATCATGCATATTCATGCCCATTGTACTCTTATGTATTTGGGACTGCTATATGTATTTGCAGTTATATGCAGAGTTATATCATTGTACTATGCTGATTAGGTGGCTAGTCTTCCACTGGGTTCTTCATCACTTGACTTCTAGGACCCATTGTATGACCCCTCTAACCTCACACATTAGAGGGCATCTGTAATAGCTGATTTTACCACACCTGGTGAATCACACTTGTATGGCCTTCCCCGGTCCCTCTGCAGACTCTTTGGACCCCATGGAACTTTTTTATACCTTTCATGTTTCCAAGATCATCCCTAAAAACATGCTTAAATTGTTATACATGAATTTTAAACCCTTTCTCGCGTTTATACGTGGGTTTGACCCCTAAAACCACGTACATCGGGATGTGTGCAAAAGGCCAAATTATTTTGGAGTTTTCCTTGACATGGATTCGACTCACTTATCTCCTGGCCTTCCATATGCCTTGAGATCACTTGGATTCTACCCTTCATTGCCCATTGAAATGCTATATAAGGAACCCTTTGGATACATTGAAGAATATGGGAGAATTGAGAGCAAAGAAGCTATAGTCCATTGTTGCCAGAAATTATGCTTGAGTCTGCATCCCTATCATGAGATGGAGGATTGAGGTGGTCGAGGCCCAAGTGGGGGGGTTCAGTTTCGTCGATTCGCAGACGTGCTGACAGAGGTTGTATTGATTGTAATCTCTAATTTTATATTAATAGAAATATCTTTTTCTGTCCAATAATGTATGTTTGAATGAATATTTTATCCATGGATGATTTCAAATGCTTATACGTTGTTGATTATATATGTTAGAGTAGATCTAACACCAATATATATAGCATGTTTGTCTTGTTTACTGATTGTTGAGGAAGTAATTTATCAATTCAAGCTAGAGTTGGAAATCTCTACGGGGATCTACTTCAACCATCTGGAATAAGGTACGAGTTTTGATCCTTTAGTGTTTCATATTTGATTATTCTTGCATATTGGAAAGAATTGATTTCTAGAGTCAAGCTCTTTGTTGTGGTACCCCAAGCCATAGGAATTTCTCTCTGTAACACCCCCAGATGCCCTCGCATTGTTCAGCCGACGCCAAACCGCCAAAAGGTACATGTGGGCCCATCCATAGTAAGTGCCCCCATGGCACTCTCAACTATCTGCAGCTACTCTCTAGATATCTTATGACACCCCATGGAGCCCAAGATGTGAAACAACATAGTAGCGATAGCCCATGTCGACACCTCCTCAATTTCACACGTTAGAATGTGCGAACCACGCACGTACGCAGTCGCGAAACAGTGCCTCTCACACAACTCGTCAAGTGTCTCCCCATGATACAGTACTGGCACCAAGTCACCAACAAATCCCAACATAGGGATTCCAGTCAAAAAGTATACATCCCAAATCATAATCTCAACACACTGTCCCTGGATTAGGAAGGCCTCCTCCCTAATATCCCAAAATCTCACCAAATTCTGTAGCAACAGACACAAGCTTTTCATGAGGGGTATCTGCATGAACTTCAGTAACCCACAATAGTCCAATGCATCATGCACATTCCTATCCCATAGTGTCTCCTCTCGGAGGTCTTTGCAATCTCTCTCACCCCACTTTGCCTTAGGCATCCTAGATAAGCAAAGCGTAGCTATCAGCCACAAATTTAGCAAAAATATTCCCAGGGACCAAGTCGCACCTGTCTAGACAAAAAGAGCGACCAGGTCTCGCAAATCAACCTCATAAAAGGGACTGGGTCACACCTTTCAGACTCATAGGAGTGACCTCAGATCGCTCTTTTCTTCCTAACAGGTGCAACCCAATCACACATGTTTGGTCAGAATGAGTGACCCATTCACTCATGTAGCCACGAAAGGTGTGAACTGGCTTGTGGAATCCCTATCATGCTCACAGATGACCCCTGGGTGAGCAAATCCAAAATGTAAACCATCAAAACAGATAGATTTTGCAAGAGATCTTACTTACAAGTCACGAATCTCAAAACCATCGATCGAAATGGGAGAAATCAATAAAATAAATTCAGGGACCACCTCTCCAACTCAGCAGTGAACAGTGACAATCACACCTCACATAGTGGTCCCCACTCATTTATAGGCCCCATTTGTCCTATTTTCTCCCTTTTGACATAACAGGGCCATACGGAGTCCGTTTGAGATGACCTTCACACCACTGGTTTTAGAATTCCGTCCTCTATCTTCTAATGAGACCATCATCTCATGTTTAACAAGTAATTTTTGGGAGCACTTCCCAGAAGTTACCTTGGTTTATGAGCCACATTGTGATGTAAGTGTTACCGGACCTGTACTTGTATCACACTTTCCTACCACCACTCGTGTGGGTTCCCGAGCCACTCCTTCCAGACTTGCACTCACATCACATGTAGTCAAGTCCATCCACCACAAATCACACATGACTCTCCTGAACTCTGTCTAAGAGCCTCCTTGGTTTGCATGCTACTGCCGCATTGACTAGCATGCCTCTACCATGATCTATCCCGTGCATGTACTGGTATGATTAAGAGCCACCTGCTCCATCCATACTATGCAAATGACCTTTGGACCACTGTCAACTATCCTGACATGGGGGCACCACTAGTTCTTCCTCAATCGGATGACCATACTGGAGTTTCTTTAAAGCTCTTTTATGACTCCTAAAAGAATGAAAAGATTGTTGAGCATTGTTGCTTCCTTTCCTGCTCGTTAAAGTATAAGAAAGGGTGTCTAAATCATCTTGTTTATCTCCTTTAGCAGACTATGTAGACCATCAAATGAAAAGGACCACCTTGGCACATTCAAGCCAAGATCGTTCCCCTCTACATCCTTTTATGCTTTCTCGGGAAGAGGGGCTGAACTTTACGAAAAAGCTCACCATAGGTTGTCTTTAAGCTCTTTTTCATCCTTCTCATCAAGAAAAGATCACCGAGAAAACTTGATTTCATTCATGCTCGTAAAATTATTTGAATGACCGTCCAATCAGTATAGGTTTAACCTTTTCCAGCCTGATTGGACTACCAAACGTAGAGAAGTCTCTCATCCCCTAAAGGACGGGGGAGATCTCCTATATACACTTTTAACCTTTTTCGGGAACAGGATACTATCAATGAAAGAGAGCCCCCAATGGAGTCTTCTTCATGATTTCAGACTCTCTCCGGATCCAAATTTATGAGGTGCTCCCTTTTTGAATTTTAAATCATTTTGATTGGCTAATACATGATGACATGGAATTTGTATTATTTTTGGAAGGCCCATTTTGAATTGAAATTCCCTCTAATGAATGTTGTTAAACCAGAATGTATACATGCCTTCTATCATAGCTTTCCTCCCAACCTCCACTCCAACACACAGCGTAGAGGCAGACCTCACGCAGCTGTGTTGCAAATGACCAAAAACACGCAAAGAGACAATCCCTATCCTTGAGGGCCACATTTTCCAATGCACATTTATGTTGCCACCCTGGCCACCAACAACATAATTTGAAAACCCACATTGTATAGTTTATATCACCCTTTAAGACAAATCCAAGCCTAATCAACGTGCCATGTAAAATATGCATCAAATACATAGGTTTAGCCATATCCCATGGCATATGAATTATGCCATGGAAGGGCTAATGGTATGGTTTCAAATATTACACCAAGACAACATCAAAACATGAACCAAGTTTTAATTTATCGATACCATATAAAACTTAAATCATGTAAGTATTATTTTGTAGTTGTAATTACAACCCCGTCAACAATTCTGAAAAAAAAATAATGGTAACCCGTACTACTTAGGATAGTAAAAGATCCATCCATGTCTAAGTATCAACTAAGGAGAAATTATAGAAACTACTAGGATAGGACTATAAGTCCCTCATCTCCCAAGTTGAATGTTAGTGACGAGCAGACAATATGACATGTTCAACTTCTCGAAGCATTTCCCATTGTCAAGTGCACCTACACGCGACAAGGAAATAAATGCATTAGTTCAAAAGAACTAAGTAAGACTCAAAGTGACAAGTAGAAAACAATTATCTCTCAGGTGTTTACAAGGGAAAACAAGTCCCTCTACTCCACCCCTTTTTTAATGACAGGTTAAGTCAGAATTGTGGTTATGATAGTAATCAAACTTTATAACCAACGATTACGTAATCAAGTAACTAATTGTTGTTGCTGCAGCTATTACCCCAAAACGATTTCGCATTTTTAGGACCCCCCTTTAAAGTTTTAGTTTTTTCTACTTAGATATTTGAAGTCTAAAATCCAACATTCATGGCTTGTTTTCATCATGGGGAAATTCAAGAAATTGGTTTTTACACTAAGGAAGAAAAAATATTTTCACCTGTCACAGTGGATGAATATTCATGTTTATCCCGCTATGGTGGATGGTTTTTCAAGATTGGAGTCGCTATAGTGGTTGGGTTTTATCGTGCTTTGATTATTTTATTGGAGCCTCCACAGAGGATTTTTTGCAAAAATTTAGGTGCAACAGTGGTTGAATTATGTTCTTCGAGCCACTATAATGAAGGTTACTCTTAAGTGCCATCGGATCATTTTTTTTCCGCTGCATCATAAGCTTTCTGAGGTTCATGCTGTAATGACGAATGGGATTTTGTGTTGAAAGTTGAAACTTTTTCTGATTCTTATGCCCCTCTTTTTTGGACGACTTGTTATATCTCTTCCACAACAACATACATTTTTTCTCCTTTCCTACCGAATCCTCACCTTTGATTTTCGTGACTCCCTGCGTCAGAAGACATTTCTTTTTTCTGCCGCAATGGCGGGAAGATTTTTTTCTCCTTTCTCACTCGATCCTCACCTTTGATTTTTGTGACACGCTACGTTGGATGACATTTCTTTTTTCTGTTGCAACGATGGGAAGTGTTATTTAGCAACCGTCGAATCCTCACGAAGCCCACTTCATTAGGAGAGTTGTCATCTTTGAGCCACTACGATGGTTGTCATTCAATGTTTCTTTTGATGCCATTTCGGTAGCTGAAGTCGCGACTTAAGACGGGCGTCTTTCTAGGATTTGAGCCTATAGAAGCCACTACGTTATGACCTTTGAGCCGCTGTTAGCAGGCTTCTTTTCAACTCAACTTAGTTTTGATCATCTGATGTGCTATCTTTTGGCGCTGATGGCATTTTGACCTCGCGCGTGCGGTTTAGAGTCTTACCTACCACTTTAAGTGTTTTCACCCATTGTTGTCTATATATGCACCGGTGAAAAGGGGGTTTTACCACTGTTTGATTGACGATGAGCGCATTAGACTGTTAGTTGTAATTTGTATGTTGTTTGGAGCATCCATTCTAATTGGGTGAGTGTTGAAGCCTCTGTTTTGTATGTGGCTGAAAAGGGTGTCTAAGGCATACAACACATGGAGAAGACCTAGCCAAAGGCTTCAAGCAATCCCACACAATTATTGATTTATCCTCGAGTTGTTTAAAGTAGTGATCTCCCAGGGATATTTCAATAGCCTCCGCTGGCTTATAGTTTTCCAAAAGATCTTAAGGTCAGTGAAAACAGTAACACGTCTTTGCAATGATAACGAAAACGTAAAAAATGACAGTTTATGTAGAATAATTGATTTAAGATTTCTGACAAATATAAATCTATTTTATAGAAATATAAGAAAATCTATGTTTGCCAATTCTGAATACAACATAAAAAATCAAAATTGCAATGTGACATTCAAATTTAAGTTCATAATCATTCTACTATTTGGAATACTAATTAAAAAATTAGTATTTGAAATCAGATCAGAGCAATTTGAGCAATTTGATTAATAGATGCGAAAAAAAATATGGATTAAATAAAGAAATTTATTTAATACATACATAACACATTAGCAAAATAATTGAGAAATCAACTCAAAGCTAGTGTATTGGATAATGATTGCAGCATACATATAAAGTGTCAAAGAGACAAAGAGTAACCAGTCTTCATTAAAGAAATTCAATGAATACTCAAAGATGATAAAAGAAATTGTTTGTATATTAATGAATGAGATTGCGAAAAAATATAGTTCTCCAAAAACTATAGTGTCTTTGATCCTCCCCGTGTGGTTTTCTCCTTCTCTTTTGTTTTCCAAATTCCTCCTTTAGGCAACATCGTTTCCAGAACCTTTGAGAAAAATCTCTTTAGGCCTCTGTGTGCCCCACTTTTACAGTCGAATTGCTATTGCTTAAATAAGCCATGAGAACCTCCCCCTTCTCGTATATTTGGGAGCGCCATAATATTCTAAACAACTCCCTCCATCACCCCCCTGATCAGGTGCCACTTTTTGTTTCGATTTTGCTCCTAGAAGTTCGATTTATGGTATCACTCCCCTTTATTGCAGTGAACCCATGCGATATTAAAGAATCAATTTGAATTTTATCTTGCAGTAAACCATGTGTACAGTTCCAAACAAACTTTAACTTCAAGGTAAAATAGTAATATAATGTAACTATATGAACCTGCATCAAAATTCAATTGTATGTTAGCGATTCACATAAAAAGAAGTGAGCCTGTAAAAACAATATGATAAAAAGGATACAGTAAAATAATCTCCCTCTCACTTGCTGTGCTGAAATTTTGTTGTGAAACATTTACAACATAATCATATCGTGGCATCCTGAATATATTTCGCTCCATTAGTGCTCAACAAAAATATTTCCATCAATGAACACCCAAAACTATCGTGATTAGGTGGAGAAGATTATTGTGATCTCTTCACCCTTTCTCACACCTCTTTCGCATCTGTGATTTGATGGCATCTAGTGATTTATCCATACTTGGTGAAGCGATATTCTAATGTATATTTTCAACAATCTTGTTGGAATGAGAACCCATTATAGAGATAATGCAAAAGTAGTCGACATAGTCTAGGTTTCATGTCATTATTTTTTAAACAAACTTAAATGATATTCTCTTTAACTTGTGAACTGAATGATGTGGTTGCTCATGATCTTTCATACTTGCTGGTGAGTTCACCTTCCCTGACTTAGCGTGGATCATTTTGGAAGTTAGATAATGGATTGACAATATTTGCGGGTTAGCATCCATATGCATCTGATATTTATTATAGCAAATAAAATAGCATTTGGAAGGATGTCCTCAAAAACACCAAACTACAATCTCGGTGGAATCTCAACAAATTAATGTGTTTCTTGGCAACAGTTTTATGTACCGCAATCTCAACTGAATTCAAGATATTCATAGTTCAATTTAAGGTTTTGGAACGATAATATTGATGCGATCTTGTAGGAGGACGATACAAGAAGAAGACTAAAAAATTGAAGAGCTAAAAATGCAAAAGATAGAAAATATGGCCTAATATGAGCTGCTACTCATAATTTTATTAGTAAAGAAGAAAACTACAAGTATGCCTTATGCAGCTATGAGATGATCTATTTATAGTAGATTTGCAACACATGTTTTACTATTCAAATTTCTGCTGGAGGGTGAGATTCATTTATTGGAGGATTGCTTGGTGGTTGATGGGTGGCTCGGTAGTTGATGGATGATGGTTCATGGATGGCTAGGCGGCTTCTTGTCCATATTTGGCGCCATCAAGATTACTTTTCAACACTCCCCCTTAAGCTTGACTTCTCACTGATGCCCAAACCTTTCCTTAGATGTTCAAATCTTTATTTTTCCAATGGCTTGGTGAAGATATCTATAGATTGATCTTCAGACTTGCAAAATTCAAGATATATTTCACCATTGTTGATAAGTTCTCGGATGAAATGATATCTGATATCAATGTGCTTGCTCCTTTTGTGAAAACATGATTTTTTGATAGTTCTGTTGTTGAATTATTGTCACAGTAAATTTTTGTTTCTCCTTCATGATCTTGCATCAAATCTGACATTATTCTTCTTATCCACACTTCTTGACATGCTGTTGATGTTGCTGCTACATATTCTGCTTCTGTAGTTGAAATAGTAACAATAGGTTGTTTTTGAGAAGCCCAAGAGATTACTCCTGAACCAAGATGGAAAATATACTCAGATGTGCTTTTTCTTTCATCAATGCTATCTGCAAAATCACTATCTATGTACCCAACTAGAATGCAATCATCTGATTTTGAATATAACATACCATAATCTCTTGTTCCACTAATATATCTTAAAATCATTTTCCTTGTCTCCCAATGTGAATCCATTGGTGTTTCCATGAATATTGAAATCAAACTGACTGTATACATAATGTTAGGCCTTGTTGCTATCAAATACATCAAGTTGCCTACCAAATATTTGAACAAACTTGGATCTACTTTTGTACCCTTGTCTTCTTTGCTCAATTTCAATCCTGTTGCTACAAGTGTAGATGTTGGATTGCA
This sequence comes from Pseudotsuga menziesii, assembly GCA_001517045.1. NCBI lineage: Eukaryota > Viridiplantae > Streptophyta > Pinopsida > Pinales > Pinaceae > Pseudotsuga > Pseudotsuga menziesii. Next base: position 53,483 of record LPNX010274912.1, on the reverse strand, counting down.
ATTCAACATCTTCAACCTTTTCAAAACATCATTTGCATATTTTGCTTGACAAATGAAAATTCCATCATCTGTTTGACTTACTTCTATGCCCAAGAAATATTTCATTAAGCCCAAATTTTTCATCTCAAATTCCTTTTTCATTGTTGATTTAAAACAACTCAATTGAAAATTTTCTCGTAAATATCAAATCATCAACATATAGGCATACAATTAAGACCTTACCTTGATTGTTTACCTTCATGTAAAGAGTTGTATCCCTGATGCATTTGCTAAAACCATGGCTCTGGAAATATGAATCAATGTGGATATACCATGCTCTTGGAGCTTGTTTGAGACCATACAAAGCCTTTTTCAATCTATAATCTTTGTGTCCATGACCCATTATCTAATAAACTGGTGGCTGCTGCACATATACTTCTTCTTGTAATATCCCATTCAAAAAAGCTAATTTGACATCCATCTGATAAACTTTCCATTTATTATGCCCTGCTATTGCTAACACTGTTCTTAATGTATCTAATCTAGCTACTGGAGAAAAAGTCTCATTGTAATCGATCCCGGGTTGTTGTGAGAAACCCTTTGCAACTAACCTTGCTTTATGCTTTACAACATTTCCATCAGCATCAAACTTTGTTTTATAGATCCATTTTACACCTATTGCATCTTTTCCTTCTGGAAGATTCACTAATTGCCAAGTTTGATTTTTCTGTATTAATTCAATTTCTTCATCCATAGCCTTTTGCAAACTTTCATATTTAATTGCTTCTTCAAAACATATTGGATCAATAATAGAAAATAATGCAAAATCAGAAATCAAACCATCATCATCATTACCTTCAGTTACCTCATATATTTCTTGGAGACTTCTTGTCTTCACTGGAGTTCCATCTAAACTTGAGCTATTTCTTGAGTGATGTCTTGTTGTTGATTGAGATCTAGAAGTTGATTGAGGTGTTGATGTTGTGCTGTGTGAACTGGAGCCATTGTTGGGAGCTTGATCTTCATCAAAATCTTTCATTTCAAATTGTTGTTGTAGATTTTCATTCCAAATCCATTCTTCATCTTCAAGAAACTTGACATCTCTACTGATTATAGTCCTTTCTATGATAGGATTATACAACTTGTATGCTTTTGATTGCTCACTATATCCCACAAAAATACATCTTTCTCCTTTATTATCTAACTTCTTCATATTTTCAGTAGGAACATGTGCATATGCAATACACCCAAAGACTCTTAAATGAGAAACATTATGCCTTTTATTACTCCATGCTTTTTGTGGTACCTTATCCTTGACACCCTTTGTGGAGGAACGATTCAAAATATGTATTTCACAAGCTTCAACTTCAACCCAATATTCATTTGGTAGATGTTTAGTTTTTATAATGCTTCTTTCTATTTCCATTATTGTTCTATTTTTTCTTTCTACAATACAATTTTATTATGGTGTATAGATATTTGTAAATTGCCTTTTGATCCCATTTGTTTTTCCAAAACTCAAGAAATTATTTGATGCAAATTCTCCACCTCTATCCATTCTTAGAATTTTAATGTAGTGCCCACTTCGCTTTTCAATTATGACTTTAAACTGCTTAAACACTTCAAAAGCTTCTGATTTTTGTTTCAAGAAATATACCCAAGTTTTCCTGGAATAATCATCTATGAAAGTTATGAAATACAAGGTATTCCCAATAGAAGGTGTCTACAAATACCCACACAAATCTGAATGCACAATTTCAAGTGGAGTTCTTTCTCTATATGACTTACCAATAGGAAATGATTCTCTATGTTGCTTACCAAGAATGCACCCTTCACAAAGTTTGTTTGGTTGTTCAATCAATAGCAAACCATTCACCATGTTCTTTCTATGAAACAAATTTAGACCACTGAAGCTTAAATGACCAAATCTTAAGTGCCATAACCATGACTGATCTGAGAGGACTGCTTTGAAAGCAATAGACAAATTGTTTTGCAACCTTAAAGGAAACATCTTGTTTTGTGTCATTTGGACTTTTGCAATTAGTGTTCTATGTGAATCAAAGATCTCACATGCATCATTTTCAAAATAGACTTTATATCCCTTTTGCAGTAGTTGTCCAATGCTAATTAGATTGTGTTTGAGATTAGGGACACAATATACATTTGGAATGTGTTTCTTTTCACCTTGCTTAGTTTCAAATTTATGCTACCTTTACCCATGACAACTACTTTTTTATCATCTCCCAATTTTACTTTTGACTGCACAGATTCATCTATGTTTGCAAACATATCCTTGTTTCCACTCATGTAGTTACTACAACCACTATCTAAGAACCATACCTATTTTGAGCTTTCTTGTGCACTATTACAAATAGCAAACATTGAATCACTATTTTCAGAGTGATTTTCTCTTGAGAAATTCGCATTCTTCCTATTCATATCAAAATGATTCATCCTACATTCAGGTGCATAATGACCAATTTTTTTACAATAGTTGCATTGGATGTGTGATTTGTCATACCTTTGTCCTTGGCCATGAAATTCAAGAGAATGTTTGCCACCTCTGCCTATTCTGCTTGCAAAGAAATTGGAATTTCCTCCTTCTTCATGAGAGTTCTCTAATTTGTCACCTTCATTGTGATTGCTCATTTTTCCTTTTCCAAATCCTCTTCCACCTCTATTAGTGATTCTTCCTCCTCTTTTGCTACTGCTAGCTTGAACTTGTGATTTAAATGCATTTTCCATAGAGAAACCGCTTGACCTACTGAGTCTTTTCTCATGGGTTTGTAAAGATCCCATAAGACTATCAATAGAAACTTAAGACAAATATTTAGATTCTTCAATAGCTATAGCAATTGGGTCAAATCTAATAGGAAGACTCCTCAAAATATTTTCTACAACCTTTCGATCATCCAAAGTATCTCCATGATACTTTATTTGATTTACTATACTCAGTGCACGAATGAAAAAATCATTTATTGTCTCAGAATTTGACATTTGCAAATTTTCAAAATCTCTTCTAAGCATTTGTAATCTTGCCAACTTGACTTTGCTAGTACCTTGATAAGAATTTTGTAAATCGTTCCACGCATGCTTGGACCTTGTACTTGCTGCAACCCGTGGGAAAATGGATTCTTCCATTGCTTGTTGTATAAAAAATAACTCCTTGGCATCCTTCTTCTTATTCTCTTTGAGAAGATCTTTTTGTGCTTGTGATAAAACATTATATGCTGCTTGATCCAGTGGCTCTGTAAAACCATTCTCAACCAAGTCGCATAATTCTTGTGAACAAAATAAAGTCTTCATTTTAATGCTCCAATATTCATAATTTTCCCATTAAATTGTGGAATTTGGGGTTGAGTGAGATTACCGCTACTCACACCTACCATAATTAAATTGCAGCAAAATATACCACTTCCCCAACACTTTGTCAATGCAACTTGGCACAACCTAATGCAAACTGATTAAATATTGCAATTTCACAATACTTTGTGATTTTTTTAATATTCCAAGTGCCTTTTAACAAAATTAAAATTAAACTAGTAACCCAAAAATAATAACCTTGCTATAGCAATTTCATCACACCAAATTAAATGTTTTACCATTGCATTCAGCATAAAACAACATTACCAAAATCAATTCTTCCATTCCATGATTATGCTCCTTCACAACTAGAGTTTGCACCTCCACAACCAGCCTATGCTCTTCCATAATCAGTTTCTCCACAACTTTGCTATGATACTGATTTGTAGGAGGAGGATGCAAGAAAAAGACTTAAAAATTGAAGAGCTGAAAATGCAAAAGATAGAAAATATAGCCTAATATGAGCAACTGCTCAGAATTTTATTACAATAGAAGAAAATTACAAGTCTTCCTTATGCAGCTATGAGATGATCTATTTATAGTAGATTTGCAACACATGTTTTACTATTCAAATTTTTGCTAGAGGGTGACATTCATTTACTGGAGGATTGCTTGGTGGTTAATGGGTGGCTGGGTAGTTGATGGATGACGATTCGTGGATGTTTGGGCGGCTGCTTGTCCGTAGTCGGCCGGTCAAGCTTACTTTTCAAGAGATCTTTCTTGACCTTATATTAATGTTTTCGATTCTTCATACCCGCAACATTCCTTTTTAACGTGTAAAAAAGAATGGATACAAAACTGTTTAAAAATAGAGAATGTGCTCATTTAGAGTGTGGTCAAATGAAGAACATTTTATTGGAAATCTAGTTAATCAATACTTGTCTTTGTATTTTCAATGATGGTTAGAAAGTTATAATTAAAAAATCACATGCAGCTGGGTATATCCTGGAAAGGTTGACTCATTAATGTGGCACCCATGTTTTAAGGTAAACTCTCTTTTTATTGGAAACCTTATTTTTTGTCTTCAAATACATGTAAAGATTCTATCTTTTCAAGGCAAAGATAACTGCTTCGTGCTAGGTATGTCGCCTGTCACGTCCCCGTCCCTCAACCGGCGAAGAGGACACGACGAGCACATCAAATACAACCGGGAAATAGCCCCATGAACATAAACAGAAAATCAAATGCTGGAATTAAACATTACAAGCATACACAGATGCATTTATCTTTAATCATACAGCCGAAGCACACACACTCAGTCCATCACCCAACATTCATCAAGTTCATTATAGTTCATTTAACACCAATATAAATTACAGAGATGCAGTAAACAGCGGCACTTATCTATTGATGAAGAATTTCACCCGCAACCAGCTATGTCGCTGCAACGTTCCACCCAACCATAGGCCAGCCTGCTCATCAATCTCTCAGCAACGCTGCCACCCCCGAGCTGGGTATGATTCCTCCAGAATAAGGGTCAATTGCAGGCTTATACATAGCCACGGGGACATAAACGACAACCCAATCATAGCTGGGTTTCACAGGCTGTCAACAAACAAGCCAAGCCAGCACAGTCCAATGGACAACCACTGCATACCAGCAGCCATATCAACCCTTCACAACTCTGTGAAGAAGGAAAAACAACCAGGGACAGCCCCAAACAATGGATGACCACAGCTTAAACAGGGAAAACGAATTCCTGAGTCATTCTTGGCCCTATCGTGGCCAAAATGACTCTCACTCGAATTTACAATGGCCCCCAAACGTAACAGCAAATACATTCACAACATGGGGAAGAATACAGCCCCGAAATCTACCAGTGAGCATAACCTACAGCAGGGAAAATGACCCAATTAATCTGTGAGACAGCCAAAAACGTGAATGGCCCTTCACAGTCAGTCGTGGATGCAAGAGCACGACTCTCAACTCACTATGTGCGCCCCAAACAGAAGAATGCTTGTGCGTGGGTAAACAATCCGACCCAGCAAGAAAAAGAACAGACAATGGAGGCCCTGCGTAAGGAAAAACGAATCCATTTTTGCCCGTGGATGCACCACTAACAGGAAGGACGCGAATTTGCAGTTCGTGGGTGCTCAGCAACTCGTGGGGGAGAGGAAGAAAATGCCCACGTGAGACCAAATTCGTCCAAAACCTGTCCGTGAGGAACCAACAGACTCAAAATCGTGGTGAGAGTGAACTGGCCAGGGAAGAGTGCGTGAGGGAGAAGAATGGCCAACGTGGGTGGAGTGGACAATTGGGTAAGGTTGACAGCCTCCCACAACCACCACCACTTCAGCAATAAATGCCCTCAGCCATAACTCCTCAACCACCAGCTGAGCATTAAAGAGGTTGATAAGGTTGGATGAGACAACAAGGTGGCAAATCAACAAGGTAAATAAACATGGGTTTTTCCCCATAAACCAAGGCTTGACATCCCCCACCCCTTATCCTTTGGAACCATGCCCTTTTCATTCAACGTTGCACTGCCGTAGCTGGTTGTGGTTTTAGTTTAATCGATGTGCGTGTTTACATGATGCCGAATTATAAGGTGCCGAATAGCACGACAAACCATCGGCAAATATCCCCATTGCCGAACATACACAACCAAATCGATGGTGGGGCTTTTGCCTTGAGCTCCTCACCACGATTAATTACAATATATACATCATGCAAACGGGGTCGAAACCGGGGACATGACATCGCCATTTGTTGGCACCCCAACAACTCCCCTTGATTTTTGTAAAATCAAAGGGGCCCCCATTAAGACTTTGTAAATATTTAGTGTTTGGTTTTCCTTTTGCTTTCTCTCTTTTGATCTGGTAGACTTTCTTTCTTTGGTCATTCTTTCACTACACTACTGTTCTTTGGCTTGGATTTCTTTACTTGAGGCTTGGATAATTTGACTCATGTGTTGTTGGAACCCTTTTGCGTCTTGGTTGCTTAATTATGCTTGCATGCTCTTATTTGAAATGGCCTAAGTTTATTAGATATCTTCATTTGCAACATTTGGTTATCATAATGATTCATAGTAAACTTGATGATTCTTCATTAAGGTTGGCTTTCATAGGTTTCAAAACAACCTTTGACATATTTGCACTTGAAAAGGAGATTATTTTATTTTATTTAAGTATTGAAGTCATTCTAAATTTTATGATAAAGTTATTGGTTTACATTTAAAATTCCTAATTATATTTATTCTTTTCATATCTAATTACGTAAACCAACGTGCTTTTTATAGAGTGACTTTAAAACTTAGGTTCTATAAATTGTTTTAAATACCTTGTGAAAGAAGGTGCATTTAAAACTTCACCTTTACATGAGAATTATGTACTTTTAAATTCTCAAGGTTATTTTATAAATTCACTTATACAAATCTTGGAGAATATGTTTGGATTCACCTTTTCGTTGAAGTAAAGTGTCTTAAAAAAATGTTTTAGTTTTACAAAGGTTTTGCAAAATGCTGTCATAAATTATCATTTCATCAACGAGATTATATTATATTGCTACAAAATTCTAGTATATAACAAATGCCACTAAAAGCATTCATTGTTTTAATATTTTAATGTTTATGTGGGAGTTCGTAATATAATGATCTTGTTTTAAGCATTGAGAGGGATAAAGAGGACATGGACACGTGAATTGAAGAGGATAAACTCGTTTTTTTTTTATTACCATGAAATTAAATGTTGTTTTCATTCATATATTTTAGCTTTCATCATGTAAAGAATGCATTCATCCTATTTCCATGAAGCCTAAAAATCGACGTTGAATACCATTGATATCTTGCATAATTTGAACTTGATAACATTGATATCGCTAGATAATATCACCCGAAGGATGGATGCCAAGAGTTGTCACTCAAACCGCAGAAAGAAACTAGAGTTTTGTTTTGCATTCAAGCAGTTAAGGAATTAGCCATGGGGAAAATAATTCTCTGCCACGTTGTTGAGATCACGCCACCTTGCGTAGATTTTAAGTATATTGTTCTATTAGTTCGGAGAGGTTAAACTGTTTCTTATCTTGTCATTGGAATACCCGAACCATAAGAGGAAATACAATTACTCCAAAAATGACTAAGCACGAATTTTCTACAAATCTATTGTGCTATCAGGACGATGTAAGATGTATTAAAGGATTGGCACATCTAGAAGATCTCGATAAAGGAGGATGCAGTTACAATGGATCACCCTTTGACCGCAAAAGTTGCATCAGGATCGCATACGTGCAAGCGTAGTAAATTATGGCAAGAAGGTTTATTATCACCAGTGCATTACAACGATGATTTATCCTAGATAGAACATAGATGGTCAATGCATGAAGTAAAATGGAAGATTCCTTTTCCATTTAGATTAATTTTCTTCTCGTTTGCTATAGTTGTTAATTCGTCTGTCTTCTCTTGATGAAAAGTTTTCACGCATTGTTAATCGATTTAACTTTTATATGCAGGTATAATATTGTGCAAGGTTTGCTGTGATTGTTTCAAAAGATCGTTCAGCATACAACGAGTTCTCGGGAGATCATTACTTAAAAGCGGATTTACTTCCATCCATGGAGGAGGTTAGTTCCAGAATCAGGGCGGAGGATGCTTATTTAAAGTGGAGAGATTTCTCTTTCACGGGGGTTGGAGAGCAGATTGGTGGGGGGCGATGCAGAGAAAAAGGTTTTTTCTGGATGTTTTGTAAATGCTGCTACCAGGATAGAGCTAGGAGTGCTCGACAGTGCCACAATAGATTTTTCTTTGAGACCTGATGAGGCGCTCCCAGTGGGGGGAATTGATGAAGAAGATCTGGACAGAAGACTGAAGACACTTTGTTGCTTCACAGTTTGTAATTTTTGAGGAATAATTATCTGAATGATACAAACATATTCTTTTCTCAGATATTTTGTTTAATTAGTCAAATTTCTTTGTCTAATACAGATTCTTCATCTACAATTTCTTGCTATTGCTACTGTAACATTTGCAATTTGATAAAGTTTGTAATGTGTTGTTTAGGTTTCTCCATGCCAACGATTAATACATCATTATTAGTTTATCGCTGAATTTCTTCACTGATAAACTATATTTATTTTTGCAAATGATTATGTATGATCTCATAATTGGTATTAATATTTTTATTAACAGATCGATTACAGGTATGTTTAAACTCATCTTTGGTCATTTTTTATTGATTAGTTTTGATTTTAAATGATTAAGTGATTTATCTCTTTCACGTTTTTATTAAATAGATTGAGAGCTTAACACTCTTTTACCTTGGACTTTGACGTGCATTCAAAAAAAACTTCTTTTACGGTAGATTTAAGCAAAATAACTTTAGAAGTGATCACATTTTTACCTTCCTTAACATAAGGTAGAGCTCTCAAGATTCAATACTAATAAGTGCCAGCGGAGGCCTTAGTATCCGTGGGTGTGAACTATACCAAACAACTTGAGGATAGGGTTATCTTTGAGTAGGGTTATTCGAAGCCTTCTGCTGGGTTTCCATCCTCTGTTGTTAGCCTAGGAACATTTTTCCAGCAACCTGTACATCCGAGACTTCAACACTCCTAAATAAGGATCCGATTAGAACATAATGCACCAATCTACTCTCCGACCCCCGTGAAAGAGAAATCTCTCCACTTTAAATAAGCATCCTCCGCCCTAATTCTGGAACTAACCTCCTCCATGGATGGAAGTAAATCCGATTTTAATTAATGATCTCCCGAGAACTGGTCGTATGCTGAATGATCTTTTGAAATAATCACAAAAAACCTTGTGCAATATTATACCTGCATATAAAAGTTAAACTGATTAACAATGCGTGAAAAATTTTCATCAAAAGAAGACAGAGGAATTAACAACAATAGCAAACGAGAAGTAAATTTATCTAAATGGAAAAGGAATCTTCCCTTTTACTTCATGGATTGACCAACTATCTTCTCTCTAGGATAAATCGTTGTTGTAATGCACTGGTGATAGTAAACCTTCTTGCCATAATTTACTGCGCTTGCGCGTATGCCATCATGATGCAACTTCTGTGGTCAAAGGGTGATCCATTGTAAGTACATCCTCCTTTATCGAGATCTTTTAGATGTGCAAATCCTTTAATACATCGTCCTGATAGCACAATAGATTTGTATAAAATCGTGCTTAGTCATTTTTGGAGTAATTGTATTTCCTCTTATGGTTCGGGTATTCCATTGACGAGATAAGTAACAGTTTAACCTCTTTGAACTGATAGAACAGTATACTTAAAATCTGTACAAGGTGGCGTGATCTCAACAACGTGGCACAGAATTATTTTCCCCATGGCTAATTCCTTAACTGCTTGAATGCAAAACGAAATCCTAGTTTCTTTCTGTGGTTGGAGTGACAACTCTTGGCATCGATCTTTCGACTGATATGATCCAGTGATATCGATGTTATCAAGTTAAAATTATGCAAGATATGAATGGTATTGAATGTTGATTTTTAGGCTTCGTGGAAATAGGATGAATCCATTCTTTACACGATGAAAGCTAAAATATATAAACGGAAACAACATTTAATTTCATGGTAATAAAAAAAACGAGTTTATCCTCTTCAATTCACGTGTCTTGTGACCTCGCAATGCTTAAAACAAGATCATTATATTACAAACTCCCACATATGCATTAAAATATTAAAACAATGAATGCTTTTAGTGACATTTGTTATATACTAGAATTTTGTAGCAATATAATATAATCTCGTTGATGAAATGATAATTTATGACAGCATTTTGCAAAACCTTTGTAAAACTAAAACATTTTTTTAAGACACTTTACTTCAACGAAAAGGTGAATCCAAACATATTCTCCAAGATTTGTATAAGTGAATTTATAAAATAACCTTGAGAATTTAAAAGTACATAATTCTCATGTAAAGGTGAAGTTTTAAATGCACCTTCTTTTAGGAGGTATTTAAAACAATTTATAGAACCTAAGTTTTAAAGTCACTCTATAAAAAGCACGTTGGTTTATGTAATTAGATACGAAAAGAATAAATATAATTAGGAATTTTAAATGTAAATCAACAACTTTATCATAAAATTTAGAATGACTTCAATACTTAAATAAAATAAAATAATCTCCTTTTCAAGTGCAAATATTCCAAAGGTTGTTATGAAACTTATGAAAGCCAACCTTAATGAAGAATCATCGAGTGTACCATGAATCATTATGATAACCAAATGTTGCAAATGAAGATATCTAATAAACTTAGGCCATTTCAAATAAGAGCATGCAAGCATAATTAAGCAACCAAGATGCAAAAGGGTTCCAACAACACATGAGTCAAATTATCCAAGCCTCAAGTAATGAAATCCAAGCCAAAGAACAGTAGTGCAGCGAAAGAATGACCAAAGAAAAAAGTCTACCAGATCAAAAGAGAGAAATCAAAAGGAAAGCCAAACACTAAATATTTACAAAGTCCTAATGGGGCCCCTTTGATTTTACAAAAATCAAGGGGAGTTGTTGGGATGCCAACACCGAGACCACCATATGGATCTCACGTGGTGCGTTAGACCAAGAATACGTGACTATTGTCAAGCTTTTCGCCCGCCATGTAGGTTTCTGTTTATCTTCTTTTAATTGGTGGTTTGATTTGATGTGCATCGTGTCGATTTTCGATACACCGTGCAGGGTTTTGGTAGGTTGGTTGTTTTGATTTAAAATGACTCCCTCCCTGCATTTTAGGTTTAGCGGCTTTCCTTTAAAAAGTTTTAACCTCATCGTAGCTGCCTTGTCTACCCCTATGGAGCTTCACCATTTTTATTTGGAGGCATTTCTCCCACGGGCTTGACAGCTAATGATGGATTCCCAGAGGCCTGAGCTTTTCACCAGCCTGGGTCTGACATGGTTCTCGCCTTAATGCGGTAGTAGAAGATGTGGTTTTTTCAAATCAAGCAAACCTTTTAGGCTTTTGTTGTTGTATTGTATATCCCCGTTGAGGGATGTTGATCTTGGTGGTTAAACCTAGGGCATTGCTACCATTTATCTCCTGTACACTACTCTCGGGTTTTTTGAGCCTCTTAAAATATTTTTAGAGCAGATGGCAAGAGGGGGGTTAAGGTTTTAGGTTGTTTAGAACACATAGGACGCCCTAGCCAAAGCATGCCTCGGTTCCAAGGTTTTTTAACCAGATTTTTTGACCTGCTGAGCTGCGGCTTTTTTTTTCAATGGGCAAGGAGAATGTGGTAAAAGAACATAGTTTTCCCAATGTGTTAATTTTTTTATGCCAAAATCATTACTTTTCAAATGCATGAGTTTGTTTAAATAATGTAAATGCTAAGTCATTCTTTGTGTTATTGCAGTCACATCTTGTAGCAAACATGACAAAGAAGGGAAAAAGAAGGCCAAGATCATAGACTATGATTCAGATGCACAAATTTCACTCGTACCTAGGGTGGAAATAATATATGAAGGTACAAAGTTCGTCACTAGGGATGAACCTGAATTCAAATGGGGTCAAATCTACCACATGTTTGTAGAGAAGAACGTTCTAGAGATAGGGTTGGAGGACCTAGCCTTATATGATAACATACTTAGATTTGGAATCACTAAGGTATCCACTAGCCGAGGGATTTTTCCTTGCACAGAGCTCATCGGATGGATTCTTCCCAAAGTGGATGCAACAGGAGTGATAATGAACAACATGGAGGACAAAGGATTTTCATCCTTCACACCTAGATTTATAGCAAAAGAACACAGCCTACCACCGTCAGAAATTAGCATGAAAACTAACTCGGTAAAGGGCTTAAATCTTGATTACATAGCTACAACAAAGACGATGGTAGCTAAAGGAAAGAATTTCAAGAATAAACAGTGTGGGGAATATGAAACTGCTCATCTACGTAACCCATACAGAATGGTAATGTTGATGGTGAATAGGATTTTCGGTAGAGATGATTGAAGATCTTATAATTTTGGGTGGATCCCACCAATTTACCATGTAGCCATGCAAGGGATAGTTTTCAATTGGGCTGAAATAGTAGCCAATAGCCTATCTAGCTCCATTACTGCAGCCCAAGAAGGTTTGTACCAAAGAAAATCCGAACTCTGTATGGGATCTCTCTTGGTTGACTACATACTTTGCTTTCACCCATTTGAGAATCTCAATTGCACATGGAAGGGAGGGAAAGCACCTATTTATGCAACTTATCAGATACTGTGGGCTCACAAATACCACAGTCACTACAAGTTAATATGTGAAGAGTTCCTGATGCCTTTATACCGACTAGTTTTCCTAGAGGAGTGTAAGTTCCTATCTGAGGGTGCTTTGGAATCTATCAAAGGGTTTGGGGATTACTTCTTCTCTTAAGAAGGCACATACCTAAGGATGTATGGGGGAACTAAATCACCCTCATTGCTGGGAATATATGCTACAAATTACATAGTTCATAAGGAAGCTATGAGACAACTTTTCTTGGATGGATTTTTTCTCCTTTCCCGCCCGATCCTCACCTTTGATTTTTGTGACCCGCTGCATCGGATGGCGTTTCCTTTTTCTGCTGCAACGGCGGGAAGTGTTATTTCTCGACTGCCTGATCCTCACAGAGCCCACTTCATCGGGAGAGTTGTCATCTTTGAGCCACTACTGCGGTTGTCGTTCAATGTTTCTTTCGATGTCGCTTTGGATGCTAAAGTTGCGACTTAAGATGGGTTTCTTTCCAAGATTTGATCCGATATCAGCGAATGCGTTGTGACCTTTGAGCCACTGTTAGCAGGTTTCTTTTCAACTCGACATAGTTTTGATCATCCGATGCGCTATGTTTTGGCGCTAAATGTGTTTTGACCTCACGCATGCAATTTAAAGTCTTACCTACCAATTTAAGTGTTTTTACACATTGTTGTTTATATATACACTAATGAAAAGGGGTTTTACCATTGTTTGATTGATGGTGAGTGCATTAGATTGTTAGTTGCAATTTTTATGTCGCTTGGAGTATACATTCTGATTGAGTGAGACCACCATATGGAGCTCATGTGGTGCGTTATACCAAGAATCCACGACTATTTTCGAGCTTTTCTCCTTCCAGGTAGGTTTCTGTTTACATTATTTTGATTGGTGGTTTGATTTGAGTTGCATTCTGTCAGTTTTCTATACGTCGTGCAAGGGTTTGGTAGGTTGGTTCTTTTCATTTAAAAAGGCTCCTTCCTTGCTTTTTAGGTTTAGCATATTTCTTTTAAAATAAATTTAACCTCGTTGTAGCCACCTTGTCAACCCCCATGGAGCTTCACCATCTTTATTCGGAGACATTTCGCCTGCGGGCTTGATAGCTAATGATGGATTCCCAGAGGCCTAAGCTTTTCATTGGCTTGGGCCTGACCTGGTTCTCACCTCCATGTAGTAGTAGAAGATGTGGGTTTTTCTACTCAAGCAAACCTTTTAGGTTTTGTTTGTTGTACTTTATATCCCCGTCGAGGGACATTGATCCTAGTGGTTAAACCTAGGGCATCGATGTTGTTTAGCTCCTCTGTGCTAGCCGTGGGTTTTTGGATCCTCTTAAAATATTTTTGGAGTCGATGGAAAGAGGGGGGTTAAGGTTTTAGGTTGTTTAGAACACATAGGATGCCCTAGCTGAAGCCCGCTTGTGTTCCAAGGTTTTTTTAGCTAGAGTTTTTAACTTGTTGAGTTGCGGCTATTTTTTTTCAATGGGAGAGGAGAATGTAGTAAAATAACATGGTTTGCCCAATGTGTTAATGTTTTGATGCCAAAATCATTATTTTTTGAATGCATGAGTTTGTATAAATGATGTAAATGCTAAGACATTCTTTGTGCTATTGTAGTCACAGGTTGTACGAGACTGTTGATGTATTTGTAACTTTGGATTGTATTGACTTGTGTATTTTATATATTGTATTTCATTGGTCCCCGATGTTCCTATCGGGAGAATAATGTAATCAATTCATGTAAATTCATAGAGGTTAACCCTCCTAGTTGATCAAAGGGCAAAGTCCCCACAGTTTCAGGGCACTAGGGTTATTAGACTCTCCTAGAGAAGTCAGCCCTGGTAGGTGATTGTAAAGTCTGAAACTAGTATAAATAGAGAGTGAGAATCTCTATTTCTAACACACACTCACCTAGCTATATCGCATAGGTGAGATAATAGGATCTCACACAAGTGAGAGAGAGAACAATTGTTGGAGATCATCTTTCTGTCTTTGGGTTTTACTGCTGCCAATGGTGCTCATTCTATCTATGAGGAAGTTGTAGGGTTTTCTCCTTTACAGTTTCCCTAAGGAAAATCTTTGTGTCTATTGTCTCTGGTGATTGATTTTTGTGCATGATATTCTCTCAAATAAGATCCTAATATAATACTGTGTAATTGATAAAAATCTAATATGGTATCAGAGCTAACGTGAGAAGAAGACACCATGCAACTGCAGAATCTAGGGCTTCTTACTTTTTGGGTCTCTCTCCACAATCCATCAACAAAAGGAGGATAGGATGACTCTCCATTAAAGTGTGCATCTTTCTGTCGAGGTAGAATCTGATTCTAAGCACTTTCAATTTTTTACCTACCACTACATCAAGAAATTAGGGCTTTTCACAAAAGTGGAATTTTTGAGTGAGCCCAACATAGGTTTACTCTCCTTCTCAAAATAGAAATTTAGAGACAAAAATCGAGATTTTTTGTTGGGTAGAACTCTGGGAAAGTCAAACCCTCATTTTCCCTGGAACCAGAAAACCAACACTGCAGAAGATTAGCTCCAGATCCAGTTTTCAGCTACTCAAATTGGTAAAATCTAAATATTTTGTATTTCCATTTGAGGTTCTTAGTTAATATGTCTCATTACACCAAGCTTGATGAAAATATTGAGGGATTTGATAACTTTTGAGCATGGAAGTATAGGATCTCACTAGTTCTTGAAGAAAATGAATAGGACTCCTACATCAGTGGAGAGGTTCCAGTTCTAGAGGGAGATGCATCTAAGGCCTTACACAAGAAGAACTTGATCAAGTCCAAGAGGATTATTGTTGATTCAATCAAGGATCACCTCATACCACAGGTGTCCTCCCTAAAGACACCTAAATATATGTTTGAAGACTTAACCAAGCTATTTGAAGGAAACAACATAAATCGAAAGATGAATTTGAGGAACCAGATGAAGAATGTGAAGATCCAGAATGTGGAGACCATACAATCATATTTTACAAGAGTCTCCTAGATCAAAGAACAACTTGAAGCAGTGGATGAAGAAGTAGAGAATAAAAAAATTGTGATGACCACCTTGAATGGTCTCCGAGTCCCAGGGATTCTCTACCTTTGGTCACAAGTTCATCTCCTCACAGAACTAGTAAAGAGGAAGACATTTTGCATCCGCTTGGACACTTGCTCCTAAAAATTGGGGCTGATTTTACCACTCATGGTTTTCTGTTCAAGGTTGCAACATATCAGTTTCTTGAGTGTTCCACACATGGTTCGAATCCTCAAGAACCTTTGATCTCTCTTCAGATGATTTCAGTTGCTCTACATGGGTCCAGTTTTCACCATGCAACTACTTATATTTCTGATTCATTTGAGTGCATTGTTCTTCTTCCAAAGTGGAAGATTCCTCTAGACATATTCATTTAGTTTGGATTCAGAGGTTCACATGCACAGTATCAGGATGCTGCTGCATAGAAGAACCAATTCTTGATTTACTGCTTAGTTTGAGGGGGGGTATTTTTCCCATGAGGTTTTCCCCGTTTCCTTGGTTATATTAGGAAGTTACTTTATTGTACAGGGTGACCTATGGCCTTTGTTGCTGGGGCCCTAGCATTTTTATGCATCTATGCTTTCTAACTCTTCCTGAGTATAGCTTAAGGGGGGGTGTTGGAGACATTTACCATCATACACACTCCTTTTGGTCAAATTGGCCTAGTTAAACCACTATCCCAAGTATAATTGACATTAATTGACATCAGTGGAGCACTAACTGGAGCACTCCGGGGGTGATCTGAGTGATATTAATGCACCTAATTGCTAACTGGTGGTTACAATCAGTTCAACCAGTCAGTTAAGTTGCCTCCTCTCATTAAATATATTATTTAATGATTATTTAATGATTATTTATTATTATTTAATGATCTGGAGTCAACAGGGCGCCTCCACCAACTTTTGATGATCAGTTCAACTTCATTTAACCTCATTGGTGTTCATTGAAGTCATGGAGCACTAGCACTTGATGGTTGGCTTACTATGACATGTGTTTGATCTCCTTCAGTTGAGATTCAGTCATTTATTACACTCCGACTTCAGCTAGGGTTTGCTGAGTCAATTAGGGTTTTGGTCAAGTGGTTAACTGAGTGTGATTGAATGGCTAAGAGTCAGTTAAGCCAGAATCACTCATGATTTCGAATTGCCTCCTTAGGTATTCGAATTTCTCATTGATTCAAGCTACTGCTTGACATTGTTATTGTAACTATTCATTGTTTATTGAATATACAGAGAGGAAACCATTCTGGTTCCGATTAACACCATTTCATGAGTATTTGTTGATTATTCTTTCATGAGATTGATTCTTAGTTCATATATCATGTCCAAGAATTAATAGGGAATCTTCCTATAATCTAGACTCTGGAAAGTCTTTAACAATGAAAGAAGTATTGTTTGTACCAGGACTCAAGAAGAACCTCTTTTCCATATCAGCATTAGATGCAAAAGGAATGCGAGTTGCATTCATAGATGGTCAAGTCATCATGTGGCCAAAAGGAAAGACTATCGATGATGCGGTAGCGATTGGAGAAAAAGAAGGAGGATTGTACAAATTAAAGGGCCATACAGAACAAGCCTTGGTCCATGACACAATAGAGCCAAGTGAACTTTGTCATAGAAGGATTGCAGATGTGCATTACAGAGCACTACCTATTGCAAGAAAAGCTATTGAAGGTCTTCCAGAAATCCAAGAAAAACATGACAGGGTCTGCAAAGGATGTGCAAAAGGAAAGAATACAAAGAAGACATTTCCAGGTAATGAAAGCAAAGCAAAAGGAATCTTGGAAATCATCCACTCTGATGTATGTGGTCCTATGTCATCAAATTCACTAAGTGGGTATGCATATTATGTTTCTTTCATTGATGATTTCTCTAGGAAGACATTGGTTTAATTCATGAAGAACACAGACGAAGTATTCAGCATGTTCAAGGAATTCAAAGCCTTTATCGAGAACCACACTGAAAAGAAGATCAAGACCATTCGATGAGATAATGGAAAAGAATTCACTTCAAATGAATTCAAAGAGCTATGCAAAGAATCAGGAATTAAGAGGGAGTTGTCCACTCCTTACAATCCACAACAGAATGGGATTGCAAAGAGGAAGAATAGAACTATCATGGAAGTTGCAAGAGCAATGCTTCATGATCAAGACCTTCCTATGCATATTTGGGCGGAAGCTTCCAGAACAGCGGTGTATGTACAGAACCATACTCCACATAGAGTACTCGAGAACAAGACTCCTGAAGAAGTATTCTCTGACAAGAAACCAGAAGTCAGCCATCTCATAATATTCGGCTGTCCAGTATACATACACATTCCAAAAGAGAAGAGGACTAAATTAGATCCTTCATGAAAGAAGGGTATATTTGTGGGATACTCTGAAAGCTCGAAGGCTTACATAATATATTTCCCAGGATACAAGAATATTGACATCAGCAGGGATGTGACATTTGGTGAAGACACAGCTTACAATAAATCCAGAAAGAGACCTGCTGAAGAACCTGAAGAAGCAGAACCACCCAGAGTTCATGATACAACCATGAGCGAAGAAGCTCAAGAAGAAGATCAAGAATTTGAAGAACCACAAAGACCTGTAGATCCACCTCTGGTGAATAATCCTCATAAGAGGAAACCTGGTTGGGTATGAGAAATTATCGAAGGTGTAGAAAGATATGGGGCTCCATAAGAGAATCATAGAGAAAGAAAGAGGACGAGATCATGCTCCGGGTATCTAGATTTACTATGCGATTTCATTGATAAAAAAACTTCCAGTTATGAAGAAGCGGCAGAATGGAAAGAATGGAAGGATGATATGATCGAAGAAAACCAATCAATCATGAAGAATGATGTTTGGGATGTTGTCCCAAGACCAGACGGGAATTTGGTTGTAACCTCCAAATGGATCTACAAGATCAAACATGCTGCAGACAGTAGCATTAAAAAATATAAGGAAATATTTGTAGCTCAAGGTTTCTCTTAGAAAGAAGGAATAGATTATGAAGAAACGTTTGCACTTGTAGCCAGATACACTTCCATTAGATGAGTACTTGCTCTGGCTACAGTAATGAAATAGAAGATACACCAGATGGATGTCAAGACTGCCTTCTTGAATGGTGTAGTGGAAGAGGAAGTGTATGTAGAACAACCACTCGGTTTTGAGACACATGACAGGGAGTCTCATGTGTGCAGATTGAAGAAAGCCATGTACGGTTTGAAACAGGCACCCAAGACATGGTACAGCAGAATTGACAGCTTTCTATCCAGTTTGGGATTTACCAAGAGTAAAGCAAATTCCAACCTTTACTACAAGGTGGAAGATGGCAACCTAGTGATGCTTCTACTATATGTAGATGATTTGTTTGTGACAGGTATGGATGGGTTAATTGCTAATACGAAGAGAAAGCTTGCTGCCGAGTTCAAAATGAAGGACTTGGGTATGATGCATTATTTTCTAGGTATGGAGATGTGGCAGAGTGTAGATGGAATATTCCTTGGACAAGGGAAGTATGTAGTAGAGATCCTGAAGAGGTTTGGGATGATGGACTGCAAGGCTATGGCCACACCTATGGCATCAAACTTGAAGCTATTAAGCGATGCTTCATCACAGTCATTTGATGCTACCATGTATCGTCAGATGATTGGGTCATTGATGTACATGACGAACACGAGACTAGACATTTTCTTTGCTGTGAAGACCTTGAGCCACTTCTTGACAGATCCGAGAAATGTTCACTTGATTGCTGCGAAGAATATTTGGAGGTACCTGAGGGGTATAGTTGATTATGGGCTCAAGTACGATGCAAATCAGAAGATTAACCTAGATGGTTATGTTGATTCATATTGGGCAGGCCGTGCCACCAATAGAAAGAGCACTTAAGGGTGTTGCTTCAGTATGGGATCAGGTGTGATCTCTTGGTTTAGCAGGAAGCAATCCTGTGTGGCACTGAGTACAGGTGAGCAGAGTATGCCACAGCTTGTTCAGCTAGTTGTGAGGTAGTATGGCTGAGGAAGCTACTGTATGATTTATTTGATCTCCAGTTGGATGCTTCTTGTATACATTGTGACAACCAAAGTTGTGTGAAGTTGTCAAAGAATCCAGTATTCCATGACAAGTCAAAGCATATCGAGATCAAGTATCACTGTATCAGGGTAATGGTGTAGAGGGGAGCAATGAAGCTCCAGTATGTTGCGACAGACGATCAAATAGCTGATGTGTTGACGAAGCCATTGGCCAAAGTGAAGTTTGAGTACTTCAAATAGAAGCTTGGTGTTCTCCAGATTGAGGTCCCTTCTAAGGGGAAGTGATGATTCTGGAAGCCATTCTGACAAGAAGGTCAGATGTAAGGGCTAAGCCATTCTATCATGGTGAGAGGATCTGGTTCCTTCCATGTCAAATATGAGTGCTGAGATCCATAGCCATTGTGACAACCATATTTGTGTGAAGTTGTCAGAGAATCCAGTGTTCCATGACAATTCAAAGCATATCGAGATAAAGTATCACTATATCAAGGATATGGTGTAGAGGGGAGTAGTGAAGCTCCAATATGTTGTGACAGACGATCAGATAGCTGATGTGTTGACGAAGCCATTGGCCAAAGTGAAGTTTGAGTACTTCAGGGAGAAGCTTGGTGTTCTCCAGATTGAGGTCCCTTCCAAGGGGAAGTGACGATTCCGAAAGCCATTCCAACAAGCATGTTAGATGTAAGGGTTGAGCCATTTTGTCATGGTGAGAGGATTTGGTTCCTTCCATGTCAGACATGAGTGCTGAGATCCATAGCCATTCTGACGAGCAGGTTAGATATAAGGGCTGAGCCATTTTGTCATGGTGAGAGGATTTGGTTCCTTCCATGTCAGATATGAGTGTTGAATGCCATTCTACAAATGGAGGTACCTGGTCAGTTTCGAGGAACACTCAGTATGGGACTGAGAGATCCATTCTGATGAGCAGGTCAGATATAAGGGCTAAGCCATTCTATCATGGCTAAAGGATTAAGTTCCTTCCATGTCAGATATGAGTGCTGGTCATTCTAATGAGTAGGTCAGATGTAAGGGCAACTGCCACTCTCTGGGAGAGTGGAGGCACCTGGTTCGTTACCAGGTAGCTCAGTCTGGGACTGGGGGCCATTCTGGTGAGGGTGCAGGATTTCGTTCCTACCAGGTCAGATGTGAGTGCAGGCTATTCTGGCAATGGTGTAGGATTTGGTTCCTACCAGGTTAGATATAAGAGCAACTGCCATTCTCTGGGAGAATGGAGGCACCTAGTCCGTTACCACGTAGCTCAGTCTGGGACTGGGGGCCATTTTTGTGAGGGTGTAGGATTTAGTTCCTACTAGGTCAGATGTGAGTGAAGCCTTTCTGATGAGGGTGTAGGATTTGGTTCCTACCAGGTCAGATATAAGTGCTGAAGCCTTTTCACAGATAATAGTGATGTCCTATCATGCTGGTGAATGTGATTTTTGGGCTTTTATGATGTGATTGTAGGCTTCTACATGATCAGATGTGAGTGCTGGGCATGCCTTTCTGACAAGTAGGTCAGATGTAAGTGTTGGGCGGGCCATTCTGATGAGTAGGTCATATATAAGCGCTAAATAATACCTACATGATGGCTAGGCCTACAACCAGTATGAAAGAAGGTTGGCTCTGTAAAACTTCCTATGAAGAGAAGAATCATGAGATAGCACACATGATGATGACCAGAGATGATCCAGATCAAGCTATGATCCAGATCTAGTTATGATTACTCCGGGAGATCAAGATCGAGTGATGATCCAAATCCAGTGATGATTTCCACTGATGATCGAGATCCAGTGATGATGTCCAGTGATGATCCATATCAAGTATGATCGAGTGACGATGGTCCAGATCGAGAGATGATACAAATCCGGATGAAGATGACTTGAATATGCAGATGACGAGAAGATCTAGAGAAGAAGACCAGTGACAAAAATTGTGTCGAGAGAATACCTTTCTAGTTAAGAGGGAGTGTTGATGTAATTGTAACTTTAGAATGCATTCACTTGTATTTCTTATTTATTGTAACCTGATGTTTATTCCGGGATGTTATCATCTTATGTCATACCCCGATGTTCCAATCGGGAGAATCAATAATGTAAACAACTCATGTCAAGTCATTGTGGGTAACCCTCCGATTGTCTAAGGGTTAAAGTCCCCACAGTTCCGAGGCACTAGGGTTATTAGACTCTCCAAGTAGAGGTCGGCCCTAGTAGTGTTTTAGTCATGTCGAGATTAGTATAAATAGAGTGTTGGAATCTCTATTTGGTACACATCACTCACACACTCAAATGTAGCACATAGTTGAGGAAGGAGAAGACACTGGGGCTACACAAGAAGGAGGTTACT
This sequence comes from Pseudotsuga menziesii, assembly GCA_001517045.1. Classification (NCBI taxonomy): domain Eukaryota; kingdom Viridiplantae; phylum Streptophyta; class Pinopsida; order Pinales; family Pinaceae; genus Pseudotsuga; species Pseudotsuga menziesii. The sequence goes on along the minus strand of LPNX010274912.1, from coordinate 31,583 downwards.
CCTGTCGGGAGTGCATCTTACTGTTTTGTGGTTTTACCTTTTGTGCTAATTCTATCTCTGAGGAATTTGTGGGGTTTTCTCCATTTATGGTTTCCTCGATGAAAAACACTGTGTTCATTGTCTCTTGTGTTTGATTTATGTACTTGTTGTTCTCTCAGTTAAAGATCCAAACATAATGCTAGCTTGAAAGTTGAAAAAGTAATAGGATTGTTGTCCACCCTTTTGTTGACCTTAATAGACCTATTTAGGTGCCATCCACCACAGTGTTACCCTATATGACTTTTTTGGAGTACTTTGTTGTTGTTTTCTATTGTGTGTTGGTCGTATTGCTGTGTTTCTAATGTTTTTTATTTGTGAGGGTTGGATGATCTATTTTAGGGTATTTTCCAGTTCAACGTTCTCTCCTTTAACGTGTATGTTGGTCTATTTGAGTCTCATGAAACTAACATAACGTTAAGAGGCTGAAGTTTGAGGATAAGGGAGGTTTTCCCCAACATATGAATAATTTTTCTTTCTCCTTATTCATTCCAACAGTGAAAATGATAATGTTACATGTCCACATTAATGAATTTGTTTGTCTTCTCGGTGTCAATGGGCATGTTGTAGTTTCCATATTCAAATGCAACTCAAAATCGCAGTGCAATTATTGAAATTCTATAATTCCTTGTATTGATAATATGTTTATTTCTATATGATTAACTATCATCTTCGTACATTGCAAGCTATGCATGAATTTAATGGATATACATTCGTACAGGTTGGATACATTGTGACATCATGCTTATTAAATGAGAATCATGACCTCTTACGATTGGTTATCAATACTTTATGCAATGATATTATTCGGTGGAATGAGACGTTTCAACGTTTGGCACTTACTATTGTAAGATCTTGTCTTGGAACCTCTATTCTAAAATAAATTATGTTGCTTTCTAATTGTAGTATTTTTCCTATTTAACCTATGGTGTGCATCCAAACCACTACATGATTGGGAGATAAACTGGTTGTTACTTAAGTTAAATGTAAATTTCCTTGTGCAATTGCAAAGATGTCAAGTGTCATTTTTCCAACAAGTGTTTGCAATGTATTTTATTGGAATTATGATTAAAGATGTGATGTATTTTGTTTGGATGCTCATGCTTTAGAAGGATGTTCTATTTTGTTTGTTTCCATTATAGTCTCATTTTATCGTTGTCCTTCACTATTTATAGTTGCACATTATTTATTGGTTGTTAGTACATGGTTGTGTTGGTGCATCTGCTATGAGGAATCACACTTACTCTTATAGAAATTGAAAATAAACTTGGACTAATTATGCACATAATACTATGGCTTAGATAGACAATATTCTCCGTTCTTTTAAACCCTCTTTCTTCGTATTCCTTGACCCCATTACCCTTTGGATCAGCTTTGGTTTTGGTCCACCATCCCATTTACTTTTAAGTTTAATATTATACCTTTCCTTAGTGACAACCCCCTTCTTCTGGAGGAGCCAGCCTAAAGTTAGAGCAAGAGATGTTGTGGTGACAGTGGGAAACATCCTTCCTTAGTTCCCGTCAGGTTGCACTCATGTCTCAGGGATTTCCCACTTGAGTGCAACATTGGGCAGTAACACTATCTATTGGCATCCATGAGCTTTATTAAGGGTGATAGATATAGTTAAACTTTACATCACCTTCAATCACATTCTGCAATACTATGTTGTAGACAATATTTAAACATGTTGTCAAACCCTTTGTCAACACAAGTTTTCTTAGTTCGGATTCCCTTCATAGTCACCTTAATTATACTCCTTCTTTTTTATATCAGGATCACTTCAATTCTCCTCTATCCAAGCACTTCAAATCTGCTCTAAAATGTACTTCTACTTGTTTGCAGGCAAAAACCCTGTCATTTTTTTCTATTATGCTGAAAAAAATGATTAGTTCTCTTCTATGATTTATTTTAAAAGATTATATAAGAGTTCCTTCAGAATCTTCGATTCTGAAGGTACTCTCAATTTCAAAAGAGTTAAGAGTCATATTAGAAATTTATGAAATACTTTCATAAATTTGATAAATTAGCAGCTGTTAATCTTGTAAATTTTATATATAATCAATTTTTGTCATTATTAATTCATTTGATTATATATTGATTCATGAGATTTAAGGTATAGTATGCTAATTAGTTCTTTGGATTAAAATGAAAACACATTTTCAACATGTTACAAATTTGGTTTTGACAAGGTATTTATTATCATAAGTTTTTGTAATTTTTATAATTAGGGTTGATTTATCAATTTGAATATTTTATGTTAACCCTAGATTTATATTTTACATATAACTTGATCTTTTATTATCATGTCATTATTTTGTGAAAATTGTACATATGCATCACAAAATAGCTAGAGTTCATTTGTATATTTATAATTTTGAAATTTTCATTGTAATATAATCATAATAATCAAATTTTGATTTAGTGTTAGTTTTTTTTATAAGCTTTTCATCCGATCATATTTTTTATTAGGTCATAGGTAATTTGGATTTTATGAGTTCATTCGAAACTATATAATGTTACCCTTAAATCGATTACATGTATAAATATGGTTTTGAACAGTTTAATTAGTATCTAGAGTTGATCTTGCTACTCAGCTGTAATTATGAAGCCCTAGGGGATATCATTACTTGTAATGACAACTTCACATCATCTGGTTTATGAGCATAATTGCCTTCCACGTATAATCCTTGTTTATTATCATTTGACAGTTGTGTTTATGGGACATGATACGAATGGTTGATTTGATAACATTTGTTTATAGGGATTTTAATGATAATAATAGTTTCGAATCACTACATAAATATTGAGATCGTATTGACATTTGGTTTTGGTTTTAATGTTATGACACCAATCAATTCAACTGACATTTGTTGGTTTAATGATGGAATCGTGTCATTGAAATTCAATTTCATAATGAATGATAGCCATTACCATTTATGGTTCCTGTACGAAGCTATCATTCCAGTATGCGTATTATCAATGCTTCGTTTTTTGTATCATATGGTTATCAAACCCTGAATTGAATTATTTTGAATGTCAAAATTCAGTTCAAAATGCAAGTGCTAACATAATGATTTTTGAGAGTTTGGTTAGTCACGACTAGTTTATCCATTACTCATAGCACAAAACGCTGGCATTTGTTCTCATTATTTAAAAATTTGGTTACCATGGCCGAATTTGGGGTTCTATTTCTTGTCTCATATGAATCAATTCAAGATTTGACGGTTCACATAATGCCTTTCACTTGGATCCCTATTCCTTCAATCTTCACAACTGCATTCATTTCAAACCGAGACGAGAGTTGTAGTGATGAGAAAATGTCTCCTCTTAGCCGATTTGAGATTTTAGGGCCTGAGATGGTGGAAGCTGATGAGAAAGTCGCTGCATTGTTAGAAAAAATAGGATGGGGTTCATTTTTCAGAGGTTTCAGTGGTCATAATACTGAAGTTACCAGACAATTCGCTATGAGCTTGAAGGAGAATGTAGCTCAAGTTGGGGGGTTTAAATTTATAATTGATGAAGACAAAATTGCAGAAGCAACAAAGCTTCCTCAGACCGGAGAACGTTGGTTTAAGGGAGGAAAGGTTGATAAGAAAAGGTGCAAGTCATTACTTTTACCCTTACCCGCTAATGCAAAGCTAAAGGTTGGGGATTTAGTTAAATTCTTAAAACCATAATGGCAAGCGTCTTATGAAATTTTAGTCAGGTATGTCTCTTGTGACGGCTACCTCTCTCATCTCCATTATTATCATATGCGCTTATTATTAGCTTTGAAGTGTTGTAAGCTTAATCTTCCTTTCTACTTGCTTCAAATCTTGAAGAAAATGGCACATTCGATGCAAAATACTATAGGAAACCCTGATAGGAGCTTGTTCCACCATGGTTTGATTAAAATTCTAGTTCAGCATCAGTTATCCCTTATTTGTAGATCCTGGGATCAATTATTGGCTGAAAACAAGCTAGGGATGACACAGTATTGGCCTAATCCTCCTCTTAAAACTCATAGAAACCATAAATCTCCATTAAAATATGAGGTGGATGATATTCATAAAGCTGAGCCAGGGGGTAGTAGATTACAGGAAGCAAGTTCGCCTTTAGATACTCATATTAGTAATGACGCTACAAATAAGGTTGATCCATTAGATGTTGGAACTAATATGGACCCATATTTATCTGTCAAATGCTTCAACACATCTGCAAAGGTGGATGGTGAATTGATGAATGATGAGAATTTTGATTCTGTTACTCGTGAATTCCTCTCTGATTTTTGCACTCCTAAAAAACCTTGTGATGAATCTATGTCAAAACTTAAATAGTTAGCACAAGTCTATTGTGATAGAAGAGGTTTTGAGCCAAACAGTTCTGTGTCTATTCGTACACGAAGATTCACTCGAAGCATGACTATAGCAACTATAGCCTCTATTCATGTAACCATTCAGCAGAATAATCAACTAATTGTTGTTCAACTTGAGGATGATGTTTCGTCTTTGATTCCTAAGACAACGCATATGAATGAACCTATTCCCATAGTGGAGAATCTTGAAAAATCATTGGCCAAAAACATTATTGATCCAAGTAGGTTTGAAATGGCACCATCATTTATGGATGCTTGTGGGTCTCGCCCTAAACCATGGTTTATGAGCATCCCTTCACCGGTTCAGGCTGTGAATAATATTAATTCTTCTCAGTCTAATGATTCATTTCATGATCAGGATGAAGAAACCCTTCAACAGGTACTTGACCGAGTATATGAAACCAAAATTGTAGAATTAAAAAGTGAATTAAAAGATTGTCAAGAAAATGCAGCCTTAAAAGATGAAGAAAATAAAACATTCAGGGCAGATTTACTAGACTGGGTTAATAGATGGAAAGATATGAACCTGAAGAAGAATAAGTACAAGGAAGCCAAGAAATCAATGATAAATACCAACTAGCACTTGCTTGAGCAAGTAAATCAACAAAAGCTGACGATCATAAAGCTCAAAGCTAAACTTTCTGAAGAGAGAAGAGTAATCAGTTTACAAAACATAACTTGATATCTTTTATCTATTAGTTATGCTGGTTTATTTCCCTTTTTGACATGTAATAAATGTTTTAATGAGAACACCTGCAAAATCGTAGATTTTGCAGGCATGCTTATAATTTGCTTTATTTTATTTCATTTTCTGTTAACATGATTTTAATAAGAATTTTATTTTGTACGTTACAGGTGTACATGGTATCGTTATACTATAAAGAATATAGGCAGTTTTTGTTCACAGTTGGCATTCGTTGGTGCTTCTGGAATGATTGGATGCTTAAGATGGCCTCATTATAAGTCAATTCATTTGAGTAGGAGATAATACAGGCTAGTCATTTAATTGACAGTTTTATCTCACAGGATAAATGTTTATGCCAGGTGTCTTTTGGAAGAGATTCGATGCAACTAAATAGGGATAGGATTCCTGTTGTCTTTATTATATCATTTATTAGAAACTGAAATGAGTTACTAGTTTTGTTATATAAACTAGTAAGTTCGATGAAAAGTGGGTCGATGGAGTATCAAAAGAAAGACTTAATTGAAATATCATTTCAGTTCTAGTTTAATCTCTTTACTGGAGTTTTTCCTTCAGAGAAGGAGTGTGACTTAAGTTCTTAAACTGGTATCATTGTTCGGTACTATTTTTGAACACTTTATATATATTTCAATATATCACTTTCTCGTTATACTTTGGTGCAATTATGATTTGTTATGACTGTATTCATTATCTAAATTAGTACTCTATTTACACGATATTAATATTTAAATGAGAATATTAATCATTTGATTTATCAATATTTATATTGAGAATTGGAATTTTAGTAATATTAATATTTCATGCTTATTTTGATTTCATTTGTGTTTTTACAATGTTGTCATAATAAATATTATCTTTTATTTAAATATTTGGTATTGATTATTAATTATTAATTAATAGAACATTACAGAGAAATTAAAAGTAGTTATTTGTTTTAATTTTACGTTATGTGCATATTTAGCAGAGGGATATAATGATAATGATTTAAATATTTTCATTTAAATCATTATTGTCTATCTCTTTGTTTACTTGAATTATTAATTGATAATTAATTTAGTTTACAAATTGCTCTCAGCTCAGATAGGATAACTAGTTAATTTTAGCTTTAGTATAGTTTATTTTAAACTTTATTTTATATTTAACAGTTGTTAAATAGGATTAGATCAATTCTGTAAAACTTATAATAGTCTTTGAATTAGAATATTTGAAGCAAAATCCTCAAAAAATTGAATACTTTCATTAAGAAATCATTTTACGATAACTTAGGTCTTAGAAAACTAATTCTAGGGTTTACTTAGATAGTAATAAGATTAGGATAAAATTTTACTGAATTTTAAATTCTCCTTAAGAGGAAAATTCAATTGGTAGCAGGACCATAACCTACGATATTTTGCCATTTCAAACACACCAGGAACTGTTCTAAGCGACTTGTGTGGGTTTAATCTCCTTAGTTGGCCTAGGTCAGAAAATCAAGCCAATAAATGGCGCTAGAAGGAGGGCCTGTTAATGATTAATGGAAGGTAGAACTAATGATAAAACTTCAACCAATCAACAACCTCCATTACAATCTGAAGTCAGCAGATCATCGTTCATAAAAAATGTTAGGAGCATCATTGAGCGTGATTGTATCACATCCCCATTTACTCCTCAATAGAGTACTCAAAATTTAGAAGAATCACTTCATATTCTTACAAGAGCATATGTTAATCAACTTGGTGTAACTCCAATAGATTATGGTCTACCTAGACAACAAAGACATAATCCACAATTGAATATAGTTACTCAAGATTTAGTAGAAGATGATAGCACTCCAAGTTATCAAGTTAGAAGTCATCAGAGAGAAACTACTCAAACAAATACTGCTAGAAGATTGACTTCAGTAGGTGGTTTTGATCAACCACCTTCTCCTCCAGAATCACCACCTGATAGTCCAAGGTCATCTAATTTAGGGATTTCTTCAGATTCTGAAGGAATTCCTAGGGCTGGAAACATACTTGTAGGAGGAGGAGGTAATACTCCACCTAATCGACAACTTCCTTTGTTGAGAATAGCTACTGTAGTTGTACCTGGTATATAACATCCTCTGACCAAATATTCAGATAAAATTCTTCTGAAGTTTAATCCAGATAACGAAGAACCTGTAGAGGTGCATGTAGATAAATTCATGTTAGTTGTTCAAACCATGAATGTTTAGCATGAAGATGTGGCTTGTCGGTTGTTCCCCTTAACTTTTGAGGGAAAAGCATCTACTTAGTACTTTTCATTAGTCCATGGATCAATCACAAATTGGGCTGAATTCAATAAAGCTTTCTTATATAAATTTGGGGAGGATAAAACACCTACTCTTTTAGCCCTTGAGTTATCTCGGATTAAAATGGAACCTAAAGAAAGAATTAAATATTTTAATCAGAGGTTTCTTACACTAAAAAATAAAATGGGCATGTTGCTTCTCAACCACCCGAGGATATAATCATAGAGAACTATACTTCATCTTTACCAAAATATCCTGGGATGTTCATTGAGAGAGCTGGTAAAACAACTCTGGTGGAAAATTTTGAGGAAGCCATTTAAGTCGAGAAGGATTCTATGTCCTATGAACCAGATAGAAGTGGGAAAGCTGAGACTTTTCCTCGTAGGAAGATTGAAAGACCTAATTAAGAAAAGGAAAAGGCATTTAATGTAGAACAACTGTAGAATGTTATTCGAGCATTAACTAATGAAGTGGTAGGATTAAATAAACTAATTCTAAAGCTTCCTCCTCTAGAGGATATTTTAGAAATCAGTTTAGACATAATGCTAATACTAATAATAAAACAAGCACATCGCTTGATATAGCAGTAAATGAAGAAATTTTTAATACTATTCGAGTTGTCTTATCCTTAGCTGAAACTCCATCAAATCAAGAAATGGTTGAAAATGAAGAAGAAGAGGAATCTGAAAATGAAGAAGAATTGGAAGAACCTCAACAAGTTAACGGTCATTTCTGGGACAGTCTTGTAAAATATTATGAAGGTAAAAGTCCTCCTTCAGGACAACATGCCTATAATACTCATAGTAGAATATTCGCAAATACTCCTGGAGCTTCATCAAGTTCCACCCTAATTAATGATAACAATAATTCACAACCTAATACAGAGACTCAATCTAGCAAACAAACTCAATCTACGAGGATTGCTCAGCGGATTCAAAATGCTCCAAAGTTGGGTTTACAATATGACAGAATTGAAGATTTAAAGAATACATGTGCAAACATCATTATGTATGATCTTCTTCAAATTTACCCAATGCCTAATAGTCCTATTATAAATCCTGCCATGATTTTAATAATTCCTAATGCTAAACAAAGTTTTGCTGCTAACAATTATAATAATGATTTAACATCAAGTGATAAAGAAAAGTCAGTGGCTGATAAAGCCTCGCTAATAGGGAAGAATTCAAAATCAACAACTCCTTCATTCCTACTTACCTTTGAGATTTTTAATAGGAATGTTCATAATCGCATGGTTGATTCTGGAGCTTCTTCCAATGTAATACCTTTGTCTGTATGTAAAAGGTTGAATGGAAAGTATGTTCCATCAAATTCATAGATAACTCAATTGGATAGGAAAAATGTGAGGGTTGTAGGAGAGATGAAATATGTTCTAGTCATGATTGCTTGTAACCCTTCAGTTTTTCAAATTATAGACATTTTGGTTGCAGACATTCCTGATGCATATGGGTTGTTTTTTAGTAGAGATTGGTCTCAACATTTAAATGGATTCTTTGCCACAGACTGGTCAACTTTACGGTTACCCAAGAATGGAAATTCAAATCAAATTAAGATAAACAGAGAAAGATATATGAAACATACTGTGACAGAATTATATGATCCTAGTGAACCAGTTTTATTTTTAGACTCCATTATGGCGAATTACATGTATGAACTAGGGTTTAGTAATTTTAAATCTGGAAATTTTGTTTTTTCTGAAAATAAACAACAATCAGAAATTCTTAATGTGAAAACTATTTCTCATGACTCTTCATTCAAGGAAATTATAAATGATGTAGATATTCATAATATTGTAAATATTATCGAAAGTAAAGTAGTTGTTAATAGTTCTACTTGGACTTTATATTTCGATGGGGCGAAGTCTAAAGAAGGAGCAGGAGTTGGTTGCCTACTAATTGACCCTAAAGGTAATAAAACATGTATAGCTTGTAGGATGGAATTTAATTGTACAAACAATACTGTGTAATATGAAGCTTTAATACAGGGTTTGAAAAAAGCAATTGATTTGGATATGAAAGTGTTAATTGCATATGGTGATTCTGAAATCATCGTTAGGCAGGTCCATAATTCTATTCACTACCTTTCTAAACATTTGCAGAATTATCAACAAGAGGTATGGAATCTCATTTCACATTTTGATGCATTTAATATAATATCAGTTCCAAGAGTTCAAAACCAAGAGGCGGATTTATTAGGGAATGTAGCATCAAAATTAATCCCATCAGAAAATTTTACACCAGACTTCTTTTCAGTTGAATTGGTTTTTAGGCCTTCTATACCAGATAATATCTTTAACTGGCGTGTGTTTGATAATGATGTGCAGGTGCTGAATTTCCTAACAAATGACGATACCTTTAAAGATTCATCCATTGATGAAGTTACACATGACGAAAATCTGTGGGATTTTTCGGTAATAAATGATTTTTGTTCAGTTGAAAAAGGTTTTGAGAAGGTAAAACCAATTCCTAATTCAGTTTTGAGATTAGAAAATTTATTTGATCTTCAAGATAAATGTAGATCTTTTCCTAATTGTAAAACTAATAGCTCTCAAATGAAATATGAAACCATAAATTTAGGAATGGAATTGAATTCTCAAACTGTAAATCTAGGAATAGATTGCACTCCCGCAGAAAAAACAGCATTCATAAAATTATTTAAAGAATTTAAGGATGTCTTTGCATGGACATATGCCGATTTAAAAACTTTCAATCCACAAGTCATGCAACACATTATTCCAATAAAACAAGAGTCAAGACCTTTTCAATAGAAACTAAGGAAATATCATCTATCATTAGAACCAACAATTAAGAAGGAACTAAATAAACCGTTAGCTGCTAGGATTATTTTTCCTATTCGGCATACTTAGTGGGTAGCCAAATTAGTTCTAGTTAGGAAGAAAAACGATGATATTAGATTATGTGTCAATTTTAGAAATCTTAATAAGTCTTCTGAAAAGGATAATTACCCAGTTCCTCCCATGGAACAAATTCTTCAAAAAGTTTATGGGTCTGAGATACTGTCACTTCTTGATGGTTTCTTAGGATACAATCAAATATTGGTTTCCCCAGATGATCAATTGAAAACAGCTTTTAGAATGTGGAACATACGCTTACAGAAAGATGCCCTTTGGGTTAATCAATGCTGGGGCAACTTTTCAAAGAGAAATGGATATTGCTTTTAGAGGCTTAGTTAATCATTCAGTACTTGTCTATTTAGATGACATTACAATACATTCTACATGATCATATTAATCATCTTAGAAAGGTATTTGAACGATGTAGAAAATTCAGAGTATCCTTAAATCCAAAGAAAACAATATTTGTTGTTTCAGAAGGTATTTTATTAGGTTGCGTGGTTTCAAAACATGGGATAAAGATTGATCCTGAACGAACCCAAGCTATTTCAAAAATAACTTAACCTTCTAGCAAGAAATCAATGCAATCATTTATTGGTAAAATAAATTTTGTCAGAAGGTTCATCCCCAGTTTTTCTGAAATCATCCGTCCTTTACAAAAAATGATTAAGAAGGATGCTATTTTTAATTGGGGGGAAACTGAAAAAGAATCATTTCAAAGAATTTTAGAATCCATTTCAGAAGCTCCTAGTCTTTTGAGCCCATATTTTAACAAAGATTTCATATTGTATACTTTCGCTTCTAACATATCATATGTCAGCAGTTTTAACTCAACTAAATCAACAAAATAATGAAGTGCCAATTTCTTTTATGAGTTCAAATTTTAAAAGTATTGAACTTAATTACCATGAAGTTGATAAGCAAGCTTTTTCTCTTTTCAAAGTTGCCAAACACTTTCGTCCATATTTATTGAAATCTAGAATGAAAGTGATAGTTCCTTATCCTTCAGTCAGAAATTTGCTAGTGCAAAAAGATTTAGGTGAAAAAAGGGCACCATGGATGACAGCTCTTCAAGAGTATGACTTGGATATTAAACCTTCAATGGTAGTCAAAGGTCAAGGATTATGTAAACTTGCTGTTGAAGAAGCTCATCTACCTAATAACAATTCTGAAGTTGTCATTGATCTGAAGTTTTACTTACAAGGGAAATTTACTTTTATCCTCCACCACAGGCTTCTTGGTATACAGATATAAGAACACTTTTGGAAACAGGAACTGCTCCTAATTACTTGGAACCTAGGAAAAGGAGAGCACTTAGACTGAAATCTGGCCCTTATTTATTAATTGATAACATTCTTTTTAGGAGAAATTTAGACGATGTTTTACTTCAATGCCTAGACAAAGATGAAATAGAAGTGATTTTGAAAGAATTACATTTTGGTCCAGCAAGTGCTCATTTTGGTGGAGAAACTACGGCACATAAGATTCTTAGGGATGGTTATTATTGGCCTACTTTATTTCGAGATTCTCGTGCCTTTGTCAGGAAATGTCAGGAATGTCAACTTGTTGCAGGAAGAGTTAAGAAGACCGCTTTTCCTTTACAACCTGTTTCAGTAGAAAGACCTTTTCAGCAATGGGGTATCGATATAGTAGGACCAATAAACCCTCCCTCTTCTATGCAACACAAGTAAATAATAACTGCAACTGATTATTTTACCTATTGGGCAGAGGCTATACACTTTTAAGGGTTGTAAACACCAATCAAGTTATATTATTTTTAGAATCTTTTATCATAACGAGATTTGTTGTTCCAGATTCCCTTCTCTTTGATAATGCTTCATATTTTTCATCAATGAAGTTAACTCAATTTTCCTTAGAGAAAAAAATAAGGGTTAGGTATTCAGCTAATTATTATCCTCATGGAAATGGTTTAGCTGAATCAAGAAACAAAAATTTGTTGAAAATTCTCAAAAGAACTATTTCAGCTCATCATCGTGATTGGCATACAGAATTGTTTAATGCCCTTTGGGCAGATAGGGTAACTCCTAAAGCTGCAATAGGTAACTCACCTTTCTTCTTGGTTTATGGAACTGAGGCTAGTTTACCACCAAATTTATTTTTACCTTCATTACAATTAGCCCAGTCTGTTCAAGATGAAGATTGTCCAGCAATGGAGAAAAGGATTAACACTTTATTAAAACTTGAGGAAGAAAGAGACAGGTCGAAACAACATTTTACAAAACATTAAAAAATTGTGAAGTCCTGGTTTGATCAATCCTCAAGTTCTAATCGAGAATTTCAGGTGGGGGACTTGGTTTTAAAATGGGACAAAGTCCATGAGGAGAAAGCACATCATACTAAGTTTCAAAAACTTTGGTTAGGCCCCTTTGTTATTGATGAAAATATAGATCCAAGTACTTTTCGTTTGCAAACCCTAGAAGGTTAGTTCGAAACATTTCCAGTGAATGGACTGATCTTAAAAAAATATTTCTGCTGATTTTTTAGACCCTAAAATTGTATATAATTATGTATATGAGCTTGTTGTCTATTTGTAAATAATTTCATTTAAAATTTTCATGTATATATTTTTGTTATAAAATTGTCAATATTTTGTACAATCTTTTATCAAATAAGGATTATGATAAATTCACGATTCTTATGTACATTCAAACATCATTTTACTCTTGAAACTAATTTTTGGTTTTATTAAATCAAGTATTAATATATCGATCATCTGTTTCAAGGGTTGTCGAATCTCTGTATATATTTCAAAATAATCAGTCATTAATGTACATATGTTGTTGAGAGGACAAGTGTAAATAAATAAGTTTTGTGGTTTAAACCCAGTTTGTTCATTAGTTTAAAATTATGGTATTAGACTAAATCTTTTAAAAATTGGTTCAGAATGATCAAAGTTTCTTAAGTCTATTAAGAACCTATCATTATTTGTAAATATTTGTAAGTGTTATTTAGATTATTCCTCATCCTTCTATTTTCTTCTAATAGTTGGGATAGCTAATTAATGTATTTTTCAAAACTTGTACTTTGAAAAATATTTATGGATCTCTACCATCAGTCATTTCTTTTAAAGTTATTTACAATCTGAAAACTTTTTACATCTGTTCCATTCAATAAAGTTCCAAAAAATTAAAATGAGAGACGGAAGGTCTTAGTAATAAGCCGATCCGATCAGGATCATAAATATCATCAGTATGAAATAATTAGGGAACTGATAATGGTTCTTGGTCATAAGGTCAAGAGATAGGGGGTATCATCATGAGCAAGCTGATTCATTTTTTGGTGATAGTAGTGACTGACATTACCATTTGGTCACCATGCTAGGTAATGATCTCTTATTTTATAAAATGTAAAATTTCAAATTCAATAAAGTGAAACATAATTTTGATTGAAGAATAGGAGGTCTCATTACGAGCCGGTCTAATCATGATCATCAATGTTGTCTAGTATAACTTCATTTCTGATCATCAATGTTGTCTAGTATAACTTCATTTCTGATCATCAGGGTGATGGCTCTTTGTTAAAAAATCAAGAGATAAGAGGTCTCATCACGAGCCGGCTTTCTTATCCTAGGTAGTTCTCGTGAATGATACTATCACATCGGGTTATCATGCCTAGATAGTAGTCTTCAGTTAGAGTAATTGTTTCAATTTTAATATAAAAAAATAAAAATAAAAATAAAAAATAAAAAACAAAAAGAGAATAAAGGAAAGCAAAGTTATTATATTCATGGAACAGATTCTAGAAATTTTTCAGAGAAGTAGATTCCTATACTTTATACTCATGGTGTAGATTATCTTTACTATAAAGTACTTTGTTTTGATTAGGATATTACTAAGTTTATCTTTAACAAGATTTTTATTTAAAGAGATGGGATATTTTTGAATTATACTTGCGAATATAAATCAGAATAATGGTTTTTATTTAGACAGAGAATTTTTTATTGTTTTTGAATAAGTTTTAAGATTTTGTTTATACTATCATTTGAAAATTATGAGAAGAGATAACTGGTTCGCCCAGGTCATCGCCATTTGTTCGCAGGAAACAACCCTCTCATTTTTTTCTATTATGCTGAAAAAATGATCAGCTCTCTTCTATGATTTATTTTAAAAGATTATATAAGAGTGCCTTCAGAATCTTCGATTCTAAAGGTACTCTCAATTTCAAAAGAGTTAAGAGTCATATTAGATATTTATGAAATACTTCATAAATTTGATAAATTAGCGGCTGTTAATCTTGTAAATTTTATATATAATCATTTTTTGTCATTATTAATTCATTTGATTATATATTGATTCATGAGATTTAAGGTATAGTATGCTAATTAGTTCTTTGGATTAAAGTGAAAACACATTTTGAACATGTTACAAATTTGGTTTTGACAAGGTATTTATTATCATAAGTTTTTGTAATTTTTATAATTATGGTTGATTTATCAATTGGATTATTTTATGTTAACCCTAAATTTATATTTTACATATAACTTGATCTTTTAATATCATGTCATTATTTTGTGAAAAGTGTACATATGTATCACGAAATAGCTAGAGTTCATTTGTATATTTACCATTTCGAAATTTTCATTGTAATATAATCATAATAATCGAATTTTGATTTAGTGTTAGTTTTTTTTATAAGCTTTTCATCCGATCATATCTTTTATTAGGTCATAGGTAATTTGGATTTTATGAGTTCATTCGAAACTATATAATGTTACCCTTAAATCGATTACATGTATAAATATGGTTTTGAATAGTTTAATTAGTATCTAGAGTTGATCTTGCTACTCAGCTGTAATTACGAATCCCTAGGGGATATCATTACTTGTAATGACAACTTCACATCATCTGGTTTATGAGCATAATTTCCTTCCACGTATAATCCTTGTTTATTATCATTTGACAGTTGTGTTTATGGCACATGATATGAATGGTTGATTTGATAACATTTGTTTAGAGGGATTTTAATGATAATGATATTTTCGAATCAATACGTAAAGATTGAGATCGTATTGACATTTGGTTTTGGTCTTAATGTTATGACACCAATCAATTCAACTGACATTTGTTGGTTTAACGATGGAATCGTGTCATTGAAATTCAATTTCATAATGACTGATAGCCATTACCATTTATGGCGCCTGTACGAAGCTATCATTCCAGTCTACATATTATCAATGCTTCATTTTTTGTATCATATGGTTATCAAACCCTGAATTGAATTATTTTGAATGTCGAAATTCAGTTAGATTTGGAATTCTTAACATAATGGTTTCTGAGAGTTCGGTTAGTCATGACTAGTTTATCCATTACTCATAGCACAAAACGCTGGCATTTGTTCTCATTATTTCAAAATTTGGTTACCATGGCCGAATTTGGGGTTCTCGTTCTTGTCACATATGAATCAATTACGTATTTGACGGTTCACATATTTCCTTTCACTTGGATCCCTATTCCTTCAATCTTCACAACTGCATTCATTTCAAACCCAGACCAGATTTGCAGTGATGAGAAAATGGCTCCTCTCAGCCGATTCGAGATTTTAGAGCCTAAGCTGGTGGAAGTTGATGAGAAAGTCACTGCATTGTTCGAAAAAATAGGATCGGGTTCATTTTTTAGATCTTTCAGTGGTCGTAATACTGAAGTTACCAGAAAATTCACTATGAGCTTGAAGGAGAATGTAGCTCAAATTGGGGGGTTTAAATTTATAATTGATGAAGACAAAATTACAGAAGCAACAAAGCTTCCTCAGACCGAAGAACATTGGTTTAAAGGACGAAAGGTTGATAATAAAAGGTGCAGGTCATTACTTTTACCCTTACCCGCTAATGCAAATCTAAAGGTTGGGGTTTCAGTTAAATTCTTAAAACTAGAATGGCGAGCGTCTTATGAAATTTTAGTCAAGTATGTCTCTTATCACGGCTGCCTCTCTCATCTGCATTATTATCATTTGCGATTATTAAGCTTAATCTTCCTTTCTACTTGCTTCAAAGCTTGAAGAAAATGGCACATTCAGTGCAAAATACTATAGGCAACCCTGATAGGAGCTTGTTCCACCATGGTTTGATTAAAATTCTAGTTCAGCATAAGTTATCCCTTATTTGTAGATCCTGGGATGAATTATTGGCTGAAAAAAAGATATGGATGACACAGTATTGGCCGAATCCTCCTCCTAAAACTCATAGAAAGCGTAAAGCTCCATTAAAACATGAGGTGGATGATATTCATAAAGTTGAGCCAGGGGATAGTAGGTTACAGGAAGCAAGTTCGCCCTTAGATACTCATATTAGTAATGATGTTACAAATAAGGTTGATCCATTAGATGCTGGAACTAATATGGACCCATCTCTCTCTTTCAAAAGTTTCAGCACATCTGCAAAGGTGGATGGTGAATTGATGAATGATGAGAATTTTGATTCTGTTACTCGTGAATTCCTCTCTAATTTGTGCACTCCTAAAAAATCTTGTGATGAATCTATGCGAAAACTTTAACAGTTAGAACAAGTCTGTTGTGATAGAAGAGGTTTGAGCCAAAGGGTATTGTGTCTGTTCGTACACAAAGATTCACTCTGAGCATGACTATAGTGACTACAGCCTCTATTCCTGTAACCATTCAGCAGAATACTTAACCAATTGTTGTTCAACTTGAGGATGATGTTTCGTCTTTTATTTCTTAGACAACGCATATGAATGAACCTATTCCTATAGCGGAGAATCTTGAAAAATTGTTGGCCAAAAACATTATTGATCTAAGTAGGTTTGAAATGGCACCATCATTTATGGATGCTTGTGGGTCTCACCCTGAACCATCGTTTATGGGCATCCCTTCACCGGTTCAGGATGTGAATAATCTTAATTCTTCTCAGTCTGATGATTCATTTCATGATCAAGATGAAGAAACCCTTTAACAGGTTCTTGACCGAGTATATGAAACCAAAATCGTAGAATTAAAAAGTAAATTAAAAGAATGTCAAACAAATGCAGCCTTAAAAGATGAAGCAAATAAAACATTCAGGGCAGATTTACTAGACTGGGTTTATAGATGGAAAGATATGAACCCGAAGAAGAATCGATACAAGGAATCCAAGAAATAAATGATAAATACTAACCAGCACTTGCTTGATCAAGTAAATCGGCAGAAGCTGACGATCATAAAGCTCAAAGCTAAACTTTCTGAAGCGAGAAGAGTAATCAGTTTACAAAACAGAACTTGATATCTTTTATTTGTTAATTATGCTGGTTTATTTCCCTTTTTGACAGGAAATAAATTTTTTAATGAGCACACCTGCAAAATTGTAGGTTTTGTAGGCATGCTTATAATTTGTTTTATTTTATTTCATTTTTTGTTAACATGATTTTGATAAGAATTTTATTCTGTATGTTACAGGTGTACATGGTATTGTTATGCTATAAAGAATATAGGCTATTTTTGTTCACAGTAGGCATTCGTTGATGCTTCTGGAAGGATTGGATGCTCAATATGGCCACGTTATAAGTTAGTTCATTTGAGCAGGAGATAATGCAGGCTATTCATTTAATTGATAGTTTTATCTCATAGGATAAATGTTTATGCCAGGTGTCTTTTGGAAGAGATTCGATGCAACTAAATAGGGATAGGATTCATGTTGTCTTTATTATAGCACTTATTAGAAACTGAAATGAGTTACTAGTTTGGTTATATAAACTAGTAAGTTCAATGAAAAGTGGGTCGATTGAGTATCAGAAGAAAGACTTAATTGAAATATCATTTCCGTTCTAGTTTAATCTCTTTACTGAACTTTTGCCTTCGGAGAAGGAGTGTTATTTAAGTTCTTAAACTGGTATCATTGTTCGGTACTATTTTTGAACACTTTATATATATTTCAATATATCACTTTCTCGTTATACTTTGGTGCAATTATGCTTTGTTATGATTGTATTCATTATCTAAATTAGTACTCTATTTACACGATATTAATATTTAAATGAGAATATTACTCATTTGATTTATCAATATTTATATTGAGAATTGGAATTTTAGTAATATTAATATTTCATGTTTATTTTGATTTCATTTGTGTTTTTACAATATTGTCATAATAAATATTATCTTTTATTTAAATATTGGTATTGATTATTAATTATTAATTAATAGAACATTCATTAGAGAAAATTTCAACTCAAAATGGGCCTTTTAACTTTTATTCAAATTCCATGTCATCATGTGTTAGCCAATGAAATTGATTTAAATTTGAAATACCGTATAGGTCTTAAAAAAAAATTTAATATAAATTTGGGGATAGGTATCATAAAAAAAAACTACATTTTTTGTTTGTATTTTTGACATATCTCCTTGTGTTTTTACTCAAATTTCGATCGGGAGAGCTCGTTGGATGCAGAATTAAATTCCGCATCCAACGAGTACCCCCTTGGCATACTTTTGATGGACCTCGCTACCCCAAAAATAAGAAATACCTGAAAAATGGAATGATGACATCATCATTCCGTTTTTTTAGGAATGATGACATCATCATTCCATTTTTTTAGGTATTTCTTGTTTTTGGGGTAGCGGGGTCCGTAAAAAGTATGCCGAGTGGGTACTCGTTGGATGCGGAATTTAATTCCGCATCCAACGAGCTCTCCTGATCGAAATTTGAGTAAAAACACAGGGCGATATGTCAAAAATACAAACAAAAAAGTAGTTTTTATATTTTCTTCCTCCAAAATTAATAAATATTATTTTATTATTTTAACTATTATTTTATTAGTTCATTTTAGGAGGCCCATTTTGAGTTGAAATTTCCTCTAATGACAGAGAAATTAAAAGTAGTTATTTGTTTTAATTTTATGTTATGTGCATATTTAGCAGAGTGATCTGATGATAATGATTTAAATATTTTCATTTAAATCATTATTGTCTATATATTTGTTTACTTGAATTATTAATTGATAATTAATTTAGTTTACAAATTGCTCTCGGGTGAGATAGGATAACTAGTTAATTTTAGTTTTAGTATAATTTATTCAAACTTTTAGTTTATATTTAATAGTTGTTAAATAGGATTAGATTAATTCTGTAAAACTTATAATAGTCTTTGAATTAGAATATTTGAAGCAAAATCCTCAAAAAATTGAAGACTTTCATTAAGAAAGCATTTTAGGATAACTTAGGACTTAGAAAACTAATTCTAGGGTTTATTTAGATAGTAATAAGATTAGGATAAATTTTTACTGAATTTTAAATTCTCCTTAAGAGGAAAATTCAGTTGGTAGTAGGACCATAACCTATGATATTTTTTCCATTTCAAACACACTGGGAGCTATTCTAAGCGGCTTATGTGGGTTTAATCTCCTTAGTTGGCCTAGGTTAGAAAATCATTCCAACACTACTCATGCAAGGTCTATACCATAAATACTCTATAAGTTTTGTAACTCAAATATTCACAAAGCTGCTAACATGTAATCTTCACAATGTCAGCTCCATGAAATATTCACAAAGTATGCACAAGAATTTTCACAAATTTTATGCACAAGATACTTCATAAGGTATGTACTTTGATTATAACTTCTCAAGGTCAACATTTTCCAATTGTTTTCCCTGAAACTTCATTATACTTGTTCTTGTGTAGACAACATACTTCACTTATACTTATATCGATTCACCCATTTTTCTTAACAAGGCTCTATCATACAAATCTTGACTAGACCTTACATTGGTTCTTTAACACCATACACAGATCACTGAATAGTACTAAACCCATTCAACTTTATAGACCATGATATAAAATTTACAAGATTTTTCAATCTTGGAGGGTGTATAAAATCATTAATACCCAATCATAAAACAAGCATGGAAGCTAATGATTTAACCTCAATAATATAGTCACAAGAGGATTCATAATAGATAAAAGAGGTTAATAAATATGTTCATTACTTACTTATTCCAAAACATGATCTTGATTAACCTTGGTCATTGTTCTTCATTAACCTACTAGGTCCCATTCCCCAGTCATGCTCCTTCGATCATGTTTTACTGATATCTCATAGATGCCTCATCATAACTTCCATACTCATTGGATGATAGTGTGTCATACTTCGATTTAAAGTTGTATTTGTAACTAGTCCTTGGTTGAACTTACACATTCTTCAAAAGTACAATTTTATTTTTCTTTAAAAATTATTGTGGTCAACCTTAAATTAGGTCACTCCAAGGGATTCAATGGTTCTTTATAAAATTTTCATGGAGTTATTGCAAGAGTTAGGTGTTCAATTCAATGGATAGTTTAATAGCCAATATGACTATTTCCTTTTTATATTCAAGAGGGATGTTTCTTTGACATTTAGGGCTATATTATTTTATGCTCTATTTTCAATGTTTGTTGTGCATCCATATTAGGTCAACCTATTCCATACCAAGTCATGCTTCAATGACGATGATCCATGTAGTAAATTTGTTTTTTCTCCAAAACAAATATGCTTCTAGGTCTCTTTGATGACTTGACATTTTCTTCTTTTCCTTGACAAACTCATTCAAACAATGTCAACATTTCTCAAATATGTTTGTAAGAGATACTATTGTACTTGATCTAATGAGGTCATGGACTAGTCTCCAAATATGATCATCCTCTTTAGTTATCCAAAAACTGCTCTCAACATTTGATGAAATGTTTTTCTTTTCTTTATTGAAGCATGGGTTCAGCTAAAGTCACTAAGTCTTATCACCATACTTGGCATACATTCATGGCTTGCACATCAACTATAACTTGCATTATCCCATGTTGACATCAATGGCAATTTACTTCCGAGAAATGTAAGTTCAGAACACACAATAAGTTTGTTATGCATATTTCAGACATAAATATGAGGGGCATAAATCTAAGGAACAACTATTTTGAGGTTGGTGGATGGTAAACTTGGTGCAATACACACACTTATCCAGCCCAAATTGAATTATGGTTGGGCAAGTTCTGTGCAAATTTGGTTTCCTTTATTAGTAAGTCCCTATAGATAGTTTCAATTGATGATTATATAACCCTTTCTTGTAAGCTACCCATGTACAGTAATGCCATTATTGGTAATTGTAGGGATATCCAATTTTTCTTCCAACTTTCCTTATAAGAAATGAGAATCACTAATTTAAATTTTATGCATAAGTATGCAAAATACATGACAAAAGGCATGAAAATTTTCCAGGTATCCAATGACAAAATACAAAATGCACGATTACTAAAATTCTTACTACCACTTCAAAGTAATATCCTCACTATCACTTATACAACGACATCATACATCAAAATCCTCAACCATGCCATACTTCCATTCACTATTGTACATTCACCAAAATCCATCCACCATTACCACTCCACTAATCTACACAACCATTTTATCCACATCATCTTCACATTATACACATCACAACATCCAATTAATCCATACTCATCATCTCTACATAAAAAAATAAAAGAAATATTTTGCTTCTACAGAATCCTACTAGAAACAACTTTCCCATGCATGTACATGATTCTATAGGAACACATCTTCACATCATCTATAAGAAACAACATCTTGAGGCTTCTACAACATTCTATAGGATCCTATGTCTCCACATAGATCATATAGGATGCCATGTCTCTAACAACTGCAATAATTTTGAAACATGTTTAATGCAAATCTTGCAATCTCTGTGATTATTTCCACATTCTAAAACATAAAATTGTTCCAAAAAGAAACAAAAAATAACTTCCTTTCTACCTTTCCCTGCTAAAGGTATACATAACTATTGTTCTATTGAAATTTCTAATTTTCCACACTTTACATAACTGTACTAAATTTATTACCTTTATTAAGGAGTACAAAATACCTTTTATAGGTTTACATAGTCTCCAAATGAAAATATATAAACTAGGGATGAAAAATATACACTGCATATTCCCTAACTCCAAGTTTAAAAGAGTTTTCCTACTAAATTCACAAAACAAATAATAAAATGATGGAGGTGCCTCTAAAAGGATTCCCCCAAGGTGGCAATACCATTGAATAATTAGACTTGGTGGTTAGGGTACTAGTTGGTTGGATACCTTAAACGAGGATCACCCTTCAATTCTTGGGTTGGATAGTTGGTTGGATTCTTCCCAATTAGTAGAAAGGAATTTTTCAATGTCCATGACAGTTGCTTGGATGGATATGTTTCTAAACTATATTTGATATTTGATCCTTCTATTGGAATTGAAATTGTGGGAGTATTTCCATTCCTTATATTTCACCCCACTTTATGGTTTCTGCATAACCTTTACCTCCATCTCTAGAGCATTGAGTGAATAGGTGTTTTTACAGAAGTTGCTTCACATTATTTGAAGCTTGTTGTAAACCTTCCATATAAAATTAATAAACGTATTCTATAGTATCATGTAAATGGTTCCGTACTCCTATGGTTCCCAATCTTTTCTTTGAAGCTCCACCAAACCTTAGTCTAAAAAACCTTTTAGTAATCATACCTATGTTGGTGTCATCGCTCTTAGTTTCTATGCTCGCATTTTAAACCTAAAACATAAATGTCAAAAACTCACCATATGTTGATCCTGAGTAACCAACCTCTCCTAATAGTCTCCTTCATTAGTGTTGTTAATAGGAATTCACATAATAGAACTTTCAACATCCGTGTGAATTCTACCATGGGACTTTCAGACCTTCGAAGGTGTCTAGTTTACTTGAGTAGGAAGCTTGAATACAATATTGTGGTTTACATTGCTACCCTTGAGAAAATTTTCTTTCAAAGAGGCATGAAATAAGTACATTCTTGAGGGTATTTCTTTATTTTCATAAACAACACAAAGAAGGTCACATATCTCATCATTTTTCAAAGAGTCAAATGTCAATGGAATTCGATGAAGAAGATAAAATACCTCTGTAAAAACTTTGATATAAACACCATTTGTCATTAGCATATTTTTTGTGTCCATGGATTCTATAACACATAGTTACTCTCCTTGACGAATTATATTTTCAACGTAGAATTGTGTGGTATACAATTCCATCATGGGACAATACTAAAGGTCTTGTATTTATATGTAATAGAGAACTTATTTAAATAACCTAAATCAGATAAATAAGTTACACATGAATTCCTGAAATTTAAGTCTTTTTAATTTATAAATAGAAGAGGTCAACAAACATTATAGTGATCATGTCCTTTCATCACAACGTTTAAATATCTCAGAACTACATGGTGCACACATATCCCTAATTCAATAATATATAGGATAATGAACATCTATATGGTTAGGGCATACCTTATCTCCAATGCGCACAAAGGAAAATTAATGGGATTTTACTGTTCATTTCCTTTAGAGGGGATATGATTAGAAGAGGGGTTCATGTAATTGGGACTACCATGAGAAATCATGAGTGAAATTTGATGTGAACTACTGGACTTCAATCATTCAACCCCCTTAGGAGAGGTGATTAGAAAAAATTCTTGAGTCATCAATTTTATTATAATCGAAATCATAAGCGAGTGAATTATGATGATTGAAAATTTGTAATAAGTTAATGCAAACCTCCCAAGCCCCTATGAGAATGTGAAGGTTATGTTTGAGCATTATACTTCGTCAACTTTAAAAAATAAAAAAATAAAGGTTTTATTGTTTTCCTATTGGGATTTTACAAGTACATGCTAAAGTGGTACCCAATAGACAAAGAATTATGTTCAAATATTTAGCTACGTCAACTCAAAATCCAAAAAACCATAAGTTGTAATCTCCATCTATTGGGTCAGTCAAGAAAATATTAAAAGTAGTAAATATTTTGGACTTTCATAAATTATACCAAAGCATAGGTGGAAAATGGAAACTCCCAAACCTCTATGAAGGTTATTGGCTAAACCTTATGACTTGGAAGGTAATGCAAACCTCCCAAGACACTATGGGAATGTGACTTCCTATTAAACAAAAGGTTATGTTTGAGCCTTGGATTTCGTCAACTGAAAATACAAAAATATATCAGAGGTTAAATATTGTTTTCCTATTGGTATTTACAGACAAATGCTAAAAGTGGTATCCAATAAACAAATAATTATGTTAAAATATTGAGCTACATCAACTTAAAATTCAAAAACTAGAAGTCGTAATCTCCACCTATTGGGTCTGTCAAGAAAATAGTAAAAGTAGAAAATATTTTGGAATTTCATAAATGCTACCAAAGTATAAGTGGAAAATGAAAACTCCCAAAACTTTGTGAAGGTTATGGATTGAAACTTATGACTTTGCACAAATTCCACATGCCAACACCTATCAGCCATTACAAACTCAACAAAATAATCTTAGTGTAACTACGGTGTTTTCACTAAATCTCCTGGTCTTATGATCTACCCCATTGAAAAAGAAGAAAACATTATGGACATTATCCACCATAAGAAAAATTGTACAAGAAAGAATTTAGGACAAGCTCAATAGAACAAGCAACTGTTCTCCCATGAGTTCACTATGTATCCATTCGATAAGAAACTACCATTAGTTATTGAACATTTTGAATATACCACTTCCACTACAACCTTGTTGTGTAGTGAATTAAAAGATACACTTCAATATTGAATATATTTTAAACTCTTCCCTTCTAGAGGAATAGAAACAATGCAATATTTTAGATTCACATTCGATTTTAGTACTTCTTCTATTTTGCTGACATTTTAATCATATAAAGTCGTATTCTACAAGAACACAGTTTCAGATCTCTTTTATTGTACAAGTTTGGGCAAAGTAAACATAGGAACATGGTTATGGTTACGTTTCTTACTGAATTTCCTTTATCTCGGTCTGTTATGAACACATGAGTTGACGGGTTAAACTTTACAAAAATGAATAAAATATGTTTCAACAACTCTGTTACAAAATCCATTCACACTAAGTTTTCAGTTGAAATTGAAAATTTTATTGATGTCCAAACCATGGTCTAACCAAATACTACAAGCACCATGGGTGCAAGAATGGAGACCCACAACATACCATCTACATGATGTTGGGAATTCCTTCAACATCATGTTTTCTTAAATTAATTTCTACATCACTCTAGCGACGACTGTTGGTGCAACTTTTCTACAGACTTGCTATACTAGTGACAAAAAATTTGTCGCTAATATAGCAAGTCTATCGGTGAGTTGCACAAATGGGTTTCACTATAGCGAAGCCACCTTGTCACTACAGAGATGACACATGGCTGGTATAAATATGTTGTAAAGAGGTGCATATGTCGCTATAGAGACAACAAAGTGTTGCTATAGTGACGATGGTAGTGTTGCTACATCAATGGCAGCTCGTCGCTACAACGACAATGCATCGCTGGTATAAAAGTATTTTAAAGATGTACCTCTATCGCTATAGCGAAAACCAAGTGTTGCTATAGTGGAGATAAAATTGTTGTTATAGCAATGAGGAAGTGTCTCTATAGAGACACAGTTTAATTTTTTAAACAACCCACATTTCATGTCTTTTATGTCGCTATAGAGACGAACTATGAAAAGTGTTTCTATAGCGATGAAAGCTTTTCCACAAAAAAAATGGGTCATGTTCATCACTATAGCAATGAAAAATTGTTGCAATAGCAACAATTTTCCTTGGGAAAAAATTGCACATGTACTGGTGTGTTTCAAATAACCCTTCAACAGTGTAAGGAATTCTAGTACATCTTTGATCCTCTAATTTTGTGATATTTTTATTTACCCAGTCCATGAGTAGATGATCATATTTTCTTGCTTGTTCACTTGTAGTTTCCTCCGCCATATTTCTCGTAGCTAAGAACTTCTCTATTTTCATTCTATATACCCACTTTTGCTTGGCCAAAATACTCTTCATCGGGGATCTTCACAAACACCTGCAAATCTACTTCTTCCTCATCATTGTCCTCCACATGAGGTTCATCGATTAACCCCAAAACATTTCCTTCCATGCAACATGAAAGGGGTGACACCTTCAAATCCTTTTGAATTTGACATATCTGGAACTTCCAGTCTTGAAGGAATCTTTGTGTGCTCTTCAATAATTCACTAGTGATCTCCAACTTGTTAGCAAGCCTCTTTGATTCTTCTTCTTCCTGTTACAGGTATAAAATAACTGAGGGGGGGCGTGAATCAGTTAGTTAAGATTTGTTACCAATACTTCTTTTAACTTAGAATCAATAACCTTTATGGCAGTCAATCTTTTCTATGAATTCAGAGTTATAAACATAAGAGCAGATAACATAAAACACAGCATTCAATCACAACATTTAATCACATATATGATACACATATATTTCACGAGGAAACCCATAAGGGAAAAACTTCTTCTTCTTATGATGTCAAAGGCTTCAATGGCTGTACATCTCTTCTTATTTGAGCACCGACTCAAAGAGGCTGCAACCTCTAAATGCAAGCACCAACTTGCTGAGAGCATCAACTCTCACTGTGATCTAGCACCAACTGGGTGGGAGCACCAACCGAGTGAAGACACCAATATTCAATTTCTACAAGCACCCACTTGCAGACTNTATATTTCAGTCGATTCTCATTCTCTCCGTTCATTACAGAAACGGTTACGGCCTCTTCATGTACCATCTAATTGCAAATGAGAAACAGTTCATATATTTCTAACTGTCAAGACTCTCAATGTCTTGAATGCTGATCTATACAAAAACGATTCACATTCCATGAATGCCATAGAATTTCAAAGTCTCTAACTTAAAAACCCTTAATTCCTTCGAATACCCAGCTTGTCTGACTCTCTGCATTTCGCGAATAGTCATCAATTGCTTGAATGCATTTTAAATGTTTAAATCAAAAGATTATTTGTTTATTCTCCTACTATTGTGGAAAGATAATCAGCTTCAGTCTTGATATTCTTCTCTGATGCATTTTCCTTAGTCGGCTAATTATTTGGTTTCGTGTCGGACCATTTTGTTCTTTCATTCTCCGTCGTTGCGGCTCCTCAATGAGCTAACCATCCGCCCTATAAATTTTCCTTTTGTCAATGTTTTATGTTGACAGCGGAACTCGCAGTCTGATGGTCTTCCACCGTTGCGGCTATGAATAGGACTATTCTTCCGTAGTCTTTCATTCTTCCGCTCATCGATATGTTTTGTTTGCCACAGAGCCTGTAGTCTTTCTATCTTCCACCGTTGCGGCTGTGAATAGGACTATTCTTCTGTAGTCTTTTGTTCTTCCACTCGCCGATATGTTTGTTTGCCGCGAAGCCCATAGTCTTTTCGTCTTCCGCCGTTGCGGATGAGAAAATCACTATCCTTCCGTCGTTTAGTCGTTTCTCCTCCGATGAAGAGTTTGCCCATTGTCGTCGATCCTTGAGTTGTGGGCTTCCGTTGTTGTGGATGAGAAAGACACTATCCTTCCGCCGTTGCGGCTCCTAATTTTGCCATCATGCCAACGATAATATCCTGATTCCGCTATTCTTCTATTCCACTATCATGCCAACGATGCTATTCCTGTATAATATACCTGTGCTGCAAAGTTTGACAGAATGACAACATCTTGGCCAACAGGATTTGTGGATTTTCCATAGACTTTAGTCTGAATCTCTAGCACCTCCCACTGTTCGATTTTCTCCATTGATACATGCATGCCTGCCTCTTTTTCAGTAGATTGCCATATCCATTTGACATTAGTTCCCCTTCTCTTTATAGCAGATTGCCATCAATGACAATACATTAAAACTTTAAGACTGAGCACTAGCTACAATCTACTAGTCCTGAACACACCACTCTGAAAGATATACCAACAATCTCCCCCTTTAACATTGATGGAAATATCTCATTCAACTAGTCACATTTCTCCCCCTTTGACATCAAGGGCAAAGGATAAACCTGGGCAGATACAGTATGTCTGATGACTAGTCTCCCCCTGACAAGATGCACTAAGAAAATGAACTGCCATTCCATGCTATAAACAAAAATAAGATATACAATAAACACAGACTCCCCCTAACACAATGCATGAGTTACTGAGACAAGGACTGAACACCCAGCTTCTAATGCAGATATTCAAACTGAGTTGTGGGTAAAGGCTTAGTAAAAATATCATCAATATGTTCGGTAGAAGGAATATAATGCAACAACACCGCTTGAGTAGCCACTTGTTCGCACAAGAAATGGTACTTTATGGGAATGTGTTTAGTTTTGGAATGAAGAACAGGATTCTTGGAAACATGGATAGCACTAGTATTGTCACAGTGAATGGGAATAGGCTCAGAATACTTTATGTCTAGATCAGCAAGAGATTGAACCATCCATAAAATTGAGTACAGCAAGTAACAGCAGCTATGTAATCTGCTTCAGTAGTGGATAAAGAAATGGAACTTTTCTTTTTACTTAGCCAGGCAACCAAAGACTCTCCTAAGAAGAATGCTCCGCCACTTGTACTTTTTCTTTCATCTACACAATTAGCCCAATCTGCATCTAAATATGTTATTAGCTGAAAGTTCTAATTTCTGGGATACCACAGACCATAAGAGAGCATACCTTTCAGGTATTTGAATATATGTTTCACAGCTAGTAGATGACTCTGTTTAGGAGCAGCTTGAAACCTTCCTACCATCCCAACAGCATGCATGATATCAGGTCTTGATGTAGTAATATATAACAGGATTCCTATCATAGATCTATACATCTTTTGATCCACTTTAGGTGAAGAATCATCTTTGCTCAACTTGCAGCCACTGACCATTGGTGTACTCACAGGTGTGGAGTCTTCCATTCAAAACTTCTTTAACATCTCTTTTAGATACTTTTCTTGAGAAATAGACATACCTCTAGGTTTCTGACAGATTTGAAGACCAAGGAAATAGGACAGCTCACCAATCATTGACATTTCAAACTCAGATTTCATAGAGTTAGCAAACCATTGAACATAAAGATTATTAGTACAGCCAAAGATGATATCATCAACATAAACCAATACAATCAGTAAGTCATCACCTTCAATTTTGATATATAAATTTTTGTCCACAGAACCTCTCTTGAAGCCTTTGTCTTGTAGATATTTGTCCAGTCTGGCATACCAGGATCTAGGTGCTTGCTTCAACCCATACAAAGCCTTTTTCAGCTTGCATACATACTCAGATTTATCTGTGAGTGAAAAGCCTTTAGGTTGCTCCACATACACTTCTTCTTCTAAATTTCCATTGAGAAATGCTGACTTGACATCCATCTGGTATACTCTAAATCGTTTGTAACAAGCATAGGCTAGAAACATTCTGATATCCTCCATTCTTGCCACTGGAGAAAATGTTTCATCGAAGTCTTGTCCTTCAATATGAGCATAACCTTTGCAAACCAGTCTTGCTTTATTCCTTACAATATGTCCCTGTTCATTTAATTTATTCTTCTATACCCATTTGGATCCAATCACATTCTTGTTTGATGGCCTAGGAAAAAGTTCCCAAGTGCTATTCTTTTCAATCTGATCCATCTCTTCATTCATGGCTTCTACCCAGTCTTTGTCTTTGCTGGCTTCATTAAAACATTAGGGCTCAATTGTAGAGAGAAGAGCAATATGAGACTGTTCAGATTCCTGCAAAATATTCCTTCTAGTCTGAACACTTTTACTCTCATCACCAATGATTTGGATTTTAGGGTGATTTTTTCTAATCATTCTGGAAGAAGATTGTACAGTGTGTTGTTCAGGTTTAGCTTCCTCATACTCTAATGATTCAGATTCTTCCTTCTGGGATTCTTGGACCTGTTCTTCTATCTTCATTTGTATCTTCCAAACATGAATCTTCATCATTCCTTTGACTGATATTTCCATGACAATCTTCATCTACTTTCACATCTATGCAATCTACTATTTTACGCAGCCTCTTGTTATAACACCTATAGCCTTTGCTTTCTGTAGCATATCCTAAAAAGATTCCTTCATCTGCTATGTCATCATACTTGCCCAAATTTTCATCATTATTCTTGATATAGCATTTACTCCCAAAAACTCTGAAATGTTTAATGGCTGCAGGTCTTCCAAACCATAAATGATATGGTGTTTTGTCACTGTTTGGTCTCAAATGAGCTTTGTTAAGAATGTGCACAGCTGTATGAATAGCTTCCACCCAGAAGCCTTGAGAAATATCATTTTCCTTCATCATTGATCTGGCCATCTGTTGGACTATTCTGTTTTGTCTTTCTACCACTCCATTTTGCTGAGGAGTTCCTACCATTGTATATTCTTTCCTGATGCCATGCTCATCATAGAATTCTTTGAACTGTCTTGAACTGAACTCTCCTCCTCTGTCAGATCTGATAGCTTTAATCTTTCTTCCAGTCTGATTTTCAGTTAGGGATTTAAATATATTGAATTTAGCAAATGCTTCAGACTTCTCTTTAAGGAATGCAACCCATGTTAGTCTGGAATAGTCATCAATCACGAGCATGAAATAGTTCTCCTTACCTGTACCTTCTTTCCTTGATGGGCCACACAGATCCAGATGTACTAGTTGAAGAGGCTTATTTGTGGAGGGAACACTCTTTGACTTAAACTATGTTCTGGTTAACTTCCCCATCTGACAAGGTTTACACACTTCATCACGTGGTTTAGATATTTCTGGAAAGTCCCTTACTGCTGCTCTATTTTTTAGTTTTATTAAATGATCAAAATGTAGATGTCCCAGTCTTTTGTGCCACAGCCAACTTTCATCATATTTTCTGAGATAACACTCTTCTTTTTCTTCTTTTAAAATGTAAACATTATTCTCAGTTCTTATTCCTTTGGCAACCAGTTTTCCTCAAGAAACATTTTAATTTTACAATCTTTAGCAGTGAACAAGATTTCACACCCTTTGTCACACATTTGACTCACACTGAGAAGGTTGTGCTTCAACCCATCTACAGATAACACATCTTGAGCCTTTCCTTTACCATTGCTAAGACTAACCATTCCCTTTCCTCTGATCTTTCCTGGTGCATCGTTTCCAAATGTTACGTTCCCAGATTTTTTCTCTGACATAGAAATAAACTTCTCTTTATCTCCTGACATATGTTTTGAACATCCACTATCAATGTACCAAGGATTCTTCTATTTCTGAACTGAGAGCATGATATTACAATGAGAACTCTCTTTCTTCCTCCATACATTTCGTTCAGCTGTATATTTCACTTTTGGTTCTATTTTGTTCTCTTTCAAGTTACATTCTGTAGCTTTATGCCCAAAGTTGTGACATATGTAACATTCTGTTTCATGTTGAGTCTCAAAAATGTCCCTTTTTCATCCACTTTATCTTCCCTATTCCTTACATTTCGTCATCCCATTACCCTTTTATCATACCATTTCCATACATATATGTGGGTTTTACATTATTATTTTCCACTTTATTCATTTTAGTATTTTAAGTGAATTTATGATT
>LPNX010274908.1:148859-168526 GCA_001517045.1 Pseudotsuga menziesii | reverse complement strand
CAGAAGCGGTTTATAACTTATAACCTCGAAATCAAAATCAATATGCCTTATCCTATTCTCCAGATAGAAGTGGGTATTTCCCCCATCAAGAGAATGACTATGAATAGGTACCTGATGTACAAGAATAAGATAAATAATATGGGAAATGAGAGACTTCCTAAAATTGATTTAAACTCAAGTCAAAACCAACTACGCCTCAAGCGGTGTTAGAGTGAAGATACCATGGCGGTGTTAAATTGGAATTTGTTTTTATGTTTGGATTTTTTTTTTCATTCTATATCTATGTTATCATAGGAGGAGAAATGTGGTTATTTTTAATGTTTTTTAAGTATGTGAAAACTAAAATTAAAATTTAATAAAAATATATTAATATCTGTTTTTAGAATTTTAATTTTATATATTTTTTAATATGAAATTAAATAGTAATTATAAGTAACATTTGGTTATATGCATGAAATTAAGATAAATGATTTATTGTGCATAATGTGTTGTTGTTGTTGTTAATTTAATTTACTTTAAATGGTTAAGAGCTAGTTAATTATTCAATACTATATATATTTTGTATGACTTGAAGTCTTTTTAACCCATTATATTATAAGTACATAGGTTTTTTCTAACAAATTAATTTAATTGGAGGTCTGACATTATATCATAAAAATCTTTATGAATCCCTAGGTATCAAAGATAACACTATTTTCAATAGTGGTGATAAAAATGACCCCTCTAATTATCAAACTATTATGATTAGCCCTCTCTTAGCTAAGTTATATGGTATTATTTTAGAAAAGAAGATCAATGAATGGCTAGAAATGGAAGGTAAGCAGGCTAAAGGCCAGGTAAGTTTTAGAAGGAGTCATTCAACCATGAACCACCTCGTTACACTTAGGATCATTCGAGAGGAATGATGTAATAATAAGTATGACCTATTTTGTTGTTTTGTGGATTTTATAAAATATTTTGATATAGTTCCTAGAAATAACATGTGGAATAGGCTAGGGGAGCTTAAGGTTCCTTTTGAGTTGAGAGTTTTCGCAATAAGGTTATACGAAAAGTTCATTGCCAAGTTTAAAAATAATGAGGAATGGACAACGGATAGAAATTGTAATATTGGAGTTAAACAATGTTTCTCCCTCTCCCCTACCCTTTCTGGCATTTACATTGATAAGCTAGAAAAGTGTTTAGAAGAAGCAGGTCTTAGTTGGGGTAGAGATCATACTCCTACTTTATGCTAATGATATTATTTTTATGACAAGGCATCCTCTGATATCGATCAGCAATTAGTAATTCCTAAATATTTTTCTCTAACATGGGTATGACTGTTAACACCGACAAGACAAAAATCATGATTATAAAATCGATGAAAGACACCTATGAAAATTTTATTTATGATAATAGAAATTTAGAGCAAGTGACTTCTTATAAGTATCTCAGAATTAATATTCATCACAAGCTCAATTGGAACTATAACATTGAGAAAATGATTGATGGAGGGAAAAAAAACTTATTTTGGTCTTGAAAATAACTAGATAAATCAACTAATCTGGTCATGTGGGATAAAAAGAAGTTCCTCTTTGAAACTCTTGTCATCCCTATTATCTTGTATGGTTGTAAAGTATGGGGGTGCATCATTTGTATAGAATCTTGGAGGAATATTGAGCAAATCCAGAAGCGGTTTATAACTTATAACCTCGAAATCAAAATCAATATGCCTTATCCTATTCTCCGGATAGAAGTGGGTATTTACCCCATCAAGAGAATGACTATGACTAGGTACCTGATGTACCAGAATAAGATAAATAATATGGGAAATGAGAGACTTCCTAAAATTGATTTAAACTCAAGTCAAAACCAACTACGCCTCAAGCGGTGTTGGAGTAAAGATACCATGGCTTGGTTAAACAATTGGTGCATTGATGAAAACCACATTTTGTACAACATTGATAATGTAATTTTTTTTTTTTTTTGTTCACGCGTCGGCTTGACCGACGGGCTACATCCACGAAATAATTTCAAGAGGGCCCACCCGAAGGGGCCTCACTCTCGGCACACTTCATGCCTAACCCCAAGAGCGTCGAGGAGAATGGATCCTGCGACCTCACATGCCGAGAGGCCTAACTACGGTGCTCGACCGATTGAGCTAACTCTTGGGGCTATGTAAAAAATATTATTACTTCTAAGTTTAAAGAAAAATTATGGTGTGGGGAAAATTTAGTGGTTAAGATAAAATTATGATACTATAAGGAGGTGTTTAATCCTAACTTGGAATATCATAAGTATCTCTCAGTAGTAACTAGCTCACAGAAGAAAATTAATATAGCCAAGATTAGAACGAACTATCATGAAATCCATAGCGAAACAGGGCATTTTAAAGTAAAACAAGTATTATCCTTCTTAAGGTCTGATAGACGAAAGTTGGTTTCAGTGGACATTAATCATCATCATCATCATAAAGAAGGATAAACTATGATTAATAATGGCACAACCACAAGTAAAGTGGACACTAAATGTAACCACTTAGTTTTATGGAGATGGATACTTGTTAAACAAAAGATAAACATCAAACTAATTACCATATTTTTATAGATAACATAGACATGAAGCTAATTAATATAAATATAAGACAAATACTATTTAATAAATAAAAAATTTGATATGAAAAAAAAATGATATCCACTTAATTTATGCTTACTTAAATCTTAATCAAGATGAATTTAAGAATAATATAGGACGACCCTGAAATGAATCTTGGTTATACACTTGTGACACTCACCCTAAAGTGGCCAATAAATAGGCTCAGCCAACCACTTAGTTTTGTGGAGATGACTGGTTTTTAAACTAAACATTAAACTAATTACCAAATCATTATAGTTATCCATTTATGGTATAAGATAAGCATTAAACTTATTAATATAAACATAAAACTAATGTTATTTAATAATAATAATTAGAAAAAAACAAAAAGTGATATGAGCTTAACCGAAACTTATTTATTTAAATCTGAATGAAAATGCATTTAAGCACTACCATAGCCACAATCCTATAGGCTTAATAACAAGATACAAAGACCATGAAATGAATCTCTTTTATACATTTAAAGTCCAAAATATCAAATAATATCTAAATGCATATAGACATAATTATGAAAAGTTTCTTCCTTTACAAAAAAAACTTCAACATTAGCTTTTAAAACGTAATTGTTTTTGATAGATGTGTATAAGATAAATAATAAAATTTACCATTATTTAAATGAATTTTTCTTAGAGTAAGACTTTTAAAAATGAAGAAAATTTATTTGATTATAAAAAAATTTACATTTACTAACTTTTACTTTTTATTTTAGTAATCGAATCAATCCACCCCACAAATAAAGAGTTTCATACATAAATTTAACAAAATTCAAATTCTAAAAATTTTCAAAATTATATATAATTAAAAAAATGTTATTAAAAACTATATAAATTCATATTATATAAAAGATTTATGTTTTCATTTAAGAAAATAATTTAAAAAAAATTATGTTATTACCCATAATTTTAGTAACAAATATTGATAAACATATTATTTTATTTAAACAAATTTATTAAGAATGTTATTTACACATACATATATACTATTTTTAAAGAAATGTGTAAAAAATTATTTTCATAACCGTTGGAAAAATAACTTTATCCGTTATATTATTAAAAAAATTAAAATGAATTTAATTATTTATACATCATAAACTTAGCATATCTAAAATTAAGTTTATTTTGGACATTCCAATGAATTAATAGTGGGTTGGCTCACTAAAAACACTCTATTTTTATATTTTCCACCTGTTTATATGACATAAGTTATTTGAAACAACAATTTTTTTTTTGGATCAAAAGCAAAGCTAATGACCACAAGCTCGCTATTTTTTTCTTTCTTTCCATAATATGATTTCTTCCACAACTCAAATCATTTATTTGAATGTAGAAAAGCAATCTCAAAAACCATGGGGCACATGAACTATGCAAGTTTGAGAGATGTTGTCTCGAGTTCCAAAAATTCAATGCTGAATTCAGTAAAAAAAATTAGTGAGAAAAAAATGGTAGGGAAAAACATCACCGATTTATAACTTTTTATATATACCTAAAAGTATCTTTGACCCAAAGTATGATAGATATACTGCATTGCACGTGTCACTATATTAATTTTCTATGCATACTAATAAACTCACATATATATTACTAGGTATATTATGCGAACATTTATGTATATTTGTATTGATGTGTATATAGAGAGAGAAATAGAAGAAGAAAAATGGGGAACAATGGTATCTTATGTTGACTACATATGTATAATAGAATGATAAGCCAAATGTATGGGATGTATTCAAGATGTTTCAACATTATAGATGATGGTAGAGATATAGGTGGTTACACCATAGTCTAGATGCATTAGAATCGTAAGAAGGAAAAGTATTTTGTAAAATATATATAGTCAAAAGGAGCAAGGAGCTTGTCCTTCTATGCTCGTTTATTTTGGGGAGTTGAGTTTTTTTTTTTTAAAGTGGAAGTTATGTTATATCTTTTTATGTTATAGTAGTGAAAATGTTGTATATGGATATTTGATTCATAGGTCTATCAATATTAGAGCATTCAAGTATGATGGTAGAGTATGATCAATCATTTTTATGGGACCTTCCTTGAACTACTTCTGATTTTGGGAATGTTGGGAGCTGAAACTATTAGGTCTACTTGTGTGGATGGTAATTGGTTTGGGAAACAAACAGAATATGCTTTATGGTGGATTTAGCTACTGAAATGTAAACTTCACGATTTTACGTAATATTTTTTAAATTTTTTATTTCCATACTCAAGATTATATACTTTCTAGAGTTATCATTTTTTTTGAAGGGTTGAAGTCCTAATAAAAATACTTTTCTCATGACTAGATTTGAGATAAGATCCTTGTTTTGATTTTGAACAATGTAACTTGTTTTCATATATACAAATAAAGTTTTTTTTTTAGGAAAAAAAAGATACATGAATATTGAGATATTTACTCTATGTGTTCAATAAGATGATGTATAAAAGGGAAGCTTACACATAGCATCTCAATCAAAACAATAAAATATTAAGTAAATAAAAAATTTACAATATCATTATTAAACAATAATTTAGATATTAGGTATTTGAGTACAAAATAGAGATTTACATATTAAACTCTTATAGATCCATTTTAGCTTTGTATCCAAAAGTTAAATTGAATTAAGTGTGACAAGGTTGGGTTGAAATGAAAATTTACCTAAACAAAATTTCATTAGATGAGAATCCCTTTTTTTTTACAAATGCAATCCATGTTAATATATACATGAAGAAAGACTTAATTATATTTGAAGTGTATTTTGGTAAACCTTTTAATTTTACAATTATGGCAAGTGACATTAAGATTAATGTCAAATTAAAGGCAATGTTTAAATATCAACATAACATAATTAGTATTTTATTTTTTCTATGGTAGGATTGAAGATTTCATTCATTTACAAAAGTAAGTTGTAATACCCCTTGTTAAAAAGTTAAATCACTCATATGAACATGTAAATAGTGGTAAAAATCATTTATAAAGTTTATGACATTAAGTTATAATGGAAATAATTTATTCTTTAATAATTTTAATAAAATTATTGTATGGTTATGAAAAGCCTTGCCATTAATTGACAGAATTTTTATTTAAGTCAATTGTTTATTTTTTACTCATCTCTAGGGGGACACCTAGCTAATGTGGGGAGTTCATTACTCACAAGAAATTAATAGGAAAATAAAAGGCATTCCCATGGAAGAAAAAAATTGCTCACGAAAGAAGAGATTTCAGGCTCTAGAAAGATCAAGCTACCAGACTCATAAATAAAGAATTATTGGACCTCTCAGGATCTGCTATTTGAGATTTCAGGATCCAAAATAAATTAGGGATCTCATGGTCTAGAATTTATTTGAGATTTTAGGATTTGTTCAATAACTATCCCTCACTATTAGTGGCACTTCAAGATGAAAATTTCATCACATTAAGTTTGAGTTATGGGTAATGGGGTGGACTCTGATAGGTCTATTTGACTATGAGGTCCTAAGGTTGGGCTGAACACGGATTCTCTAAACATAATACCAATAACCCACTTATTTACAGACGAGTTTATGTCTTGTTAATGGACTAAACTTAGTATTGTATATTGTTACTTAAATTTTCTTACAGATGAGTTATCATCTTGTTAATCAACCATGATTTAGTTAATTAATTGTCGAAGTTGCACATTGTCATTTAAATATAAATGAATGATTTAGTTAATTCCTCTGCATTCTATGATTAAAATCCATACATTGTTTTCTTTGTTAATTTCTATTTTACCAATACTAAGAATGGATTCGATAAAACATGAAAGAATCTGAATTAAGTATAATGTATAGGTAGTAATGTTGTATTGTTCATACTTAGAGTAGGAAATAAGTAGAACTTAAAAGAATATGAACCTGAGCTACTCATTTCTTAAGGAATTTGTTAATGGTAATCATGTAACTACTTGAATTTATTACCGGTAATATGAATAGAAGTATAGTGTAAGTATACAAGTAAAAAAAATAACCATATCTTATAGGTAAATAAATGTATTTTTTCTTTACCATAAAGACCATGAATTAACTTAATTATATTATATTCCCTAAAAGAATACCATAATCAATTGGACAAGATTTATATGATACTCCTCATATTTGGAATTGAAAACCAAGAAATGGAATTCCTACCAAGAATCAAATCTAAGAAGGTTTATAAACCTAAGAGTAGAAAATATCCAAAGATATAAACATTTTAACAACAAAATACAACAGATTTAATCCATGCTTAACCCATGAATGAACTAAAAACCCCTACGGGTGTGGTCTATCTTATTTGATTCATTAAATAGAATAATTAAGACTAATCTCAGATGATATAGTTGATTAAATAAATGACAGAATAAGATTCAGAGCTAGCCATAAAAAGAATTACTATGGTAGGATTTGCTTATTGTAATATATACATAGATATTCTGATAAATATTCCTAGAAACATAGTTTTGTTGGTGAAATTATTCCTATGGATGGGGTGAGACCACCAACATGTCAAGGTCTACAGATAGAGATATAAGTTTTTGAAAGTATAATAATTAAGAAAAAGCTCAAGGGTTAGGAGGGTGTGTACCTTAAAATAGAAGGTTGATCCAAGCCTCTCTGCAAGTCCTCCTCTTGCTCTCCAATCACAAAACCTACAAAACCACTTCAAGACCTTCCTCAAACCAATTATTTAACTACTTATAAAAGATTGATATTCAAAAGAACATAAAACAATGATCTCATAAACATCAACATATAATCAAAACTGAGAAGTACATTACACTGTAATCATTTGGAAAGGTAAGAATATCAAGTCTTTTATTAATTGAATGAAGAAAGTACATAACAGGCCTCCTCATCAATCAAGAGAACTCATGACATATTCAATTATGATTCCCATGCTTCTCTTCTCCAATAATCCCAGCCTCTAAGCTATGCATAAGGTGTAGATGACAACTAGGGCACAAGTAAGGGGGATGAGAGTCCAAATTTTTCCAACATAACATTACTCTAGACCAAGTCCCATTCATGGTCCCATATCCCTCCCTTATAGAAAACAAAAAAGATAGAGTCGAGGAGGACGCAATTACAATCAAGGAAGAGGTTTCATCACCACCCAAACCACTCAGGTTTCAATATTATATATATATATTGATTATTTTTTATTATTTTTAAGTTACACACTAGTGAAGAACTAGAAACAAGTGTATGCAAGGTAAAAAATGATAGTGGACCAAGTGCAAGGGGCGTTTTTGGGAAAAAATTCCATTTTAGGTCTTTTTAGGGGTTTTCTGGAGGTGTTTTGGTCTCCAAACTTGTTCACCATATTCCTAACTATTGAATGAACCATGAAATAGGTAAGGGAATCCTACTAAATTCCCAAATATGGATATCCTATCCATCAAATTTCCATTGGCTGAGTGACAATCAGTTCATGAAGTGTTATCATGCAAGTGTCATCATGCGACCAAAACATGTAAGTGTCATCACAGAGGGAGGACTACAAATTTTGGCTATAACAGATGCCCCCTAATGTATGAGTTCATAAGGTAATATGATGGTTGAAATACATTATAAACAATAAACGATTGGTTCATGGAGTCAAAGAAACTGGAAAAACCAATATCATAGGCTCAAATGAGGTACCTAAAAGAGAGGAAAATGTTAGAAAATCGGATCTGTAGGACATACATGTCCATGTACAAATGATATCCATAAAGAAACAAGGTGTATTCAACATGTCTATAATTAATGTAACTATCATGGCCACACAAAATACAAAATGGCACCATGGGAAGTAGATATGACTCATGGACACAAATGAATAACATGGATCCATGATCAATAACTGATCATAGCCACAAGAACGAGAGGTGGATCTATGTATCAAGAGGTGTCATATGAGATGTGATAAGGTCTTGAGCAAATGGGACAATATAAAAATATGAGGATACTACTATTGTCCCAAGGTCTTCAATCCAAACCACCCAAAGGTATGAATCCTAACCATATGAATAGAGGAGTTGAATTCAAACATGGGGGATACCATTTGATCACTAGTAGTTGATGTAAACTGTTAATAAATGTGAGGGAACCCACCAATAATGAAAATGGTCCCCAAGGTACCTAGTACATTCTAACATATGTGAATAGATGGTCTTGAAGACAAACACCTAAAGAATTCATTAAGTGGGACACATTAAGGTATTCCTCTACCCATTAGCGATGAAAAATACATTTATGATCGCAATCCCTAAGGTACTATTGAAAAATATAAATTTCATGCCTATAGAAAGATGAGTTGAATTCGATGGGAAGATACCTATTGGGAGGGAGGAATCAAGGCATCCTCCATCATTGAACACGAAGAAAGTGAAGGAGTGATTTGTTTTGGAGTTAGGACAAATTTTTTCAAAGCAAATTGTTGAAATCATAATGAAATGGACTGATACTAGGGAGTGACCGGTATATGAGATTAAGTAAACTACAAAATGGATGAAGCATGTTTTATACTCGGATAATGATCATGACACATTAGTGGCTCGGGTCGGTGTTATAGCTCAAAATGACACATCTCTTCCTGTGACCACTTTCCCATGATTCCATCACATGTTGACACTTCAATGACGACACTTCATGAAAGTCTTCAATGACGACACTTCATGAAAGTCACAGAAATTCACTGAAAAAACACCTAACTTGGAGGACCCATATATTGAGTTCTGTAACTCTGTTTGGCCTCATCTCTGCATCGTTAGAAAGGTATTTCTTTTAAAACTTTATAAGAGACACCAAAGTTTGAAAATGCCCAAAAGTACCCTAAAAATGAGCTTTTTGATGTGTATGCGAGTTTCCTTAAGGAAACCCACGTACGTACACAAGTTGCTGTATATAATAGTCGCATATGCCTTAAATACATGACTTTCTGCATTGCAACCCGCATATACATCCTCGTGTACACGACTGTTGTTTCTACAACCTACGTACTCCTCCTAAAAATGTCAAAAAAATACGTATTTTTAAATTCGGGTAGTTTGGGTAGTTATGCAACTGACTCCTTCAGTTGTAACTACTTTGTCTTCGAACCTAACTCTTCATTAAGCATATAAATAGATGTAGGGAGGTCCATGAGAGGAGACTTGAATCTTTGCATCATTATGTTGGAGGAATTGGGACTCTCTTTTCCCACACCTTTTCCCTAGTGATCATCCCCTTGTGTTGCATAGATTGGAGGCTGAGTTCCTTGGAGAAGAGAAGCAGCATAACCAGATCAAGGTTTCGTGAGGTGCGGAAATTGAAGAGAAGGTATACTTGTACTTGTTTTCAAAATTAATAAAGATGTGATGTCCTTCTTCTTCCCAAATCAATGTGTCTTGTATATTGAATCTCTGATTGTGATTATATGATGTTATTTATCAGATTATGTTTTCATGTTTCATTGAATATAATCTCTTTTCATATAGTATATTTGGTTTGAGGAAGGTATAACTTGTTTTGCAGGTCTCTTGGAGCAAGAGGAGCATGAGGAGCAAGAAGAGGATTAAAGGGCTGCTTGGATCAACCTTCATTTGGCTAAGATATGAACCATTATAATATCTAAAACTTGCTTATATATACTTGTAGAACCATTTGCATCCACCTTTCAACCCCAGTACGTTGGTGGCCTCTTAAACCCTAGCCATAGGAAACTTTCCTTTACAACAGAACTGGCGACTCCGCTGGGGTTCGCCTTGTCTGTTTGGGGTTTCTTTGTCTTTATTTTAGCATTATGTAAAGTTTCAGGTCTTTCTTACAAGTTAGGAACACCTTTTGAGTTTATTGGAACACCTTTCCTACCTTCCTAGGTCAGTTTTTTATCCTTTTTGTGCCTTTTGTCATCCATATGTGACTTTCAGGCTAAATAGTCATGTTTCTGTGTTGTATACATGACTTGCACTTCCTGTAACCCACGTGTCATACACGACCTGCCTTAAGGAAACCCACGTATGCACTTGAATTTGTGTTCTTTCATCATTTTTAAAAGTTTTTGGGTGATTTGAGGGCTTTTGTAGGGTCTTCAAGGGTCCTCTGCATGTGCATGACTCCTGAGAGGTTGTTTTATCTCTATTAAGTTGTATATCTTGTAAGTCTCTTTCAAGTCTCCAAACTTGTTTTTTCTTCCTTCCCCCCCACCTCCTTCTTTGGCTTGACCTTGTTGGACAAGGTATTGAGTAGCCTCTATTTGTAGGTTTAGATTGATACTTGGGACTTCTTGACCTTTTTTTATGTCAGTCTTATTGCTCAGTCACTTCATTCGAAATTTTTTGGCTTGCTTAATTTTGCGAGCCTTCCTTCCAAGAAAGGTTATATCCAACTTTAGAGAAACCTAGGGTTTTTTTGTGTGGTGTAAAGTAGTTGTCTATTTGCTTTGCTTACATTAGTTGATAGGTTGTTTTTCTTTTGCATTCATAAAAGAAAAATTAAAAAAACACATGTTTTCTTTATATGCATGTAAATTAGTTTATTAGTCTAGATTGCATGGCATATCATTGTTTTTGAAAAATAAAAAATAAAAAGAATTTGTTCTTTTGTGGCTTTCAAGTTTCTATTTGAAAAAGAAAGAGAATAGTTTTTGCTTTTTGCATTTCATTTTTCTTTGCTTAGTCATTTTCTTTCAACTTTGAGTCAAAACACCACATAAGTTTCACACCATTTACCCTCTGACTAAAAGCATCCCTTAAAATAAACGATATAATGTAAAAATTATTAGTTAGTTTTATTTTATAGGGTCATACACCAACTAGCTCAGGATAGACTTGTGGATTAGGGAGTTTTAACTCTCCACAAGTATTAAATTTCAGATGTAGTTGGCCAATCACTAGGTAAACCTTATTCTATTTTGATTGTATCTAGGAATCTCCTCTCAAATAGGAGTTAAGCACGGGGCTGCGTGGAGACTTGGATTGAGGAGATAACCCTCTGATTCCTTGTCAAAGCGTAGACCAAGGTTTTTGCACATCTGGGGATTCCTTCTTAGAAAGGGTTTTGAGCTTTGCTACCCTGCACATGCGTATGAACCAGGTTTGCGACTGTCCCCCAAGTCTGTCAATATAGTTAAGGTAGCCTTTAGTCTCTTTGACATCTAGGGTTCATACACAGGTACACCGAAAGGGTATTTCTGGTTGACCTTGGACAAGCTTGGAAGGTAACCCTGGTAGAAGGTGTGGGAGGGCGGTGGGTGATTCCTCCACTTGTGCTAAGAACATCGATAGGGATGCCAAGTAACTATCCAACAACTTTCTTTTGGAAAGTGTATCTTATACTTGTTTGTCTGTTTGGCTTTAGGAATTTTTTAGTGAGTTCTGTGTTGTTTGTCTATACTTAGTTTTCCTTCAGGTGTGTGCTTGGTACTTTTGGTTTCCTATTGACCTCAGACTTTGTCTCCTTATTTGAAACTATGTCTAACACCCCTTTGAACACCAACCAAGAGATCCCCATGCTGGGAACTCCTTGCACTATTCCTCTCATGGGGAATGTTGGTGTTCCCTTGATGGCCACCTTGAATCTACCTGGATTCACCCTAGGGATACCGGTGTGGTTGTTTTCCACTCCAGCTGTCCTGAATGCTCCTGGTGTTTGTCAAGTAATCTCCTTATATCAAGGGCATCAAAACAATACTTCCCCTTCACCCGTAGTTTATTCTCCTACTCCTTCTACCTCATGCAGTGAAAGTACTGATACTAGTAAACAACAGTCTACAAGGAGTAAATG
Organism: Pseudotsuga menziesii; assembly: GCA_001517045.1. Classification (NCBI taxonomy): domain Eukaryota; kingdom Viridiplantae; phylum Streptophyta; class Pinopsida; order Pinales; family Pinaceae; genus Pseudotsuga; species Pseudotsuga menziesii. The sequence continues at coordinate 156,167 of LPNX010274908.1, read as the reverse complement.
AAAAAGGAATAGAAATAAGGCACATAAGAAAGGGGGAACCCATTCAACCTCTGTAATTCAAGTTGAACCGCATCACTCAGCCTCTGCATTTCATGCTGAGGGAACCCGTTCAACCTTTGATGTTCAAGTTGAACCTCCCCATCCAACCTCTGCAGGTCATGTTGGATCCATCCACCCAGCCTCTGAAGTTCATGTTGGGGGAACATACTCAACTGTTGCAAATCATGTTGATCCTAACCATTCAGCCTCTTTGGTTCATGTTGGTGGTGCCCATCAAACCTATGGAGGTCATGTTGGACCCAGTCTCTCAGCCTCTGCAAGTCATGCTGGGGGCAGTATTTCAGCCTCTATGGTTCATGCTAGAGACAATCCATCAACCACTGTGAGTCATGTTGACATTGTTGAAAAGACTACCCATTAAAAACACAAGCCCAAGTTTCCTTGTAAGCTTTGTGAGGGAGACCACCTTACTTATAAATTCCCTTCTATCGTGGAGGTGTGAAGAGTTTGGTTTCATGGTCATCCCATTTTTGAACATCTTGAAGTCTCTCAACAACCAACCTCTCTTAGTTAGGTTGGACCCGGTCACCCATCCTTTGTAGTTCATGATGGGGGAAAAATCTCATCCTCTGTAGGTTATGCTAAGAGAAAACAGTTAGCCACTACTAGTCATGTTGACACCGTTGAGAAAAATATTCGTTCGAAGTGCAAACTTAAGTTCCCTTGCAAGCTATTGGAGGGAGATAATCTTACTCACCAGTTCCCTGCTATCACAGAGGTGTGAAGAGTGTGGTCTGAGACTCAAGAATTTCCTTCTCCTGAACAACCTATAGTTTCTCAGCAACCTACTCAACCCTTGGTTGATAAAGTGGTTGAACAAATCTCAACTTTGGTTGATCCCACTCTTTTTCTGGAGAGTGATCCTGATGTGATTGAACCAATGTCATCTTTGGTAAATCCCACTCTCCCTTCGGAGAGTGACTTTAATGAAGTGGTTGAATCAAATTAATTGTCAATCAATCCCACTCTTCCTTTGGAGAGTGAAGTGTCTTCTAGTCACATTTTCTTCACTACCAGTTCAAAATTGACTGAACAAGGGGGCACTAAACTCGCTTCAGATCAACCCCCACTAAGCTCTCGGATTTCTTCCTTTGATTGCGATAGCATAGTTGAGTCGCGCCTTCCTTCTAATGCACCTTTCCAGATAAAGGTCAAAGTTGAACCATACACGATTGTTCATTTTATTGTTGATGAAGGAGCCTCAGTTAGTATTTTGTCTACTCATGCTTGGCAAGGAATGGGATCTCCCAACCTTATGCCGACTGCTAGTTAGTTACTGGTGTTTGATAGAAGAAATTGTATAGCTTTGGGAATTCTTCCTCAAACACCTGTTACTTTCGGTGGGAAGAACATCTTAGTTGACTTCATGGTGATAGAAGACCCCTTGGACTTCAATATGCTCCTCAGATGTGATTATGTCTATTTCATGCAAGTTGTGGTGTCAACATTTTTTCGTGTGATGTACTTTAATCATGGTGAAGAAATTGTCACTATCGATTAGTTAGATTTTCTTGATCCATCTCTTGACCCAACTAAAGACTAGGTTTTTCCTTTATTGATTCCCAGTGTTTCTATAGACATTACCCCACCACAGGTGAGCTATGTGGCCTCATGTCCTTTGCGTTCAATTGATACTAAGAAGCAACCTATGTTTTCATGCTTACCTTATCAGGAATTGGTCCTAGAAGTTGACCAGGTGAGTCATCCTATACAGACTATGGAGCCTGCTCTCCACTCTGTTGATCCATTTGAAAGTTTAGACATGTTTCTTATCTTGGATGATCTTCTTCCTTCAGATGAAGTCTTCCTAGAGTCTTTGATACAGTCTGACCTTATTTTGGATGTTGGTTCATTTGTGAATAAGTATAACCCTGACTTGCCCAGTAAGCCTGACCTTTCTTTTTATGTTGGTCTTGGTGAGTCTTTTGAGGGTTGCTTTGAACAACAAGTCAGTGATCCTGATGAGTTTTATTTTTCTTATGAATTTTTCAACTCCCGTGATACTAAGTTTGTTCCTGTAAACTCTATATCCCTTGTTGATTTTTGCTCTCTTTCTGAGGTTGATCTTACTGATTATAAACCCTTGATCCTTGGTGCTATAGAATATTCTTTGGCCGATTCTGCCTTGACTTTACCTTTTGTAGAAGATAGCAAAGTTACATCTATTTCTACCAAAGTGACCTACATCAGATATTTTATTCTGATATGAAGATGGTCCTGAGTTTGCTTTCTTGGACTCGCTAAACCTTTACAAGAAAGAGGGGAAGGGAATTTCATTCACATTTTTTTTACATCATGGCAGCAAGTCTTGTTTCCTTGAACAAAGCACCGATTTTGAGTCTATCAACAATTGGGTCCTAGTATTTTGACCTTATCTTGATATTGAGTTTCTTCTCCATTTGGTCTCTTTTCCAATTATATGGGGAATCTGTCAGTGTCTCCTACATTGCAGATTTGTGTCGTTGGTTATTTCATGTCAAAAGCTGCCTAAGTCAATTTTTGTGTCGTGCTCACTATTCAAGGATTAAACCTTTTTTGGCCATTCTACAGTTGCCTTGACCTTTTTTGTCGGCCAATCCCTGGTATCATTTCATTACATCATGTCTTGAACATTTCTTGTCATGAAATTTAGTACCAATTCCAAATCCAATTAGTCTCTGACTTACCTCATGTTGGATGATGAAGGATTCCTTAATGCCTTCCTTTCAACGGATCTCTTCCTATTGACTGCAACACATCTTGCTCTGGGATGAGATTTAGAGTTTTGTGACACTACCTTGGGGATTGCAGTCATCAATGGCAATTTCATTCGCTATTGAGTGGTGGGAATACCTTAATATCTCATACTTGATGGATTCTTCAAGTGTTCGAATTCAAGTCCTTGTATTCACAATTGTTAGAATGTACTAGGTGCCTTGGGGACCATTTTCATTAATGGTGGTTTCCTTCGTGTTTGTTAATGGTCCTCATCATTGACTGGTAATCAAATGGTTTCCTCCATGTTCGAATTCATCTCCTTTAATCGCATGTTTAGGATTCATACCTTTTTGGGTGGTTTGGATTGAAGACCTTGGGCCGACAGTAGCTTCATCATGTTTTTCTATTGCCCAAGATGCGCAAGACCTTGTCACACTTCATATGACATTTTGCTGAGACATAGATCCACTTTGTATTTTTGTTCCTATGATCAATTGTTGAGCATGGATCCACCTTGTTCATTTGTGGCCATGACTCCTTTAGATTTGATATGGCACCTTTTTACATATTGAGCGACCATGATAGTTTCATCGGTTATATAGATGTTGGATCCGCCTATATCTTTATGGAAATGTTTTGTATATGGACTTGTATGTCCCAGAGATCAATTTTTTTCTGACATTTATCTCTCTTTTAGGTACCTTTTTGCGAGACTTTCGATCTTGGATTCTCTACTCTCTCCATACTCATTTGTTTCCTTTTTAATGTATTTTGGCTATCGTCTTCCCCTCTAACCTAGTACATTAGGGGGCATCTGTTATAGCTCAAAATGACACATATCTTCCTGTGACCACTTTCCCATGATTCCGTTGCATGTCGACACTTCCATGATGACACTTCATGAAAGTCACTAAAAAAACACCTAACTTGGAGGATCCATATCTTGAGTTCTGTAACTTTGTTTGACCTCATCTCTGCACCGTTGGAAAGGTATTTCTGTTAAAACTTTCCATAAGACACCAAAGTTTGAAAATGCCTAGAAGTACCCTAAAAATGAGCTTTTTGATGTGTATGCGAGTTTCCTTAAGGAAAATCGTGTAGGTACGCGAGTTGCTATATATAATAGTCATGTACACCTTAAATACATGACTTTCTACATTGAAATCCATGTATACCTCCTTGTGTATGCGACTGTTGTTTCTGCAACCCGTGTACACCTCCTAAAAATGTCAAAAAGATATGTATTTTGAAATTTGGGTAGTTTGGGTAGTTATGCAACCAACTCCTTCAGTTGTAACTACTTTTTCTTTGACCCTAACTCTTCATTAATCATATAAATAGAGGTAGGGAGGTCCATGAGAGGAGACTTGAATCTTTGCATCATTATGCTAGAGGAATTGGGACTCTCTTTTCCCACACCTTTTCCCTAGTGATCATCCCCTTGTGTTGCATAGCTTGGAGGCTGAGTTCATTGGCGAAGAGAAGAAGTAGAACCATATCAAGGTTTCGTGAGGTGCCGAACTTGAAGAGAAGGTATAATTGTACTTGTTTTCAAAATTAATAAAGATGTGATGTCCTTCTTCTTCCCAAATCAATGTGTCTTGTATATTGAATCTTTGATTGTAATTATATGATGTTATTTATCAGATTATGTGTTCATGTTTCAATGAATATAATCTCTTTTCATATATTCTATTTGGTTTGAGGAAGGTATAACTTGTTTTGCAGGTCTCTTGGAGCAAGAGGAGCAAGAGGAGCAAGAAGAGGATTGAAGAGCTGCTTGTATCAACCTTCGTTTGGCTAAGGTATGAACCATTCTAATCTCTAAAAATTCCTTATATATACTTGCAAAACCATTTTCATCCACCTTTCAACCCCAGTACGTTGATGGCCTCTTAAACCCTATCCATAGGAAACTTTCCTTTACAACAGTCAGTCATTGAAAACACACTATACAATGAAGAATTAATTGAACCTATATCAACAATGAAACTTCTAGTGATCAAAATATCAACAACATACATTAATATGACCTGCAATGAATAACCTACATGCTTCAAATATACATTAGGATCATATTTTCATCTTTCAAATCCTTGTAATAGAAGAAAGTTTTCCATCTTGACATACCAATCCCTAAGGGATTGCTTGAGTCCATAGAGAGACTTCTTCAACCTACAAACAAGTGAAGGATCATGAATAAAACCTTCATGCTACTGCATATAAATCTCCTCATGAAGGTCACCATGAATAGAAACACTCTTTACATCCATGTGGTGCACCTCCCATTGCTTAGATATAGCAATGGAAAAAACTATCCCGATAGAGTCCATGTTTGCAATTGGTGCAAATGTCTCTGTATAGTCCACTCCTTGGAATTAAGAGAAGCCTTTGGAAACCAACCTAGACTTGCACTTGATATAAGAACCATTATCATCCACTTTTTTCCTATACAATGACTTACATTGCACTAGTTTCCTCTTGGAAGGTAGAGGAACCAATTCCCAAGTTTCATTGTCTTGCAAAGATTTGAACACTTCTTACCTAGTTGTTTTCCATATTGGGTCATGAGATGCTTTGGAATATGAATTAGGATTATATACAGGCATCATGAAGCACCTCTCTGGAATATTTGAACTACAAATGGATAATGCATTGTGAACTTGAGATCTAGTCTTCCTAAAATCTAATGGATCTCCATCAAGATCACTAGCTTCTTGTATGGTTTTCCAAGCCCACTTTGGTGTTATGGGTGAGTCATTATTTGCATGCATGTCATGATATTCATCCTCAATATCAGATTAAAAAAAATCATAGTAACAAGTATTACTTACATCATCATTGAGTGGAGGGTGTGAGCAATTCCCCTTGACTAGTTTCATCTCCTACATGGGCTCTTCTTCGAACTGTACACTTCTTTCAATGATTTTTTTCTGAGATGAGGGATAAAATAGCTTGTATCTCTTTTCATATTCAACATATCCAACCATAATGGACTACTTTATTTGATTTTGCAAGGCCTTTCTATTCTCAAGAGGAATTCTAGCGCAAGCCTTTGAGCCAAAAACCCTAAAATTAGAAACATTGTGCTTTTGACCACTCCAAGAATCAAATTGAGTTTTCTCTTCTAATTATTTGTGTGGAACTATTTTCTGACCATATGTATCACAATTGATGGCTTCATCCCATAGCTTAGGATGTTAATATTTTTAAAATTTGTTATACCAAAACAAAATTATCTCTAAAAGAATAACAAGCACAATAGAACAGAAGAGAACACAAATATTTATCCTGGGAAACCATCTTGGGGAAGAAAAATCAACAAAAATTACTCTATATAGACTTCAACCAAGTACAGTGTTATACCCAAAGAATAAGACTAGAACGATTCCTCTCCTCAAGATGGAATGTTCCTTCTCTCTCTAGCGCAAGTGCTTGTGTATTTTACTTGTCCAAATGAGGTAGGAGCCTCTCTTATTTATACTAATTAGCTGAGAGGCATAATAACCCAACAGTTCTGAATTATCCTTGATGCTAGGTCCAACATGAATTTGGAGACTCAAATATACACTTTAATAATAGTTTTGTGGGTACTAATGACCTGAGTTACAATGGAGGTTTTACCACAAGTATTTACATGACAAAATACATCAATGAAATCCCTAATCAGAGGAACAACATATCTAGAAGGAGTAATAACAATAATATTACAAAATAGAATATCTTTCATAGTTACATTTCTTTAACACTCCCTCTTAACGAGGAAGGTATTCTATAACACAACGACAAATCTATATGACTTTATAGTGAATATATATGTCATAGAAAGTTTTATCAACATCATCATCATCTATGGAATATCATCATCATGGACATCTCTATCATCCATTATCATTTTGAGCATCATCATCTCTCGAATCATCTCAAGCATCATCATCTCTGACATAATCTCGAGCATCATCATCCTTGGCATCATCCCTAGCATCATCTCGAGCATCATCATCTTTGGAATCATCTCGAGCGTATTCATCTCTATAATCATATCGAGCATCATCATCTCTGGCATAATCTCAAGTATCAGCCAGGGCATCAGTATATAAATATTGAGCTAAGGGTGAATCCGCGGACCTGGGTAACACTTTTTGGCAAGTGCATTTCGGCAAAAACAGAAAAATGTACCTCGGTCGAGGGTTTAACAAGCCCTCGACCGAGCTTTTATCAAGCCCTCAACCGAGGTTTTTTTCAGCCCTCGACCGAGGTATTTCTTAACCCTCGGTCGAGGTTTCAATACCTCGACCGAGGGTTAATAAATACCTCGGTCGAGGTGCCTGTGTTAAAAAAATTATAAAAAGAGGCCACGGGGTTAGAAAGGAATAGTTCTATAATAGGCAAATGCATGGGATATGAAAACATGTGTTTAGCTAAAAAATACGTTTAGCTTATATGAGGGGGCTTAATAATATTCTTATTGACTATCCACTGCTACATATATTTGGTATTTTTATGGAATTCTCTATAGTCCCTTCTGGTTCCAAGTGGTACACTGTTTGG
>LPNX010274908.1:114190-138536 GCA_001517045.1 Pseudotsuga menziesii | reverse complement strand
TTGTATATGGATATTTGATTCATAGGTACATCAATATTAGTGCATTCAAGTATGATAGTAGAGTATGATCAATCATTTTTATGGGACCTTCCTTGAACTTCTTTTGATTTTGGGAATGTTGGGCGCTGAAACTATTAGGTCTACTTGTGTGGATGGTAATTGTTTTGGGAAACAAACAGAATATGCTTTATGGTGGATTTAGATACTGAAATGTAAACTTCACAAATTTATGTAATATTTTTTTTAAATTTTTATTTCCATACTCAAGATTATATACTTTCTAGAGTTATCATTTTTTTTGAAAGGGTTGAAGTCCTAATAAAAATACTTTTCTCGTGACTAGATTTGAGATAATATCCTTGTTTCGATTTTGAGGAATGTAACTTGTTTTCATATATAAAAATAAAGTTATTTTTTTTTATGAAAAAAAAGATACATGAATATTGAGATATTTACTCTATGTGTTCAATAAGATGATGTATAAAAGGGAAGCTTACATATAGCATCTCAATCAAAAAAAAATATTAAGTAAATAAAAAATTTACAATATCATTATTAAACAATAATTTAGATATTAGGTATTTGAGTACATAATAGAGATTTACATATTAAAATCTTATAGATCCATTTTAGCTTTGTATCCAAAAGTTAAATTGAATTAAGTGTGACATGGTTGGGTTGAAATGAAAATTTACCTAAACAAAATTTCATTAGATGAGAATCCTTTTTTTTTTACAAATGCAATCCATGTTAATACATACATGAAGAAAGACTTAATTATATTTGAAGTGTATTTTGGTAAACCTTTTAATTTTACAATTATGGCAAGTGGCATTAAGATTAATGTCAAATTAAAGGCAAGGTTTAAATATCAACATAACATAATTAATATTTTATTTGTTCTATGGTAGGATTGAAGATTTCGTTCATATACAAAACTAAGTTGTAATACCCGTTTTTAAAAAGTTAAATCACTCATATGAGCATGTAAATAGTGGTAAATATCATTTATAAAGTTTATGACATTAAGTTATAATGGAAATAATTTATTCTTTAATAATTTTAATAAAATTAGTGTATGGTTATGAAAATCCTTGCCATGAATTGACAGAATTTTTATGTAAGTCAATTGTTTATTTTTTACTCATTACTCACAAGAAATTATTAGGAAAACAAAAGGCATGCCCATGGAAGGAAAAAATTGCTTATGAAAGAAGAGATTTCAAGCTCTAGAAAGATCGAGCTACCAAATTCATAAATAAAGAATTATTGGTCCTCTTAGGATCTGCTATTTGAGCTTTCAGGATCCGAAAGAAATTATGGATCTCATGGTCTGGAATTTATTTGAGCTTTTAGGATTTGTTCAGTAACTATCCCTCACTTTTGATGGCACTTCAAGATGAAAAGTTCATCACATTAAGTTTGAGTTATGGGTAACGGGGTGGAATCTAATAGGTCTATTTGACTCTGAGGTCCTAAGTTTTGGTTGAACACGGATTCTCTAAACATAATACCAATTTACCCCTTTATTTACAGATGAGTTTATGTCTTGTTAATGGACTAAACTTAGTACTTTATATTGTTATTTAAATTTTCTTACAGATGAGTTATCATCTTGTTAATCAACCATGATTTAGTTAATTAACTGTCGAAGTTGCACATTGTCATTTAAATATAGAGGAATTCCTCTGTATTCTATGATTAAAATCCATACATTGTTTTCTTTGTTAATTTCTATTTTACCAATACCAAGAATGGATTCTATAAAACATGAAAGAATATGAATTAAGCATAATGTATAGGTAGTAATGTTGTATTGTTGATACTTAGAATAGGAAATAATTATAACTTAAAAGAATATGAATCTCAGCTACTCATTTATTAAGGAATTTGTTAATGGTAATCATGTAACTACTGGAATTTATTATCGGTAGTATGAATAGAAGTATAATGTAACTATACAAGTAAAACAAATAACCATGTCTTATAGGTAAATAAATGTAATTTTTATTTACCATAAAGACCATGAATTATCTTAATTATATTATATTCCCTAAAAGAATCCCATAATCGATTTGACAAGATTTATATGATACTCATATTTGGAATTGAAAACCAAGAAATGGAATTCCTACCAAGAATCGAATCTAAGAAGGTTTATAAACCTAAGAGTAGAAAATATCCAAAGATATAAACATTTTAACAACAACATAAAACATATTTAATCCATGCTTAACCCATGAATTAACTAAAAACCCCTACAGGTGTGGTCTATCTTATTTGATTCATTGAATAGAATAATTAAGACTAATTTCGGATGATATAGTTGATTAAATCAATGACTAAATAAGACTCAGAGCTATCCATAAAAAGAATTACTATGGTAGGAAATTCTTATTGTAATATATACATAGATATTTTGATAAATATTCCTAGAAATGTAGTTTTTTCGGGGAAATTATTCCTATGGATGGGGTGAGACCACCAACATATCAAGGTTTACAGATAGAGATATAAGGTTTTGAAAGTATAATAATTAAGATAAATATGAAAGGTTAGGAGGGTGTGCGCCTTAAAAATAGAAGGTTGATCCAAGCCTCTCTGCAAGTCCTCCTCTTTCTCTCCAATCACAAAACCTACAAAACCACTTCAAGACCTTCCTCAAACCAATTATTTGACTACTTATAAAAGATTGATATTCAAAAGAACATAAAACAATGATCTCATAAACATCAACATATAATAAAAACTGAGAAGTACATTACACTGTAATCATTTCGAAAGGTAAGAATATATAGTATTTTGTTAATTGAATAAAGCAAGTACATAACACACCTCCTCATCAATCAAGACAACTCATGAAATATTCAATTATGAGTCCCGTGCTTCTATTCTCCAATAACCCTAGCCTCCAAGCTCTGCATAAGGTGTAGATGACAACTTGGGTACAAATAAAGGGGATGAGAGTCCAAATTTTTCTAGCGTAACATTACTATAGACCAAGTCCGCTTCATGGTCCCATCTCCCTCTCTTATAGAAAATGAAAAAGATAGGGTCGAGGAGGATGCAATTACAATCAAGGAAGAGGTTCCATCACCACCCAAACCACTCAGTTTTCAAGATTATATATATATATATATATAAGTTACACACTAGTGAAGCACTAGAAACAAGTGTATGCAAGGTAAAAAATGATAGTGGACCAAGTGCAAGGGGCGTTTTTGGGAAAAAAATCCATTTTAGGTCTTTTTAGGGGTTTTTTGGAGGTGTTTTGGTCTCCAAACTTGTTCACCATATTTCTAACTATTGAATGAACCATGAAATAGGTAAAGGAATCCTACTAAAGTCCCAAATGTGTATATCCTAGCCATCAAATTTCCATTGGGTGAGCGACAATAAATTCATGAAGTTTCATCGTGTAAGTGTCGTCATGCGACCAAAACATGTAAGTGTCATCACAGAGGGAGAACTACAGATTTTGGCTATAACAGATGCCCCCTAACGTATGAGTTGATAGGGTAATATGATGGTTGAAATACATTATAAAAAATAAATGATTGGTTCATGGAGTCAAAAAAACTAGAAAAACCAATATGATAGGCTCAAATGAGGTACCTAAAAGAGAGTAAAATGTCAGAAAATTGGATCTGTAGGACATACATGTACATGTACAAATGATATCCATAAAGAAACAAGGTGTATTCAACATGTCTATAATTAATGTAACTATCATGGCCACACAAAATACAAAGTGGCACCATGGGAAATAGATATGACTCATGGACACAAATGAACAATGTGGATCCATGCTCAATAACTCATCATAACCACAAGAACACAAGGTGGATCTATGTATCAGGACGTGTCATATGACATGCGACAAGGTGTTGTGCAACTCGAACACTAGAAAAATATGAGGATGCTACTATTGGCCCAAGGTCTTCAATCCAAACCACCCAAAGGTATGAATCCCAATCATATGAATAGAGTAGTTGAAGTCAAACATGGGGGATACCATTTGATCACTGGTCATTGATGTAAACCGTTAACAAATGTGAGGGAACCCACCAATAATTAAAATGTTCCCCAAGGTACCTAGTACATTCTAACATATGTGAATATATGGTCTTGAAGAAAAACACCTAAAGAATCCATTGAGTGGGACACATTAAGGTATTCCTCTACCCAATAGCAATGAAAACTACATTTATGATTGCAATCCCTAAGGTACTATTGAAAACTCTAAATTTCATTCCTATATAAAGATGAGTTGAAGTCGATGGGAAGATCCCTATTGGGAGGGAGGCATCAAGGAATCCTCCATTATCCAACAAGAGGAAAATCAAGGACTGATTTGTTTTGGAATTAGGACAAATTTTTTCAAAGCAAATTGTTGAAATCATGATACAATGGACTGATACTTGGGAGTGATCTGTATATGAGGTTAAGGACACTACAAAATGGATGAAGCATGTTTTATACTTGGATAATGATCATGCAACATTAGTGGCTCGGGTCAGTCATTGAAAACACACTATACAATGAAGAATTATACTTGCAGAACCATTTTCATCCACCTTTCAACCCTAGTACGTTGATGGCCTCTTAAACCCTAGCCACAGGAAACTTTCCTTTACAATAGCAAGTCATTGAAAACACACTATACAATGAAGACTTAATTGAACCTATAACAACAATGAAACTTCCAGTGATCAAAATATCAACAACATACGTTAATATGACCTGAAATAAACCACCTAAATGCTTCAAATATACATTAGGATCATATTTCATCTTTCAAATCCTTGTAATAGAAGAAAGTTTTCCATCTTAACATTCCAATCCCTAAGGGCTTGCTTGAGTCCATAGAGAGACTTCTTCAACCTACAAATAAGTGAAGGATCATGAATAAAACCTTCATGCTACTGCATATAAATCTCCTCATGAATGTCACCATGAATAGAAACATTCTTTACATCCATGTGGTGCACCTCCCATTGCTTAGATATATCAATGGAAAAAACTATCCTGATAGAGTCCATGTTTGCAACTGGTGCAAATGTCTCTTTATAGTCCACTCCTTGGAATTAAGAGAAGCCATTGGAAACCAACATGGACTCTCACTTTATATAAGAACCATTAGTATCTACTTTGTTCCTATAGAATGAATTACATTGCACTAGTTTCCTCTTGGAAGTTAGAGGAACCAATTCCCAAGTTTCATTGTCTTACTAAGACTTGAACACTTCTAACCTGGTTGTTTTCCATCATGGGTCATGTGATGCTTCGGCATATGAATTAGGATTATATACAGGAATCATGAAGCATCTCTCTATAATATTTTAAATACAAATGGATAATGTATTGTGAACTTGAGATCTAGCCTTCCTAGAATCTAATAGATCTCCATCAAGATCACCAGCTTCTTGTATGGTTTTCCTAGCCCACTTTGGTCTTATGGGTGAGTCATTACTTGCATGCATGTCATGATATTCATCCTCAATATCATAATCAGAGAAGTAATAGCAATAATCATTACTTACATCATCATTGAGTGGAGGGTGTGAGCAATCCCCCTTGACTAGTTCGATCTCCTATATGGGCTCTTCTTCGAACTGTACTCTTCTTTCAATGATTTTTTTTTCTGAGATGAGGGATAAAATATCTTGTATCTATTTTCATATTCAGCATATCCAACCATAATGGACTACTTTATTTTATTTTTCAAGGCCTTTCTATTCTCAGGAGGAATTCTAGCCCAAGCCTTTGAGCCAAAAACCCTAAAAGTAGAAACATTGGGCTTCTGACCACTCCAAGACTCAAATGGAGTTTTCTCTTCTAATGATTTGTGTGGAACTATGTTCTGAACATATGTATCACAATAGATGGATTCATCCCATAGCTTAGGATGTTAATATTTTAAAAATTTGTTATACCAAAACAAAATTATCTCTAAAAGAATAACAAGCACAATAGAACATAAGAGAACACAAATATTTATCCTTGGAAACCATCTTGGGGAAGAAAAATCAACAAAAATTACTCTATATAGAATTCAACCAAGTACAGTGTTATACGCAAAGAATAAGACTAGAATGATTCCTCTCCTCAAGATGGTATGTTCCTTCTCTCTCTAGCGCAAGTGCTTCTGTATTCTACTTGTCCAAATGAGGTAGGAGCCTCTCTTATTTATACTAATTAGCTGAGAGGCATAATAACCAAACAGTTCTGAATTATCCTTGATGTTAGGGCCAACATGAATTTGGAGACTCAAAGATACATTTTAATAATAGTTTTATGGGTACTAAAGACCCGAGTTACAATGGAGGTTTTACCTCAAGTATTTACATGAAAAAATACATCAATGAAATCCCTAATCAGAGGAACAACATATCTAGAAGGAGTAATAACAATAATATTACAAAATAGAATATATTTCATAGTTACATTTCTTTAACAATCCCTCTTAACAAGGAAGGTATTGTATAACACAACAATAAATCTATACAACTGTCTAGTGAATATATATGTCATAGGAAGTTTTATCAACATCATCATCATCCGTGGAATATCATCATCATGGACATCTCTATCATCCATTATCATCTCGAGCATCATCATCTCTCGAATCATCTCAAGCATCATCATCTCTGACATAATCTCGAGCATCATCATCCTTGGCATCATCCCTAGCATCATGTCGAGCGTCATCATCTTTGGAATCATCTCGAGCATCATCATCTCTATAATCATATCAAGCATCATCATCTCTAGCATAATCTCGAGTATCATCTATGGCATCAGTATATAAATATTGAGCTAAATCACCCACATCATAATCTAATTCTAGAAAATCATCATCTGCAAGTGAATGCAGGACCACTCTCCATAATAGATTACTATAATTCATAGGACCATCCTAACTCAGTAAGTGATAGTACCACTTTCAACAAGAGAGTGTTCTTGTCTGCAGGACCATCCTTAAACAAGATATTGTCATTTGGAACTGAATGCAGATCTCATTCGCAACTTAATGCAATACCACTCAACATATGAGACTACTATCGTCCGCATCCATAGGACCATCCTCTTCTCATAAGTTCTAGGACTACTCTTAACAAGAGAGTGTTCTTGTCTATAGGACCATCTTCAAAGAGGATACTATCTGAAACTGAATAAATATCTCACCCACAAATGAATGCAGGACCTCTCAACATATGAGAGTACTATCATCTGTAGGACCATCCTCAGATAGTAAGAGTTAGGACCACTCTCAACAAGAGAGTGTTCTTACTTGTGGGACCATCCTACAAATGAATGTAGGAGCAATCTCCATAAAGGAATACTATTTTTTGTAGGACCATCCTCGATTGGTAAGAGATAGGAACAATCTCAACAAGAGAGTGTTCTTGTCCAGAAGACCATCCTACAAATGGATGTAGAACCACTCTCCATAAGAGATTACTATCATCTGTAGGACCATCCTCAGTCGGTAAGATCTAGGACCACTCTCAACAAGAGAGTGTTATTGTCTGCAAGACCATCCTCAAGGAGGATACTATCATCTGCAAGTGAATGTGAGACCTCATCAACATATGTAGGTATTGTAGCTACAACTATTTCCCAAATTTTCTAAAAATTTTGGACCCTTCTTTTAATTTTATCTTGCCTGGATTTGTTTTGGATTGTTGAACGTTGTTGTTCCTCTGCTACAATTTTGGATCTTTTAAGGTTGAATTGAGATAAATTGTTTACCATTTTTCGGAAGTGAATGACTATCTTTTATTTACTTGAACTTGAAGTTTTGGTTTATCAATATTTTCCTTTTTCACTGTCGGAAGGCATTTGAACAATGAATTGGGGCCGTAGTTCTCTACGCAGCCGCCGTTGCGGAAGCTAAATGTTGGATGTTTCGATGGTTAGCTCTTATCTCTTCCGATGCCATGGTTTTTGACTTTGCGATATTTTTTTTCTTTTCACTCTCAGAATGGTTTATGACTTTAAGCGGATCCCTTAGTTTGATTGTTTTCCATCATTGTGGCTCCTTAGCAGACTAACCATCCGATGTATAACTGTTTCTCTCGTCGATGGTTTGTTTTGGTTTTCATCGATATGTTTTATTTGCTACGGATCCCTTAGTCTGATTGTTTTTTTTCATTGTGGCCTCTTAGTGAACTAATCGTCCAATGTTGTAGTCATTTTGATGTCCGATGCTGCAGTTTTAATGTTTTATTTCGCCGACGTTTTATTTTTCCTTGGAACCCTTAGGCTATATGACTCCCACCATTGCGTCTACACAATACACTATAGTTTCGACATTTTAGTTGGTTCATCTGCCATTACGTTAATAGTTAGTGGCTCTGCTATCCGATGTGTGACTATGGTAGCACTTAGTGTTTTGCCATTCCAACATTGTGGAGACCAGAGTTTGTCCATCACCCACCATTGTGGCTCCTTAACGAACTAATCGCCCAATCCTTAGTTAGTCTGCTTGCCAATGAAGTTTTACCATCGACATTTTTTTCACCGAAGCATATATATAGGATGGGGTTATTATTTTATTGTTTACCCTTACGAAATCGTGCTTGGTAATGATGTGGAAATCATTACCAAGGTAGAATATATACATGAAGATAGTAGAGCTACCACCAAGGTAGAGCCTGATTACAAGTGGGGTGAGATATATCGAATGATTTCAAATCAGGATGTGCCTGATGCTGGATTTGAAGAGTTGACCATATATTCCAACATCGATAAGTTAGCTCTTATGAAGGTAGCCACAAGACCTGAGTTGTTCCCATGCTTAGAGGTGATCAGTTGGATTCTGCCGAGGGCAGATGTGACCACCATGATCTTAGTAAATACTGCCAAATAGGGCTATGCTCCATATAGTCCTGGTTATGTTTCATTGGCATATCACCTACATCCTACTCAAGTATACCTAACTGAAAGTTGGCTAAAGGAGATAAATTTGGACCTGGTTGAAACAGTGAAGGGGATGATGATGCATGGGAAGAAATTTCGAACCAGGGCATCAGGAGAGTATGGTATAGCCACTCTCTGGGCTCCTTGCATATTTATAACACTGATGCTGAATAGAGTGTTTGGGAGATCTCATGGTAAAAGTTTCAAGTTGGGATGGATTCCCATTATTTTTTATGTGGCCACCCAGGGGACTGTATTCAACTGGGAAAACATTGTGTCCAACAGCCTCTCAGCTTGCATATCTTCAGCTTTGGGAGGGGTGTCCTAGAATAATTCTAAATTATATATGAACTCCATCTTAGTGGACTGTATATAATGTACCCAACCATGTCCATCCTTAAGGTGCATTTGGGACAGGGACAGAACCCCTGTGTACACTGCATACAAAATATTTTTGGCACACAAATATTACAGCCACTGTAAGGATATATGTGAACATTTTATTATGCCTTTGTACACTTTAATCTTCCTGACAGAATGCAACTATATGTCTAAGGAGGCATTCAAAGTCATTGAGGAACATGGGAGTTATTATTTGACTGAAGAGGGGATGTACATTAGAATGTATGGTTGCTCTAGGACACCTTCTTTACTACCCCAATATGCCACTAAATATGTGGTACATAAGGAAGCAGTTAGGCAAGTTTATCTACATGGTGTAGGAAGCTTTCTATTTGAACATAAGAAGGCAGCCTACACTGATATCCCTTTTTGGATAGGGAATTATAATTTTACAAATATTAAACGAGCTACTGAATTTGTACAAGAGTTGAAGCATTTTCATTTTGGGGAAATGAGCTTCCGTAGGAATGACTCCCGAACGAAGGTTGCAGAGCATTGCAAAGACACAAATGTTCATTTTGAATATGGAAATTTCTGGGAAAAGGATGAAGAAATATTGAGGAGTGCATAGAATATGACTGCATTGAAGAGAAGGTTTAAACAGAAAATCACCATTGTGGGCGGTAAGGGAAAAACCACACAGAGGAAAGCTGATAAGGAAGAAAAAAAGAAAAGGGAAGAGGATGATAGGAGGCTAGTGCAAGAGGATGAGAGTTGGTTGAAGAATGAATAAGAAGAAAGAAATAAAGCCACTAAAGAAGCAACAAAGAAGGAAGAAGAAGAGAGGAAAAAGAATGAAGATGAAGAGATAAAGAAAAAACAAAAGGAAACTGAAGGTCTGAGACTGACAAGACCTAAAACTGGCCAGAAAAATATTGATCCTATGGATACACAAGAAGCACAGGATCATATCGATCAGGGGCAGGGACAAGATAATCCTGACTCTTAGGAGCCTTCTGCAACTTCTGGCAGCACTTAAGAATAGTTTGTGTTTTCTGGATTGAACTTGATACCTTTTATGCAAAAAGAGGGAGAAGAGGTCCCTAATTTCAACACTATTTTTTATGACAAGGATAAAAAGAGGATTGTCAAAAGGACCGAGAAAAAGGTCAAAACAGGAGGACAATCCAGTATGACGATTACTGATAAAACCTTGGTATATGGGACAGATGTAGATCCATGACTGAAAGCCAGAGCTGAAGTGGCATTAGCCTAGGCCACTGAAGACAATGTAGATAGACTGATGATGGATCTGTAGCAGTCGAAAAGTAATGTAGTTCAATTAAAGGACACTCTTTGGAAGGAGAGGAATGAAGGTAACAAGTTAAAGAGGATGTTTGAAGATATGCATAATGAAGTGAGAACTTCAAAGACATAATTCCAAACTTTGCAGGCAAGCAAGATGGCCTTAGAAGTCTCAGTAGAGAAGAATGACCGGGAGGCTCAGAATAGTCTAGCAGAACTGCAGAAGATACAGATAAAGAACAACAACCTCAAAGTATCATTTGAAGCTCTGAGTGCAGGAAAGGACTAGCTTCATAGCAAGGTTGTTGAGTTGGAGGCATAGAAGGTCACCATAGAAGAAAGGGAAAAGCAATTGCAAGTGTAGGTGGAAATTTTTGAGTGACAGATTGCTTCATTAATAGCATCAGTGAAGGATGCTAGTGAACAAAAAACTGATATCCAACCTGTAAAGGAACATGTCCTAGCCTAGTGAAGAATAATGCACCAACTGCAGGTGTCTATTGAGGAAGAAAGATGTAAAATATTACAGATAGATAGCAGGTTGGAGGAAATCTTGGAAAATACCTCATATTTTGTAGATAGTTCTCAGGATATTTTGGAAGTCCTGACTAGAAGGATAGTAAGAATAGAAACCAATGAAGAAATCCCTGCATATTTATGAGCTAAAGATCGACATAGCTTAAAGCAGGATTACGACTTGTTAGAGTTTGCAATAAATATTGCATAAGAATTCAAAAAGACTGTGAAGAAAACGAGAGCATCCTGTACTGAATACTGTAGAAGGGTGCTGGTCACCTACTACAGATGTCAAGTAGCTGCAAAACAAAGACTGGATGCATTACCAGAGCGTGAGCTATTCATAGAACTACTACAAAGCAGGTACCAGGAGGATGAACAAAAGATGCAACAGGTCAAATATTTAGATGAGCAAATCATGAAAAATGCAGCATCTCATTCAGTAGTCAACATCCATTTACTTGAAGATCAACTACGTTTGAGTCCAGAAAGAATTGAGGTGGTGAGGAATCAAGCTGCAAAATCTGAAATAAACATTCAGTTTCTTGAACCTTCAAATTTTGAAAGCATAACAGCAGAGGCGCAAGCGTGGAACAAGTTTATCAATGATCAAGCAGGGCCCTCTTAATGAGAATGCTTTAATAAATTTTGTTTTGAATGTAATGTATCGTATAATGTATGAGCACTCACTAATGGACAAATTTTGGGAATGGAAACATTGGGGAAGTCCAAGAGTCACTTTGGGGAAACCCAAAAGTTTTTCCTTTTTGTATAAGTATAGGAAAGTAAGTTGTAGAAAGAAATAATTTTTCCCATTGAGATTTGTGAGAACAAGTTGTAAGAATAACTATTTCCTTTTTCGATAAGAATTACAAGTTTTTGGTTGGAGAAAGATTTGTGGAACTTTTCAAATGTTGTGCCATGGATGTGTTGAATGTGAACTATTTCATTTTCAACTTTGTGTCCATTAACTGTGAGATCATTCTAACTCTTTGAACCTATGTTGTATGAATGCTCTCTAGTTTATTCTATGGAATTTCCACTATGAGTAATGAATGTTTTTCATAAACAATTAGCTATCTAGTTGTTCATCTATCTATTGATGTTTATGTGTTTTGAAATAAGTAACAATTATCTGTGATTTTTCTTAATGCATGAGCAGAAGTACATTACTCATTGATGAATTATAATCTTTCTCCCTAGGGATATGTTAGATAGTCAGTTTTAGTTTCTTGCTATGTGTGATTTAGATGCGAGAGAGTTTAAGACGAGAGGTAAGAACTTGCGCATCACATTGTGACCACTCCTCGTATTCTCTATCAATATGCATTCTTATATATGCATTTGCATCTCATTCTTAGATAATAAAAAAAACACAAAAATATACACAGTGGACCGGGCCGCAACCGGTAAAACCTTTTATTTTTGTTACTTGACCTACGGTAGCCGGACTGTAAACTGAACAGATTCCCCATACCAAACAGTAATAGGCTAGTTGGGAACGTTTACTGGGGAGAATCCCTTGATGTTGTTGCCTACGATTTTCCAAGCCTCAATGGTTTTTGGTGCTAGAAGGAGGGCCACCAGTGCATGGCTGGCCGAGGAAACTTATTTTCTCGAGATTATTCCACCGATGACAGTTCTAAAAGTAGTTTGTTTCCCGATCCAATTCCTGAAGAGAAGGATAAATAATATATGTATTCTGTCAACAATGAAGTTGTTAATGATCTAAGAATACATACTAGGGAATATGTGAAGAATATTGGAGGATTACCAATTAATCCTATTTTACCCAGAAGAGAATATCGGGAGAAAGACCACCCTATATTGGAAGATGCAGTATTGGTTGGAGATTTTGAAGAACTTGTAGAAACAACCTTACAGTAAGTTGTTCAACCTCTGAATCAGTTGGGCCCAGATACATGTTATACCAAAATCCTGTCACCATCATGTGATAAGACATTTGATAGACCTACTTGCCCTGAATCCCAGCTTCTAGAGTGGAAACTAATGGTTTTTCATCAATATTTCATGAAAATTCCCAACACTGTGTATTCCCCTTTATCCAGGAGTGGTACCTCTGTGTGCAATGCCTAATCTCTGTTTCCCACAAGTAGTGCCACCACTTATTTCCCTTGCTCCATAAGCAGTTATTATCAGAACCGCTCTATCATAGAAGGAGAAATGCGGTACCCTGGGTAAAAAGGGAAAAAGAGAAGTTTCTCAAGGCTTCTATATGGTGAGCCTCATGTCCTCCCTTATCCCTACTATTGTGGGTTAATTGAGCTCGAGATCCCTCATCCTATGATATTAGAGGCCACCTCACCCACTAATCTCTCAACCTACTCTATCCATGAAATCCCTATAAATATGAGCTCATATCCATGGTTGAGGAGAGAACACTTGAGGTATTTTTATGCCGTTGGATTGATCACTTGTCCCAAGACCATTTGGGGAGAGCATAGAGAGCTAGAGTCAGAGTGTTTGGGGATGAGAATGTTTGGTTCCATGGAGATGCAATGTCAACACTAAGGCTTGGTTGTAAACCTCTTCATATTTATTTATTGCAAGTTGATTTCTATCCCACATATGTTGTTGTTGTTTTATTTCACATATATGTTGCTAGATTCCTTAGTCACTAGCATAGATTAGTAGATCGTATTATGGTTGCTTTGATCTGTTTCATATTGAGCTCATTGCAGGTACGCATGTGGAATATCAAAGCCTCGTATTCTAGATATCTACAACATCTAGGGAGAGTATTCAACCTCTGTCCTCTATTTGTTTTGGATCTGAACCATTCAGACCAGTGGAACACCTTGCTGTTCGCAGGAGGTGAAATATTCCAGCTAACAAATCTAGCGACTCTGCTGGGGATAAGTGTGTTAGTTTTTATGATCTTCCTCAGTCTGCAACCCTTGTACGAATCCAAGCTTCGTTTTCTTCAACTCTCTTTAGTCAGATCTACTTTTTGACTTGTTTTATTTGGGTTTGAAATTGCTAGATCTGTTCAGATCTGAGTCATTTTGATATTTTATGCTCTATTTCCATACTCAATTCAACAGTATTTTCCTTGATCTAGTCTTTTCTGACTTGATCCATCGTTCTTTTTTTGTTTTGGTCATCTATAGGGAACCGCGCCTATGTTGTGTGCGAGGAACAGTGCCACCACCTGAACAATGTGGAAAGTAAGCGGTGCCACCACCTATAACCTGTTTCCCAGAAGAGGTGTTGTCTTGGAAATTCTCTTACAACACCTATGAAGCATGGTGCCAGGTAGGCATCATCCCAAAACACTTTTTCCTCATTTTTCTTTGCAAAAAATTGGATTTTGATTGCTTTCAGTTCTGTTATCAAGCTTGTGTTATTGAATCTGATGTGTGTGGCTTGCTGATTTGATGGTTTAAGACTAATTTGAGTGGAATTTCAAAAGTTTGTTTAAGTCTTTTTTATTGTTCATCTGCTTCTATGCTTGATTGGTTGTGTTGAAAGAAGGATTCCTTGTTTTCTGAAATGTTTGGGGTGTTATTGAAATATCTTTTCATTGCATAAACTGAAAGAAGAACACTAGATTAGCTTCTAGGTTTTGTTTCTTACTTGCATACTAAACTTCTTTTTCCTTCCTTCAAAAAAGAAAAGTTTTGACTGAGACTAGGAAATCATCTTTGAGCATTGGACTCTGAGGTCCTAAGGTTGGGTTGAACACGGATTCTCTAAACATAATACCAATAACCCCCTTATTTACAGACACGTTTATGTCTTGTTAATGGACTAAACTTAGTACTATATATTGTTATTTAAATTTTCTTACAGATGTGTTATCATCTTGTTAATCAACCATGATTTAGTTAATTAACTGTCGACGTTGCACATTGTCATTTAAATATAAATGAATTCCTCTGTATTATATGATTAAAATCCATACATTGTTTTCTTTGTTAATTTCTATTTTACCAATACTAAGAATGTATTCGATAAAACATGAAAGAATCTGAATTAAGTATAATGTATAGGTAGTAATGTTGTATTGTTCATACTTAGAATAGGAAATAAGTAGAACTTAAAAGAATATGAACCTCAGCTACTCATTTCTTAAGGAATTTGTTAATGGTAATCATGTAACTACTTGAATTTATTACTAGTAATATGAATAGAAGTATAGTGTAACTATACAAGTAAAAAAAATAACCATATCTTATAGGTAAATAAATGTAATTTTTCTTTACCATAAATACCATGAATTAACTTAATCATATTATATTCCATAAAATAATACCATAATCAATTGGACAAGATTTATATGATACTCCTAATATTTGGAATTGAAAACCAAGAAATGGAATTCCTACCAAGAATCAAATCTAAGAAGGTTTATAAACCTAAGAGTAGAAAATATCCAAAGATATAAACATTTTAACAACAAAATACAATAGATTTAATCCATGCTTAACCCATGAATGAACTAAAAACCCCTACGGGTATGGTCTATCTTATCTAATTCATTGAGTAGAATAATTAAGACTAATCTCGGATGATATAGTTGGTTAAATCAATGATTGAATAAGACTCAGAGCTAGCCATAAAAAGAATTACTATGGTAGGATTTTCTTATTGTAATATATACATAGATATTCTGATAAATATTCCTAGAAACATAGTTTTCTTGGGGAAATTATTCCTATGGATGGGGTGAGACCACCAACATGTCAAGGTCTATAGATAGAGATATAAGGTTTTGAAAGTATAATAATTAAGAAAAAGCTCAAGGGTTAGGAGGGTGTTTACCTTAAAATAGAAGGTTGATCCAATCCTCTCTGCAAGTCCTCCTCTTGCTCTCCAATCACAAAACCTACAAAACCACTTCAGGACCTTCCTCAAACCAATTATTTGACTACTTATAAAATATTGATATTCAAAAGAACATAAAACAATGATCTCATAAACATCAACATATAATAAAAACTGAGAAGTACATTACACTATAATCATTTGGAAAGGTAAGAATATCAAGTCTTTTATTAATTGAATGAAGAAAGTACATAACACACCTCCTCATCAATAAAGAGAACTCATGAAATATTCAATTATGAGTCTCGTGCTTCTCTTCTCCAATAATCCTAGCCTCCAAGCTCTGCATAAGGTGTAGATGACAACTAGGGCACAAGTAAGGCAGATGAGAGTCCAAATTTTTCCAGCATAACATTACTATAGACCAAGTCCCATTCATGGTCCCATCTCCCTCCCTTATAGAAAACAGAAAAGATAGGGTCGAGGAGGATGCAATTACAATCAAGGAAGAGGTTCCATCATCACCCAAACCACTCAGTTTTCAAGATTATATATATATAGATTATTTTTAATTTACACACTAGTGAATCACTAGAAACAAGTGTATGCAAGGTAAAAAATGATAGTGGACCAAGTGCAAGCAGCGTTTTTGGGAAAAAATTCCATTTTAGGTCTTTTTAGGGTTTTTTTGGAGGTGTTTCAGTCTCGAAACTTGTTCACCATCTTTCTAACTATTGAATGAACCATGAAATAGGTAAGGGAATCCTACTAAAGTCCCAAATGTGGATATCCCATCCATCAAATTTCCATTGGGTGAGTGACAATAAGTTCATGAAGTGTCATCATGCGACCAAAACATGTAAGTGTCATCATAGAGGGAGAACTACAATTTCTGGCTATAACAGATGCCCCCTAATGTATGAGTTCATAGGGTAATATGATGGTTGAAATACATTATAAACAATAAACGATTGTTTCATGGAGTCAAAGAAACTGGAAAAACCAATATCATAGTTTCAAATGAGGTACCTAAAAGAGAGGAAAATGTCAGAAATTGGATCTCTAGGACATACATGTCCATGTACAAATGATATCCATAAAGAAACAAGGTGTGTTCAACATGTCTATAATTAATGTAACTATCATGACCGCACAAAATACAAAGTGGCACCATGGGAAATGGATATGACTCATGGACACAAATGAACAACGTGGATCCATGCTCAATAACTGATCATAGCCACAAGAACATAAGGTGGATCTATGTATCAGGAGGTGTCATATGAGATGTGATAAGGTCTTGTGCAAATCAGACAATAGAAAAATATGAGGATACTACTATTGGCCCAAGGTATTCAATCCAAACCACCCAAAGGTATGAATCCTAACCATATGAATAGAGGAGTTGAAGTCAAACATGGGGGATACCATTTGATCACTGGTCATTGATGTAAACCGTTAACAAATGTGAGGGAACCCACCAATAATGAAAATGGTCCCCAAGGTACCTAGTACATTCTAACATATGTGAATAGATGGTCTTGAAGACAAACACCTAAAGAATCCATTGAGTGGGACACATTAAGGTATTCCTCTACCCAATAGCAATGAAAACTATATTTATGATCGCAATCCCTAAGGTACTATTGAAAAATATAAATTTCATTCCTATAGAAATATGAGTTGAATTCAATGGGAAGATACCTATTGGGAGTGAGGAATCAAGGCATCTTTCATCATCCAACACGAGGAAAATGAAGGACTGATTTGTTTTGGAGTTAGGACAAGGTTTTTCAAAGCAAATTGTTGAAATCATATTGAAATGGATTGATACTAGGGAGTGACCGGTATATGAGATTAAGTAAACTACAAAATGGATGAAGCATGTTTTATACTCAGATAATGATCATGACACATTAGTGGCTCGGGTCAGTGTTATAGCTCAAAATGACACATCTCTACCTTTGACCACTTTCCCATGATTTCGTTGCATGTTGAGACTTCCATTACGACACTTCATGAAAGTCATAGAAAGTCACTGAAAAAACACCTAACTTGGAGGACCCATATATTGAGCTCTATAACTCTATTTGACCTCATCTCTGCACTGTTGGAAACGTATTTCTGTTAAAACTTTCTAAAAGACACCAAAGTCTGAAAATGCCCAGAAGTACCCTAAAAATCAGTTTTTTGATGTGTAGGCGAGTTTCCTTAAGGAAACCCGCGTACGTATGTGAGTTTCTATATATAATAGTCTTGTACACCTTAAATACATGAATTTCTACATTGCAACCCGCGTATACCTCCTCGTGTACACGACTGTTGTTTTTGCAACCCGTGTACGCCTCTTGAAAATGTAAAAAAAATATGTATTTTGAAATTTGGGTAGTTTGGCTAGTTATGCAACTGACTCCTTCAGTTGTAACTACTTTGTATTCAACCCTAACTCTTCATTAAGCATATAAATAGAGGTAGGGAGGTCCATGAGAGGAGACTTGAATCTTTGCATCATTATGTTGGAATAATTGAGACTCTCTTTTCCCACACCTTTTCCCTAATGATCATCCCCTTGTGTTGCAGAGCTTGGAGGTTGAGTTCCTTGGAGAAAAAAAGCAGCAGAACTAGATCAAGGTTTCATGAGGTGCCGAACATGAAGAGAAGGTATACTTGTACTTGTTTTCAAAATTAATAAAGATGCGATGTCCTTCTTCTTCCCAAATAAACGTGTCTTGTATATTGAATCTCTGATTGTGATTATATGATGTTATTTATCAGATTATGTTTTCATGTTTCATTGAATATAATCTCTTTTCATATAGTCTATTTGGTTTGAGGAAGGTATAACTTGTTTTGTAGGTCTCTTGGAGCAAGAGGAGCAAGAGGAGCAAGAAGAGGATTGAAGGGCTGCTTGGATCAAACTTCATTTGGCTAAGGTATGAACCATTCTAATCTCTGAAACTTGATTATATATACTTGTATAACCATTTTCATTCACCTTTCAACCCTAGTATGTTGATGGCCTCTTAAACCCTAGCCATAGGAAACTTTCCTTTACAACAGAACTGGCGACTCCGCTGGGGATCACCTTGTCTGTTCGGGGTTTCTTTGTCTTTCTTTTAGAATTTTGTAAAGTTTTTGGTCTTTGTTACAAGTTATGAACACCTTTTGAGTTTGTTGGAACACCTTTCTTGCCTTCCTAGGTCATTTTTTGATCCTTTTTGTGCCTTTTGTCATCCATACATGACTTTCAGGCTAAACAGTCACATGTCTATGTTGTATACGGGACTTGCACTACCTGCAACCCATGTATGCACCTGAATTTGTGTTCTTTCATCATTTTTTAGGGTTTTTGGGTGATTTGAGGGCTTTTGTCAGGTCTTCAAGGGTCCTGTGCATGTGCATGACTCCTGAGAGGTTGTTTTATCTCTGTTAAGTTGTTTATCTTGTAAGTCTCTTTCAAGTCTTTGAACTTGTTTTTGCTGCCTTCCCCCCCACCTCCTTCTTTGGCTTGACCTTGCTGGACAAGGTATTGAGCAACCTCTGTTTGTAGGTTTAGATTGATACTTGGGACTTCTTGACCTTTTTTTATGTCAGTCTTATTGCTCAGTCTCTTCATTCCAAAGTTTTTGGCTTGTTTACTTTTGTGAGCCTTCCTTCCAAGAAACGTTATATCCAACTTTAGAGAAACCTAGGGTTTGTTTGTGGGGTGTAGAGTAGTTGTCTACTTGCTTTGCTTACATTACTTTCTTGCATTAGTTGATAGGTTGTTTTTCTTTCGCATTCATAAAAGAAAAATAAAAAAAACACATGTTTTCTTTATATGTATGTAGATTAGTTTATTAGTCTAGATTGCATGGCATATCATTGTTTTTGAAAAATAAAAAATAAAAAGAATTTGTTCTTTTGTGGCTTTCAGGTTTCTATTTGAAAAAGAAAGAGAATATTTTTTGCTTTTTGCATTTCATTTCTCTTTTCTTAGTCATTTTCCTTCAACTTTGAGTCAAAACAACACATAAGTTTCATGCCATTTACCCTCTGACTAAAGACATCCCTTAAAATAAACAATATAATTTAAAAATTATTAGTTAGTTTTATTTTATAGGGTCATACACAAACTAGCTCAGGCTAGACTTGTGGATTAGAGGGTTTTAACTCTCCACAAGTATTAAATTTCAGACGTAGTTGGCCAATCACTAGGTAAACCCTTTTCTATGTTAATTGTATCTGGGAAGATCCTCTCAAATGAGAGTTAAGCACGGGGCCACGTGGAGACTTGGACCAAGGAGATAACCCTTTGATTGATTGTCAAAGTGTAGAGCAAGGTTTTTGCGCATCTGGGGATTCTGTGTTAGAAAAGGTTTTGGGCTTTGCTACCCTACTCATGCATACGAAATAGGCTTGCGACTATCCCCCCAGTCTGTCAATATAGTTAAGGTTGCCTTTAGTCTCTTTGACATCTAGGGTTCATACACAAGTACACCAGAAGGGCATTTATGGTTGAAATTGGATGGGCTTGGAAGGTAACCCCAGTAGAAGGTGTGGGAGGGCAGTGGCTGATTCCTTCGCTTATGCTAAGAACATTGACATGGACGACAAGTAACTGTCTATGGGATTTCTTTTGCAAATCGTATCTTATACTTGTTTGTCTATTTGGCTTTAGGAATATTTTAGTGAGTGCTGTGTGGTTTGTCTGTACTTAGTCTTCCTTCAGGTGTGTGCATGGTACTTTTGGTTTCCTGTTGACCTCAAACTTTGTCTCCTTGTTTGAAACTATGTATGACACCCCTTTGAACACCAACCAAGAGATCCCCATGCTGGGAACTCCTTGCACTATTCCTCTCACGGGGAATGTTGGTGTTCCCTTGATGTCCACCTTGAATCTACCTGGATTCACCCTAGGGCTACTGGTGTGGTTGTTTTCCAATCCAATTGTCTTGAATGCTCCTAGTGCTTGTCAAGTAAGCTCCTTATATCAAGGGAATCAAAACACTACTTCCCCTACACCTGTAGTTGATTCTCCTACTCCTTCTACCTCATGCCGTGAAAGTACTGATACTAGTAACCGACAATCTAAAAGGAGTAAAAGAACAAGGAATAGGAAGAAGGAACATAAGAAAGGGGGCACCTGTTCAACCTCTATAATTCAAGTTGAACCTTGTCACTTAGCCTTTGCATTTCATGCCGAGGGAACCCATTCAACCTCTGATGTTCAAGTTGAACTTCCCCATCCAACCTCTACAAGCCATGTTGGGTCCATCCACCTAGCCTCTAAAGTTCATGCTAGGGGAACATACTCAAATATTGTAAAGCATGTTGATCCTAACCATTCAGCCTCTGTGGTTCATGTTGGTGCTGCCCATCAAACCTATGCAGGTCATGTTGGACCCAGTCTCTCGGCCTCTGCAAGTCATGCTAGGGGAATTCTTTCAGCCTTTGTGGTTCATGCTGGAGACAATCCATCAACCACTGCGAGTCATGTTGAGATTGTTGAAAAGACTACCTGTTAAAAACACAAGCCCAAGTTCCCTTGTAAGCTTTGTGAGGGAGACCACCTTACTTATAAATTTCCTTCTATCGTCGAGGTGCAAAGAATTTGGTTTCATGGTCATCCCATTTTTGAACATCCTAAAGTCTCTCAACAACCAACCTCTCTTAGTCAGGTTTGACCCAGTCACCCAGCCTCTATAGTTCATGATGGGGGGAAAATATCAGCCTCTGTAGGTCATGCTAAAAGAAAAAAGTCAACCACTGCTAGTCATGTTGACACCGTTGAGAAAAATATTCGTTTGAAGTGCAAACTTAAGTTCCATTGTAAGCTATTAGAGGGAGATCATCTTACTCACCAGTTCCCTACTATCGCAGAGGTACGAAGAGTGTGGTCCGAGACTCAAGAATTTCCTTCTACTAAACAACCTATAGTTTCTCAACAACCTACTCAACCTTTGGTTGATCAAGTGTTTGAACCAATCTCAGCTTTGGTCAATCCCCCTCTTTTTCTAGAGAGTGATCCTGATGTGATTGAACCAACGTCATCTTTGGTCAATCCCACTCTCCCTTTGGAGAGTGACTTTCGTGAAGCGTGTCACGTCCCCATCCCTCAGACCGGCGAGGAGGATGCAACGAACATCAAACACAGGGGCAAACAGCCCCATGAACATGAACAGGAAAATTCCATGCTGAAATTAAAAACTTACAGGATGCATATTAAGATGCCTAAGCATACACAAATGCCTGAATCCTCAATCATACAGCGGAAGCAAAACACATACATCTCCATAATTCCACCATGTTCAATATGATTCATTAATTGACATCAATATATATATAGAGAGATGGAATATAGACAGCAGCACTTATCTGTTGATGAAGAATCTCACAACCAGCTACGTCGCTGCAAAATTCCACCCAACCATAGGCCAGCCTGCTCATTGATCTCTCAGCAATGCTGCCACCCCCGAGCTGGGCATGATTCCTCTGGAATAAGGGTTAATTGCAGGCTTTCACATAGCCAAGGGGACTCAAAACAGCCAAACCAACACTGCTGGGTTTATCAGGCCATCAACAGATTGGCCAAGCCAGCACATCCCAAGGGGACAACCACTGCATACCAGCAACAAGACAACCCTTCACAGCCCTGTGGAGAAGGAAAAACAACCAGGAAAATATCCCAAGCCAAGGTGAGACACAGCTCAAGCCTACCAGTCAACTCAGAGTTGGTTTTGGCCCTAACGTGGCCAAAACAACTCAGCTGCAACCCAACCATGGTACCTCAGCAGCCACAAACACACAATGAAATAATAACAGCATTCCACGGTTCCAAACAGGGAAAAATCAGCCAACAGCATCCTCAATTCCTACAGGTGACAACTGGGCACTTACACAGTCCCAACAAAGGAGAATTCCCACTCCAACAGTCCACAGAGGGAGACTCAACTCACGGATTGAAAACCACTGTGGCCCAAAACGTAATTGGACACCACAGCCAACCGAAAACGTGGGGAAAACAACAGCCCCAAAACCAAGACAGTGAGCACGGCTCTCACATGGGAAATCGACCTCAACGGTCTGTGCGTGAGGAAAGATTGCACCCAACAGCAAAATACATGGGAAAAACATACCCGATTTCTACATGAGGATTCCAGCCTGCGCGAGGATGAACCGCACATCTCTCTGCGCGCGAATCCACAGACCAACGGACAGCGTGAGAGTGAACCACTCTCTGTGCGTGAGGGTGAAGGACACAGCCAGCAAAAATGGGAACAACAGCCCACGAACCACTAAGAGAGCCCCTGACTGGTGCATGAGAAGAATAGCACTGACCTCTGCATGAGGAAGACAAAACCAGCCATGAGAACAACCGACCATGGGGAGAAATGAAGACCAGCATGAGAAAAAACGAAGGTTCTCCACTAGACATGCGTACTGTCCAAACTGACAGCAGCCTGCCAAAACCCACGTTTTTCCATGCTCACGTTTCCTCATGCAATAACTGCCCCCAACCAACAAAGTCAAGACATTGAAGAGGTTGGAGAGGTTGGGTAAGACAAGGCAAATCAACAAGGAAAAGGTGGCAACCCACAAGGTGGTAACATATGGGTTTTTCACCCAAAGACTAAGGTTTGACATCCCCCCACCCCTTATCCTTTGGAACCATGCCCTTTTCATTCAACGTTGCACTGCCGTAGCTGGTTGTGGTTTTGGTTTATTTGATGTGCATGTTTACATGATGCCGAATTATAATGTGCCGGATAGCACGACAAACCATCGACAATTATTCCCATTGCCGAAACATACACACACAAATCAATGGTGGGGCCTTTGCCTTGAGCTCCTCACCACGATTAATTACATTATATACATCATGCAAATGGGGTCAAAACCGGGGACATTACATTACCCTCCCCCTTGGAATAACACCGTCCTCGATGTTCCATTACATTTATACAATACATATACAATTGCACATCAAAATTTCAAAATTGCAGATCCATCCCACGTTCAATCATCTACTTTGAACGTTCAAGACCAAGCCTCTTGGCTTCCATGGGCTTGTCCTGCTGGTTCTCAGCTTCCAGCTGATCCCGAAGTCTAGGAACTTTGCGGCTATCGCCTTCATCATGTTCCCTCATTGGGCAGTCCCGGAGTAAATGATGTCCTCCGCATCTCCAGCATCTCACTGGCTGCTTCATCTTTACCTGCTCAATTTCCTTTGAGTCTTCATGCCTGGACCGTTTCTTATCGGGTCGCTTGGATGAATGTCCCATTGCTGATCCACCTTCCTTTCCTTTGCCGATTGCTCTCAGAAGGCTTTTCACCTCCCTTTGCAAACCAATAGAGTCTTGCAAAATCTGGTGGTTCATTTCATTCTGCCTTCTCTGTATCTTGAGCATCTCTCCAAGATTCTCTTGAGTCTTGGCAATCACTTGAAGGAGACTTCCAGCTAAGTCCAACAACTTTTGATTTGCTTCCA
>LPNX010274908.1:34925-113714 GCA_001517045.1 Pseudotsuga menziesii | reverse complement strand
CTCTCCACATGGTTTGTCTCGGCTGCTAGGACTCCCCCGTCTTACTAGCACCTTTTTCATTACTGCTCATTCCGAGCTTTCCAGGACAGTCACATGTCCACATGCATCTCTAGGATGCGCTTATAGTCCTCACCTCCAGCGATACCTATATCCAACATTTGAATAGATTCATATGTTTAGTTTATTCTCATCATTTTTATCTCTAGAGAAAGAGCTTAAAACATCATAACCAAATCATATACACATGTATATTCATAAGCAAAATAATCCAATACTTATCTGTATTGTATGTTTCCTCGTTCTTCCATAGGATCCTACTTCGCTTTGCAAGCCTTGGGATCGCCTATGGACTTAGATGTTAGGTCAGCACGCAAGCCTTTCCTCAACATCAAATAATCCATGTCCAACCAGTACATAACCATTTCTAGTACATAATCAACTGGGCTTGGAACTTTATCATGATCATTTCCAGGTCTAGGATCTACTATGGATCCTTAGGCATATCACAACCCATCATATACTCATGTGAACAATGACACATACACTTATACCAACCATACACTTATATCAACATACACTTATATCAACAATAACCCTTACTCCGCAACCCCTCCCAACAACCATTTACCATTTTACCTTTACCTTTTACCTTTAGCCTGTCAACACAAGCAACACAAGCAATACAAGAAAACTCATCAGCGTTATTGCTCTTAAAACCGTAATCACATTTCATATCATTCACTATCAAGTATTGAGACACCAGGAGTGTGTCCACTCCCTAGAGTCTAATCAATATTGAAAACCCTTTCATGACTCGACATCGAAAAAGTGTGCACTCTCTTCCGGTGTGTGCCATGTAGGCCCTATGCATACTCAAGCAATCGGTCATCATGGAAATAAATCAAAACATGTTATGCATATGGAATTTAATAATTAATCATTCATATTCATAGCAAGGGTCACAGAACACTTATCCATTTGTCGTCGCAGTATTTCTTCAGTTGGATTTATCATACCATCCAGGAGTTGGGAAAGGCTGAATGCTAAGCTGGCAAGCTCATTGTCGAGCTAGGAACACCTACACCAGAACTATCCTGACTTCTATAACACCCACACACACCCAACATAAGGAATCAGTCCCTTCTCTGCTACTCAGTCCCTCAGGCCCTGCATTCCCTTCCAGTGCTATCCCGGGGTTGTGGAGAAGAAAGTCAGCCCTCTAGCTCTGTCTGTGTGGTTTCCAATCACCAGGTTTAAGCAAACCAAGCCCCCATCCCTGCTTCCTGTTTACATTTCATATCCACACATGTCTCACTGACATAATCCATACCATCTCACTCATGTTATTACCAAACATGTAGTGTAGATGAGACATTTTCAAAATGTCCAATGGCGTTTCACCCGAAACCCATTTCCAATATAAGGGAAAACCTTCCCATGAAGTCTGGCTTCTGTAGGTCATCACACATGATCTTCCTGCAATGTGTACCCCTAACACATTCATCAAATAGCCAAATAGTCAATCATTACCTGATACTACATTCCAAATTGATCGTTCCATAACCAAGCAATGACATTAGCAATCAATTTCAATAAGAATTTGCAATTCTATCTACTACAGAATTTGACTTGTTCAATTGTGGGTTTCTTGTAAGTAGCACTACTATGCCCATTACAATTTTATGCCTACTATCATAACATGAATACCCACTTACCATGTGTCCCTCCTGACACAATCTCATATAAGCCAACAATTGATTAGTAGTCGTTAGCACTTTCTTGAATTCAAAATCCACAATTCAAATTTAACAACTCATCATGCATGCCAATTACTTTCACAACCATGAGACTTCTTCTCATAAATGGTAGATTTTGGCATTGGTCAGGGTCTTACCTCTCACTGCCATGCTCAAAATAATCTACCTGAAACATGAATTTCAACCAACCAAACACAATCTTGTGCAAGCCAATAGTGACTAGTAGTTGTTAGCAATCTCTTAAATTTGAAATTCATAATTCAAATCTATCAAGCTCTTTCACATGGTAGATTCTGGCATTGGTCAGGGCCTTACCTCTCAATGCCATGCTTGAAATAATCTACCTGAAACATAAGCTCTCAAACAACCAAACACAAGCTTATGCAAGCCAATAGTGGCTAGTGGTTGTTAGCAATCTTTTAAACCCGAAATTCTCAATTCGAATTTAACAAGCTCTTTTACATGGTAGATTCTGGCATTGGTCAGGGCCTTACCTCTCAATGCCATGCTCGAAATAATCTACCTGAAACATAAGCTCTCAAACAACCAAACACAAGCTTATGCAAGACAATAGTGGCTAGTGGTTGTTAGCAATCTTTTAAACCCGAAATTCTCAATTCGAATTTAACAAGCTCTTTTACATGGTAGATTCTAGCATTGGTCAGGGTCTTACCTCTCAATGCCATTCTCGAAATAATCTACCTGAAACATGAGCTTCCATCAACCAAAAACTTGGCAAGTATGGATGCATATGCTATCTCATTGCTACAACAATCACTGAAGCATTTTCAGAATTTATAAAATTCAAATACTCCCAGCTGTTAGTCACATCAATATTTACCAAACTCATTTACTTCATGCAATTATTATTATGCTAACATTGCAAGGTATGGTCACAACATTCATGCAATTAAATGGTTAGATACTCCTTACTTCACAAGCGTATCATTCATACCACCTTGCTCTTTAATAGAGCATTTCTGGCAGCCAATTGATCATGACTATCCTGCATTCATAGCAACCTTCGAAACAGTTCCAGAATTATCATTAATTCATCATTTTAGTCATCAGTTCTCCGTAATATCACATGCATTAATCTCAATGCATTCATGCGATGCATCACAACATTTGCACCTACACTTATGCAATCAGTCATTCACACTCTTCATACGCATACATTCAATGCATAACAACAAGATTCGTCAAATCTTCTTAATGCATGTCCATTCAACGCTACCTTGCATTGATTCAGGAATACTATGCATTCAACCATACCATGGCCTAACCATGACTACCTCATATAGGATGCATTAATTATAATCAATATCATTAGTACTTACTTTCCTTCGAGTACTAAGCTCAATCAATATTATGACACCTTTCCATATTCCAATATCCACATGGTACGTACCCTTACCACTCCATGGAGTTTGTCATAAGCAAGATTTTACCTGCATGGGTCTTACTTACACCCTTGACATGACCAATTTGGTTGGTCCTTTGCAGAGATTGCAGGATTTGCTCACCAAATTTTGTTATGGACTTGTTGACTTATCCCTTTCTCCGGAGGGTTGCTGGTCACATCCATCAGCATCAGCAACATATTCCGTTAGGTCCATGTCATCGTTGGTTTTTCCACCAATGCCAACATCAAAACAATGAGTATCATTAGTGGTTCATTATACATATATATATTTCCCAATATTCTTACCAATCATGCAATATCCTATGCATGCAACACACATCCTCATGCATTTCAAGCATAAAATTAGGAAATGTAATTATAATAAGAAAGACAGGTTTTTTAAAGAAAAATTCCCTTTTCAAGTCTTTCATTCTGGCATGGAACTCCTTTTCCATCCAACAGCTGGTTGACCTCATAGTCCTTGCTGCCCCTGGGCATGCAACTGTCCAAATTTGTCCATTTTGACAACAGCGGCCATCATTAGCACTTTGCTGATTCATGCTCAGATCTCGATCACTTATCCTTGTTCCTTGCTGGATAAGCTTTCCAATGCCTATTCACATGCGTCATTTCGACCTCGGATGTGAAAACCACACCCCTTCCAAGAATGACAATTTTCACCAAATCTTGGCATTTTACACACACTACTGCAAAGTAGAATTTTCACATTCTTCTAGTGATATCAGAGCCATTTTGGAAGCTGCATTTTCGGCATCCTTCTTGTCCTTTGTGAAATCCCTCTGATTCGAACTCTTGCCCAAAACACAGGATTTTCCTTCTCACAAGAACGACTATCTCAAGGGACGACGGGGGTTAAGGGGGCAGCGCCCTCGGTTTTTTTTTTTTTTTTAGTAAATATATGTTTTTCGCGCAATCTGGCGCATTAGCTCGCTGCCATTTTCTCATTTTCCAGTCCTGAAATTCACTGAAAAATAGCTCAAAATTTCACTCAGAAACAGTTGAAATCGGCTCCCGGAACCATTGTTCCTTCCGCCAAATCGGCTCCTCTACCATTCTCCCTTCCGCCGAATCGGCTCCCCGAAAGTTCCAACCTTCCGCAACGGCGGCTCCCTGGGAGTTCCAACCTTCCGCAACGGCGAACACGCAAACCTTGACATCTTCTGATTTAGCACTTACGTCGGACGTCAGAAGCATCTCCACATCGAAAGTTGGATGTCTTTAGCTTCCGCAACGGCGGACGTCTACTTCGTCAACTCTTCCGATTGGCAAGCTATCTTTGAGCCTTAACCCTTTTTTATGTGTCGGCGATTGGGGGAATCTCCCATCGGAAGACTTAACCATTTGGGCTTCCGCAACGACGGACTGAAAACTTCATCAGTTCGCCCGCAACGGCGAACGCCCACTTCGCCGGCTCTTCCGATTTGGCACTTAGAACCACTTGACAGTCGGACATCGGCGGACTCTCGTAACGTCGGATGTTGGACCACTCTCCCTTTCGATTTCTCCAACACTTAGCCAAATTTTAAATCTTTCTGCGGCGTCGGTGATCGGACGGATTTCGCGTCGGATGCAGAATCGCTTCGCCATCCGCAACGGCGGATGGGAAAATCATTGTTTCTCCCGCAACGACGGAGGTTAACTCCGCGAACCCTTCCGCAATGGCAGACGTATTTCCTCATCGGAGGACTTGTTCCTTTACTTCCGCAACAGCGGAACACAACCCAAACTTCTTCCACAAGGGTCGGGCAGGAAACTTCACCCACTCGTCCGCAACTGCGGATGTCCACTCCTCCAGCTCTTCCACAACGGTGGAATTCCACTTCCTCCCGTGGCCCGACCGCTCAACACTTAGGCGATTTTTTTGAAGTTTGTTGTGGCTCTGCTGAACAGAGAAGGTAATTCTACCTTCTGTCACTACATCTTCATGGCCCATACAAGCCCATTGCTGCAACCCAGAGCTCTGATACCATTCTGTCACGTCCCCATCCCTCAGACCAGTGAGGACGACGCGACGAACATCAAACACAGGGGCAAACAGCCCCATGAACATGAATAGGAAAATTCCATGCTGAAATTAAAAACTTACAGGATGCATATTAAGATGCCTAAGCATACACAAATGCCTGAATCCTCAATCATACAGCGGAAGCAAAACGCATACATCTCCAGAATTCCACCATGTTCAATATGATTCATTAATTGACATCAATATATATATAGAGATGGAATATAGACAGCAGCACTTATCTGTTGATGAATAATCCCGCAACCAGCTACGTCGCTGCAACATTCCACCCAACCATAGGCTAGCCTGCTCATTGATCTCTCAGCAATGCTGCCACCCCCGAGATGGGCATGATTCCTCCGGAATAAGGGTTAATTGCAGGCTTGCACATAGCCAAGGGGACTCAAAATAGCCAAACTAACACTGCTGGGTTTATCAGGCCATCAACAGATTGGCCAAGCCAGCACATCCCAAGGGGACAACCACTACATACCAGCAGCAAGACAACCCTTCACAGCCCTGTGGAGAAGGCAAAACAACCAGGAAAAGATCCCAAGCCAAGGTGAGACACAGCTCAAGCCTACCAGTCAACTCAGAGTTGGTTTTGGCCCTAACGTGGCCAAAACAACTCAGCTGCAACCCAACCAGGGTACCTCAGCAGCCACAAACACACAATGAAATAATAACAACATTCCACGGTTCCAAACAGGGAAAACTCAGCCAACAACATCCTCAATTCCTCCAGGTGACAACTGGGAACTTACACAGTCCTAAAAAAGGAGAATTCCCACTCCAACAGTCCATAGAGGGAGACTTAACTCACGGATTGAAAACCACTGTGGCCCAAAACGTAATTGGACACCACAGCCAACCGAAAACATGGGGAAAACAACAGCCCCAAAACCAAGACAGTGAGCACGGCTCTCACATGGGAAATCGACCTCAACGGTCTGTGCGTGAGGAAAGATTGCACCCAACAGCAAAATACACGGGAAAAACATACCCGATTTCTGCGTGAGGATTCCAGCCTACGCGAGGATGAACCGCACATCTCTCTGCGCGTGAATCCATAGACCAACGGACAGCATGAGAGTGAACCACTCTCTGTGCGTGAGGGTGAAGGATGCGGCCAGCAAAAATGGGAACAACAGCCCACGAACCACTAAGAGAGCCCCCGACTGGTGCATGAGAAGAGAACAACACCGACCTCTACGTGAGGAAGACAAAACTAGCCATGAGAGCAACCGACCATGGGGAGAAATGAATACCAGCATGAGAAAAAATGAAGGTTCTCCACTAGACATGCGTACTGTCCAAACTGACAGCAGCCTGCCAAAACCCACGTTTTTCCATGCTCACGTTTCCTCATGCAATAACTGCCCCCAACCAACAAAGTCAAGACATTGAAGAGGTTGGGTAAGACAAGGAAAATCAACAAGGAAAAGGTGGCAACCCACAAGGTGGTAACATATGGTTTTTTCACCCAAAGACTAAGGTTTGACATCCCCCCACCCCTTATCCTTTGGAACCATGCCCTTTTCATTCAACGTTGCACTGCCGTAGCTGGTTGTAGTTTTAGTTTATTTGATGTGCGTGTTTACATGATGCCGAATTATAATGTGCCAGATAGCATGACAAACCATCGACAATTATTCCCATTGCCGAAACATACACACACAAATCAATGGTGGGGCCTTTGCCTTGAGCTCCTCACCACGATTAATTACATTATATACATCATGCAAATGGGGTCAAAACCGGGGACATTACAAAGCGGTTGAATCGAATTCATTGTCCATCAATCCTACTCTTCCTTTGGAGAGTGAAGTGTCTTCTAGTCACATTTTCTTCACTGCTAGTTCAGAACTGATTGAACAAGGGGGCACTGAACATACTTCAAATCAACCCCCACCAAGCTCTCGGATTTCTTCCCTTGATTGGGATAGCCTAGTTGAGCCACACCTTCCTTCTAATGCACCTTTCAAGATAAAGGTCAAAGTTGAACCATACACGATTGTTCATTGTATTGTTGATGAAGGAGCCTCAGTTAGTATTTTTTCTGCTCGTGCTTGGTGATGCATGGGATCTCCTAGCCTTGTGCTGACTGCTAGTTAGTTATTGGCGTTTGATAGAAGAACTTGTATAGCCTTGGGAATTATTCCTCAAACACCTGTTACTTTCTGTGAGAAGACCGTCTTAGTTGACTTCATGGTGATAGAAGACCCCTTGGACTTCAATATGCTACTCGGATGTGATTATGTCTATTTCATGCAAGCTGTGGTGTCAATATTTTTTTGTGTGATGTACTTTAATCATGGTGAATAAATTGTCACTATGGATCAATTGGATTTTCTTGATCCATCTCCTGACCCAACTAAAGACCAGGTTTTTCCTTCATTGATTCCTAGTGTTTCTATAGACACTACCCCACCACAGGTGAGCTATGTGGCCTCATGTCCTTTGCATTCAATTGCTACTAAGAAGCAGCCTCTATTTTCATGCTTACCTTCTCGGGAATTGGTCATATCAGTTTACCAAGTGAGTCATCCTATACAGACTATGGAGCCTTCTCTCCACTCTGTTGATCCATTTGAAAGTTTAGACATGTGTCCTATCTCAGATGATCTCCTTCTGTCGGATGAAGTCTTCCTAGAGTCTTTGATACAGTCTAACCTTATTTTGGATGTTGGTTTAGTTGTGACTAAGTATAACCCTGATTTTCCTAGTAAGCCTGACCTTTCTTTTTATGTTGGTCTTAGTGAGTCTTTTGACTCTTGCTTTGAATAGCAAGTTAGTGATCCTGATGAGTTTGATTTTTCTTATGAATTTTTCAACTCTCGTGATACTGAGTTTGTTCCTGCAAACTCTATATCCCTTGTTGATTTTTGTTCTCTTTCTGAGGTTGATATTACTGATTATAAAACCTCGATCCTTGGTGCTATAGAATCTTTTTTGGTTGATTTTTCCTTGAATTTACCTTTTGTAGAAGATATCAAAGTCACATATGTTTCTACCAAAGTGACCTACATCGGATATTTTCTTCTGAATATGATTTTGATGTTGTTTTTTCTTAGAGATAGGATTTTTAGTTGGATTCAAAACTGTTTGTTGGCCTTGTATTATTGTTCAAGCTGTAACTTCAATTGCATGTGCCCTACTCGTGCTTATGAGCTTGATGTCGGATTCCATGCTTTTAGCTTGTTGTATAAGCCCTCATTTTTTTTCTCATCGTTGCTAAGCCTTGTATCATTTTTTCTTTGTAACTTGACACCCTTTACCTGGAGGAGACATTCCCTGAGTGTATTTACCTTGCTCTTGTTCCTTGCATTATGCATAGGTTTGTTCCTCATGCTTGGAACTAGTTTAGCTTTCCCTTGACACTCGTATCCTCTCATTTAGAGAATTCTTTCTGCTCTCCTTCGAGATCATTAAAAATAGTAAGGAGGCCATGAGTTTACTTTTCTGGACTCATTAAAACTTCATAGGAAAGACATTGATTTTATTTAGGCCTAGGTCTGACTCCTCAAAATAGAATTGAATGCCGAGTAAACTTGTCCATTCAGGCTCATTAAGAATATGTGAATGGGCATCAACATTGGTGGTAGGTTATCGCTTTCTCAGACCATGTGGAATAATATGAGAAAGGAACACTCTCTTTTCTTTAGAATTGAGAAGATTATTCTCAGGCATAGGTTTATCACTTTTTTGTACCTGAGGGACTAAACTTACAGAAAAGGAACCCCCGGTATGAGCTTAGTTTTCTCTTTTTCATGCTCTGGACCTAAACATGAAAAATATTCTGAGTGTACTTTATGTCTTTGTCATGCTCGTTAAACATTAAATAACAAAGCATCGATTTTATTGTTGTAAGCCCCATTCCTCGTAATCAAATGGATCTTTTTGAGTGATCTTTCCTTCCTTCACACTCATAAAACTCAGGCTATATGCTGCTTTTGAAGGAGCATTTTGTAGATGGTAATTTAACCTTTTATGGACCTTCCTGACTAAGTACAAAAAAGGTGCGCCTTACTTCTTTGAAAGCTAAGAGAGTTCTTCTGTGGTTTGTTTTATACTTTTTCGACCTCAAGAGACTAAATTGGACAAAAAGGACCCCCCTGGAGTCTTCTTTGGAGTTTTCAGAATCTCTAAACTATGAAAACACCATTGAGCATGTACTAGTTCGGGCTTGAAAAATCAACAAATCATTGCTTTATCAAGCGTTCTTCTGTCTTTTCTTCAATCTTGCCAAAAATGAAGATGGTCCTGAGTTTGCTTTCTTGGACTCGTTAAACCTTTATAAGAAAGAGGGGAAGGGAAGTTCATTCACATGTTTTTTACATCATGGCAGCAAGTCTTGTTTCCTTGAACAAAGCACCGGTTTTAAGTCTATCAATAGTTGGGTCCTAGTATTTTGACATTATCCCAATATTGAGTTTCTTACTCCTCCATTTGGTCTATTTTCCAATTATATGGGGAATCTGTCAATGTCTCCTACATTGCATATTTGTGTCATTGGTTATTTCATGTCAAAATCTCCCTAATTTACTTTTTGTGTCGTGCTCACTGTTCAAGGATTAAATTTTTTTGTCCATTCTGCATTTGCCTTGACCTTTTTTGTCGGCCAATCCCTGGTATCATTTCATTACATCATGTCTTCAGCATTTCTTGTCGTAAAATTTAGTACCAATTCCAGATCCAATTAGTCTCTGACTTACCTCGTGTTGGATGATGAAGGATGGCTTAATGCCTTCCTTCCAATGGATCTCTTCCTATCGACTACAACACATCTTGCTCTAGGGATGAGATTTAGTGTTTTGTGATAGCACCTTAGGGATTGCAATCATCAATGGAAATTTCCTTCACTATTG
Source organism: Pseudotsuga menziesii (assembly GCA_001517045.1). Taxonomy (NCBI): domain Eukaryota; kingdom Viridiplantae; phylum Streptophyta; class Pinopsida; order Pinales; family Pinaceae; genus Pseudotsuga; species Pseudotsuga menziesii. The sequence continues at coordinate 103,658 of LPNX010274908.1, read as the reverse complement.
GGTGGTGGGAATACCTTAATGTCTCATACTCGATGGATTCTTCAAGTTTTTGACTTCAAGTCCTTGTATTCACACTTGTTAGAATGCACTAGGTGCCTTGGGGACCATTTTCATTAATGGTGGTTTCCCTCGTGTTTGTTAATGGTTCTCATCATTGACCGGTAATCAAACCATTTCCTCCATGTTCGACTTCAGCTCCTTTATTCATATGGTTAGGATTCGTACCTTTTTGGGCGGTTTGGGTTGAAGACCTTGGGCCGACAATAGCTTAATCATCTTTTGTTATTGCCCAAGCTATGCAAGACCTTGTCACACTTCATATGACATTTTGCTAAGACATAGATCCACCTTGTATTTTTGTGGCTATGATCGATTGTTGAGCATGGATCCACCTTGTTCATTTGTGGCCATGACTCCTTTAGATTTGATATGGCACCTTTTTTCATATTGAGAGACCATGATAGTTTCATCTGTTATATAGATGTTGGATCTACCTATATATTTATGACGATGTTTTGTATATGGACTTGTATGTCCCAGAGATCAGTTTTTTTCTGACATTTATCTCTCTTTTAGGTACCTTTGTTTGAGACTTTCGATCTTGGATTCTCTACTCTCTCCATACTCAGTTGTTTCCTTTATAATGTATTTTAGCTATCATCTTCCCCTCTAACCTAATACATTAGGGGGCATCTATTATAGCTCAAAATGACACATCTTTGCCTATGACCACTTTCCCATGATTCTGTCGCATGTCGACACTTCCATCATGACACTTCATGAAAGTCACTGAAAAAACACCTAACTTGGAGGACCCATATCTTGAGTTTTGTAACTTCGTTTGTCCTCATCTCTGCACCATTGGAAAGGTATTTTTGTTAAAACTTTCCAGAAGACACCAAAGTCTGAAAATGCCCAGAAGTACCCTAAAAATTAGCTTTTTGATGTGTACGCGAGTTTCCTTAAGGAAACCCATGTACGTACGCGAGTTTCTATATATAATAGTCATGTACACCTTAAATATGTGACTTTCTACATTGAAACCCACGTATACCTCCTCGTCTACATGACTGTTGTTTCTGTAACCCGCGTATGCCTCCTAAAAATGTCAAAAAAATATGTATTTTGAAATTTGGGTAGTTTGGGTAGTTATGCAACTGACTCCATCAGTTGTAACTACTTTTTCTTTGACCCTAACTCTTCATTAATCATATAAATAGAGGTAGGGAGGTCCATGAGAGGAGACTTGAATCTTTGCATCATTATGCTGGAGGAATTGGGACTCTCTTTTCCCACACCTTTTCCCTAGTGATCATCCCCTTTTTTTGCAGAGCTTCGAGGCTGAGATCCTTGGAGAAGAGAAGCAACAGAACCAGATCAAGGTTTCATGAGGTGCCAAACTTGAAGAGAAGGTATACTTGTACTTGTTTTCAAAATTAATAAAGATGTGATGTCCTTCTTCTTCCCAAATCAATGTGTCTTGTATATTGAATCTCTAATTGTGATTATATGATGTTATTTATTAGATTATGTTTTCATGTTTCAATGAATATAATCTCTTTTCATATAGTCTATTTGGTTTGAGGAAGGTATAACTTGTTTTGCAGGTCTCTTGGAGCAAGAGGAGCAAGAAGAGGATTGAAGGGCTATTTGGATCAACCTTCATTTGGATAAGGTATGAACCATTATAATCTCTGAAAATTCCTTATATATACTTGTAAAACAATTTTCATCCACCTTTCAACCCTAGTACATTGATGTCCTCTTAAACCCTATCCATAGGAAACTTTCCTTTACAACAGTCAGTCATTGAAAACACACTATACAATGAAGACTTAATTGAACCTATATCAACAATGAAACTTCCAGTGATCAAAATATCAACAAAATACATTAATATGACCTACAATGAATAACCTAAATGCTTCAAATATACATTAGGATCATATTTTCATCTTTCAAATCCTTGTAATAGAAGAAAGTTGTCCATCTTGACATACCAATACCTAAGGGCTTGCTTGAATACCTAAGGGCTTGCTTGAGTCCATAGAGAGACTTCTTCACCCTACAAACAAGTGAAGGATCATGAATAAAACATTCATGCTACTGCATATAAATCTCCTCATGAAGGTGACCATGAATAGAAAAACTCTTTACATCCATGTGGTGCACCTCCCATTGCTTAGATATAGCAATGGAAAAAACTATCCCGATAGAGTCCATGTTTGCAACTGGTGCAAATGTCTCTGTATAGTCCACTCCTTGGAATTAAGAGAAGTATTTGGAAACCAAGATGAAATTTCACTTGATATAAGAACCATTAGCATCCACTTTGTTCGTATAGAATGACTTACATTTCACTAGTTTCCTCTTGGAAGGTAGAGGAACCAATTCCCAAGTTTCATTGTCTTGCAAATATTTGAACACTTATTACCTGGTTGTTTTCCATCTTGGGTCATGTGATGCTTCAGCATATCAATTAGGATTAGATACAGGCATCATGAAGCACCTCTGTGGAATATTTGAACTAAAAATGGATAATGCATTGTGAACTTGAGATCTAGTCTTCCTAGAATCTAATGGATCTCCAGCAAGATCACTAGCGTCTTGTATGGTTTTCCTATCCCACTTTGGTGTTATGGGTGAGTCATTATTTGCATGCATGTCTTGATATTCATCCTCAATATCAGAATCAGAAAAATCATAGCAACAATCATTACTTACATCATCATTGAGTGGAGGGTGTGAGCAATCCCCCTTGACTAGTTCGATCTCCTACATGGGCTCTTCTTTGAACTGTACACTTCTTTCAATGATTTTTTCCTGAGATGAGGGATAAAAGAGCTTGTATATCTTTTCATATTCAGCATATCCAACCATAATGGACTACTTTATTTTATTTTTCAAGGCCTTTCTATTCTCAGGAGGAATTTTAGCCCAAGCCTTTGAGCCAAAAACCCTAAAATTAGAAACATTGGGATTTTGACCGCTCCAAGAATCAAATGGAATTTTCTCTTCTAATTATTTGTGTGGAACTATGTTCTGAACATATGTATCACAATTGATGGCTTCATCCCATAGCTTAGGATGTTAATATTTTAAAAATTTGTTATACCAAAACAAAATTATCTCTAAAAGAATAACAAGCACAATAGAATAGAAGAGAACACAAAGATTTATCTTGGGAAACCATCTTGGGGAAGAAAAATCAACAAAAATTACTCTATATAGACTTCAACCAAGTACATTGTTATACCCAAAGAATAAGACTAGAATGATTCCTCTCGTCAAGATGGAATGCTCCTTCTCTCTCTAGCGCAAGTGCTTGTGTATTCTACTTGTCCAAATGAGGTAGGAGCCTCTATTATTTATACTAATTAGATAAGAGGCATAATAACCCAATAGTTTTGAATTATCCTTGATGCCAGGGCCAACATGAATTTGGAGACTCAAAGATACATTTTAATAATAGTTTTGTGGGTATTAATGACCCGAATTACAATGGAGGTTTTACCTCAAGTATTTACATGACAAAATAAATCAATGAAATCCCTAATCGGAGGAACAACATATCTAGAAGGAGTAATAACAATAATATTACAAAATATAATATCTTTCATAGTTACATTTCTTTAACACTCCCTCTTAACAAGGAAGGTATTCTATAACACAACAACAAATCTGTACAACTATCTAGTGAATATATATGTCATAGGAAGTTTTATCAACATCATCATCATCCATGGAATATCATCATCATGTACATCTCTATCATCCGTTATCATCTCGAGCATCATCATCTCTAGAATCATCTCAAGCATCATCATCTCTGACATAATCTCGAGCATCATCATCCTTGGCATCACCCCTAGCATCAACTCAAGTGTCATCATCTTTGGAATCATCTTGAGCATCATCATCTCTATAATCATATCGAGCAACATCATCTCTAGCATAATATCGAGTATCATCTATGGCATCAGTATATAAATATTGAGCTAAATCACCCACATCATAATCTAATGCTAGAACATCATCATCTGCAAGTTAATGCAAGACCATGCTCCATAACAGATTACTATAATTCGTAGGACTATCCTCAATCGGTAAGTGATAGTACCACTTTTAACAAGAGGGTGTTCTTGTCCATAGGACCATCGTCAAAGATGGTATTGTCATTTGGAATTGAATGCAGATCTCATTCGCAACTTAATGCAATACCACTCAACATATGAGACTACTATCATCCATGTCCACGGGACCATCCTCATCCCATAAGTGCTAGGACCACTCTCAATAAGAGAGTGTTATTGTTTGTAGGACCATCCTCAAAGAGGATACCGTTGTCTGCAATTGAATGCATATCTCATCCACAAATGAATGTAGGACCTCTCAACATATGAGAGTACTATCATCTACAAGACCATCCTCATATAGTAAGAGTTAGGACCACTCTCAACAAGAGAGTATTATTACCCATGGGACCATCCTACAAATGAATGTAGGAGCAATCTCCATAAGGGAGTACTATTGTCTGTAGGACCATCCTCGGCCGGTAAGAGATAGGAACAATATCAAAAAGAGAGTGTTCTTGTCCACAATACCATCCTACAAATGGATGTAGAACCACTCTCCATAAGAGATTACTATCATATGCAGGACCATCCTCAGTCAATAAGATCTAGGACCACTCTCAACAAGAGAGTGTTCTTGTCTTCAGGACCATCCTCAAGGAGGATACTGTCATCTACAAGTGAATGTCAGACCTCATCAACATATGTAAGCATACTGATAAACTTGACTGGCCTTTTCTACACTGACATGTCACTGTCACACCATCCTCAATAATAATTGTAACAACCCTAACAATTCATAAATAAATAAACAAAATTATTTACTATATGTAACTTCTAAAATTTCTAGGAAATAAATTCCAAGAGATGTTATACTTCAATTATTCCCTTTTTCATGATGATAATGGTTTTATTATAATTTGTAAGAATTCATGTGCCTATGTTTAATGTAAATCATTAGCATGCTTCTTTTTACGACCCTTGTCGATATTATGTCATGCATTCTGGTTGATATTATTTTGGTGACAATAACTAATTTTAAAGACTGGGTTGAAAGTAATGTCATAAAATTGGTTACCGTTTCCCTCTGTTTTGTTCTACTCATGAGATTTTAAAGGAACAAGTCATAGTCTTACTTAGTCTTTACGACTAATGCAACAAAACTTTTATTTTCCCTTTGTGCAGGTGCATGAGATCATCCTTAGGGGTTTCCAAGCAAAAATTCTATGCTACAAAGCAAAAAAGAAAAATAAGAAAAGGTGGTCCACCTTGGTTTGGAAAACAACCTAAACCTTAACCTAGTTTTTTATCCTCATACTATATATTATACCATATCTATCCTTATCATGAAAAACTCCTAACCAATTTATTTACCATATGCCTAAACTATGCCTTGAAAAACCTCAACATTGGATAAGACATATCACAAGCAAAATGATAGCTCTTAATTATACCATATGTTATAAACTCCATAGTGCCCATTCATAAAGTTTTGGTCTTTGGTTATGATGTAACTATTGGAATAAACCTTGGAATGAAATCGATGAAAACGATATGAAAGGTACGTGACATACAATCATCCACATGCAGGCCATGTGGTCACATTAAAATATCTAGTTAGCTACAAATGGATAGGGTGCAAAACCCTAAGGGTTTATTGCACCTTGATAGCTTTGTTTGTCCTTTCAACGGGGTTTTGTTTGATGTTAGTTGTTCTCTCATTTTCACTTGGCCTCTAGCTATTCAAATTTGTTGTTCTTATGTTTATGAACATAGATGGAGGAGACATAAAAATCAACCCTCGACACCTTCTGAACTTGTCAACGGTTGATTTGTTCATTGATGAAGTTTGTAGTCCTTATTTTGATGGTGTTTGGGTGACTAGTTCAAGTCATACATGCCAAGAAAGGTAAATATTCCTTTGCACTCCCAATGTTATTTTTCTTTCCTTTTGAAAAAGGTTTATAAACTACTTTTTTAACTTCTGAAATGTATAAATGCATGAAGTAACCGGATCGGCTCTCTGATACGAAGGTTTTGGTGGGATACTATCCAAGAAGCTCTTATAGTCAGTAAGACCTATAGCTTCACCTTTCATGGCTCCATGGAACAAAACTTGGTGTCTTCTTGTCTCTTGATCCCCATAGTTTTGGGCATCATCTCTGTACCTATTTGTCGATGTGAAATTGATACATTTCTTTGGTAATTTTAGGAAGGTTTTTAATTACTCCTGGAAGAAATGTAATGAATGGAAAAACATTCATCTATGAGGTCTATTGATTGAGTTAAGTTTGTTTTAAGACTATGACAAGGTTTTTTTTGTTTTACTAAGAAACTATGAAGCTAGCTTACGAATTCCATATAGGTTTTATCCTTATTAAGAGTTATCAATTATATATATAATTTACTTGTATGTCTCTGTAACTAGATGTATATTATAATAGCTTCTGTAAAATATCTCATAAGGTGTTTTGAGAGGTCTTTATTGAGAAAATAAGTGTTAGTTCTTTAAACCTTATACTAACAGTGGAATACCGAAGTAGACTCAAGAATAACTGAGATAAAAGTACTTATAAATAAAAATGACAAGAATAGGAATAATATAATTTTAAGATAAAAACTAACTTAATAGACTACCTTATACTAATTTTGGATTTATTTTCTTTATAAGTAATAAAGACTAATGTACACAAGATCTGTAGCTGATAACCTATTTATAAGCAATTTTCAGATAGGAAATACATATAAGAAAATAAACTATGTGAGAGTTGCAGAATACTCAACATATTTCCAAAGTTCAGACATAGAAACAAAGCATTAATAATTAATGACAAGTAGAATCTGGATAATGTGGATAAGGGGATAAACACATAAATGAGACTGTTCTACCCAACCTTCTCCTGAAGAAGCCAATATTACTTGATTAGGACCCTTGAACCTATTCACTGAACCACTGGGATGAATATCAGTGGATTATAGACATAGAACAAACTTGTTGCAACTTGGCACTCAGTAGTAGACTTAGTTCAGAAGTTCCACTTTAGTTATCCCCTCATCAAACTCCTTGTGTGCTTGAATTTTTAGTTTGAAGTAGTCAGAAAGTTCATCCACTTACAAATCAGAATGATTAGTGAGACTCCTACTCAATTTGATGGTATATATAATATTTCCTAGGTATGTGGGTCAGTTTTGGAATTAAATGAGCCACCAACTTAATTCCCCCTCTTAGGGAACATGACCACAATTTTAGGGATTATGCTTCCTGCAATAGCTAGAAAGTGAAATGCTAGTGCTTCCACTTGTCAACCAACCTTCTATAGCTACTCATTCCTCCTAGTGGGTTAGTGAACACTCTTTTAACAATCTCCCTTGGATAGGTGTCTCTTATTTTTAATTAATAAAATAAACAACTCTTCAATTACAGTCATCCTTGACCAACTTGGTCATAAAACTTTACAATAAATTTAACACAATGTTTTTTTGGAATAAATAATAAATATTTATTTTTTAGTTCTAGGTATATTACAAACACCCCCTATTAATCTCAACATCGTCCTCAATGTTTCTTAAGTTATTATGAGTCTTCCTAGAATAGAGCCAGATAAACCACCCGCATATCACTGTCCAATTCTCGGGTTGCTTCATCTGGACTGAGGTGTTTCCGTTGCACCTTTACTTGTCCAATGGTGTGATTTAGGAGAAAAAATTTCCTCTTGTTGAGAATACCATCCGGATCCATTGGAAAATCTCCTTCTGGTTCTACCTAAATCACATTCCAATCAATCATATGAGTAGCATCATGTACATACTTTTTCAAAATAGAAATGTGAAAGACATTATGTATTCTAAGATTAGGTGGAAAAGCTAACTGATATTCCACTGGCCTCACTCTTGCCAATATTTCAAATGGTCTACAATACCTGCGTGCTAATTTAGCATAGTTCCCTAATTTAAAAGATCTCTTTCTGGGTTTTACCTTAACAAAAACATGCTCACCCACTTGGAATTCTTTCGAAGTTATTTTAAGGTCGATATGACTCTTTTGTCTGTCTTGAGCAGTTTTTAAATTTCTTTGTACCTATTTCACTATTAGTTCCAATTATTTTAACAAGTCAGGTCCTAACATCAATCTGTCAACTGGATTACTCCATGTATTAAGAGTGCTACATTTTATACCATATAATATTTCACAAGTACTAAGCTTTGTTGAAGCATGATAATGGTTATTATATGCAAATTCAACTAAGTGCAAATAATCTTTCCACTTCATGGGATACTCTATAACATACATTCGTAACATATCTTGTGGTACTTGATTGACTCTTTCTGTTTGTCCATCTGTTTGCTGATGATAAGCAGTGCCAAAATTCAATTTAGAATCTAGTCCTTTAAATAAATATTTCCAAAAAATACCAGTAAATGTAGGATCTCTGTCATAAATTATTACCTATGGAATTCCATGAAAACAAAAGATTTCTTTCATAAAGATGTCAGCAATGTTAGCATCTTTATGAGTTGTTTTAACAAGTATAAAGTGTGTTTCCTTACTTAGCTTATCAACAACTACCTGGTTATTGAATCCTTTTGTTTTTGTTTTTTATGTAATCCATTTATAAAATAAAAACTTATGACTTCCCATTTTCAATTTGGAATTGATAATGGTTGTAAAAGACCATTTAGGCATTGATGTTCAGCTTTAACTTGATGACATTCTATACACCTAGCTAAAAATTCAGCAACTTCATTTTTCACATTAGGCCAAAAAAACTCTTTTCTTAGCATTGTTATCATTTTTTGATACCCCATATGTCCAAAATACGGACTTTTGTGAATTTCACTCAAAATCAGTAGTTTAACTTCCGGTGTGTTAGGCACATAAAGTTTGTTTTTATACAACATTAGACCTTTTTCATTAAAACAACAATCTGTATTTAAATTTTCAAATACATTCTAAGTTACTTTTTCTTTTAAACTCTGGTATTATGTGTCCATATTTATTCATTCTTCCAACTTATCCTCTAGCTCAATTTTATATATGCTAATGGAAGCTACAAAACTTGTTACTACATTTATGCTTAAGGAATCAACCACTTTATTTTCTTTCCCCTTAATATGTTTGATTTCAAAATCATACTCGCTAAGGAAAGCTAACCATCTAGCTTTCCTTGCATTTAGATTTTTTTGATGAAACATATATTTTAGGATTATGTTATCAGACATTAGCAAGAATATTTTACCTATTAGATTATGGTGCCACATTTTTAAAGCATGGATTATGGAAGCCAGCTCTAGGTCATAAGTTGCATACTTATTTTTGTGTGTTTTTAACATCTTTGATTCATACGCAATTACATGACCCTCTTGGTTAATACTCCACCCAAACCTTCATTGCATGTATCAGTGCATACGACGAAATATTTATCTGGATCTTCTATTTTTAGAGTGGGTGTAGTGGTTAATAATCCTTTTAATTTATTAAAACTTTCTTCTCATTTATGATCCCAGACAAATTTCTTTCCCTTTTCATGTAATGATGTTATATGATTTTCAACTTTCAAAAATCCTTTTATAAATTTTCTGTAATAACCTGTTATTCCCATAAAGGATCATACATCATTTATGTCCTTGATAACACGCCAATCAATTATTGATTTTATCTTATCCAGGTCTCCCGATATCCCTTATTTAGATATTACATGACCTAAATATTGTATCTTATCTTTATAAAATTCAAATTTACTGAACTTAGCATATATCTAATGTTCTCTTAACACTTGCAATATTATCTACAAGTGTTCATCATCTTCTTCTTTCATTTCAGAATAAATTAATGTCATTTATGAATACGACTGCAAATTTGTCTAAGTATTTACTTAGGACATTGTTCATTAAGAACATGAAAGTTGCTGGAGCGTTACTTATCCCAAAGGGAATAATGAAAAACTCATAGTTCTTGTAACTAGTTTTGAAAACAGTCTTAAAGATATCCTCATCTTTACTTCAGACTTGATGATATCCAGATCTCAAGACTATTTTTTTAAATATCGTTGCTCCATGTATCTAATCAAACAGATCATCGATGTGGGGTAGAAGATACCTATTTTTAATTGTCATTTTATTCAGTTGACGGTAGTTTATATATAGACATAATGTCTCGTATTTCTTATTAATGAAGGACAGGTGCTCCCCAAGGGGATACACTCGGTCTTACATAGTTTTTATCTATTAATTCTTGCAATTGTAATTTTAATTCGTTAAGTTCTAAAATTTTCATTCGATAAAGATATTTTTAATTTGGTACAACTCTCGATACTAATTTGATTGTAAAGTCCATATCTCTCTTTGGACGTCGTCTTGGAATTTCTTTTGGGAAAAAATCCGAGAAATCCTGAAGGATTGGAATATCATCAAAATTTAACTTATCTTCTTTATCAATTTGTTCATTATATATTATGTGTACAACCAAAAATTTATATCCTTTTCTTATAGCCTTTTTCATTTCCAAGGTTGAGATTTGTCTAACAGAGACCTTCCTAGGTATTTCTTTAACTAAAATCCTTTCTCCTTTATCATTTAAACAAGTAAAATTTTTCTAAAAACAATTTAAAATCACTTGGTGTTTCTCCATCCAATCCATACCTATTATGACATCATAAGACCCTAATGGTAACACATTTAACTTGACTTGAGTTTCAAACTGACTCATAACGAAATTACAGCTTTCAACATAATTGACCACTTTCCTCTTAGTCCTGTAGCTGATTGTACTAGCCTGGATTTTTCAAACTTTTTTAAATATAAACTGCACTTTTCCACTATGTGAGGTTATAGGTAACTTAATCTAGTACTTGAATCAATCAATATGGAAACATAATGGTTTTGTATCATACCTTGCACTTCCACCATGAAAGTCTGATAGTCCTCTTGTTGTTTCTCAAAAGCTGCATTTATTCTGTGCATTTCATTTGCCACATCTCCAACTATTTCCTCTTCTTGGATGGTATGCACATTGTTGTAGCTTCCCTTCCTTTTTGGACATTAATTGGAATAATGTGGTCCTTGGCATTCCCAACATTTCATCGGTTCCTCATGTTCATTATTTTTAACAAAGTTGTTAGGCATATCCCTGCCTTTCGGTGCGGTAGCATTCTGTGGTACTTTATTTTTAAAATATCCTCTTTGATAGTCATTCTTATAAAAATTCTGAGATTTATTCCCAAAAATCGTATTTGACTTAAACCCTCTTTTTTTCTGGTCAAAGTGATTTGTCTTCTTATTCTTCCAGTTAGGTAAATTTTCTCTTTTATTACTATGTTCATAACAGAAATCAACTTTTCTCATAGCTTCCTCAAGAGTTTTTAGTCTATCAAACTCAATCCTATCCTTGAATCTAGTGGGAAGACAACTTAAAAATATTGTATTTTAGGCTTTTTATCACTTATGTAAGATACATATCTTAACAGACTTAAAATTTTGCTGCTTAACTCTTTCATTGACATTGAACCCAATTTTAGCTCATAGAATTATTTATATCTTTCCTCGTAGTATTTTTCAGATAAGAACTTCCTTTAAAATAATTTTTAAAAACTTTCCAGGTCAGTACTTCTCCTTAATATTTTTGACTCTTTTTATGTCTTGCCACCAGATATCAGTCTTTCTAGTTAAATTGTAAATAGCTATTCAATATTTTATTCTATCAGAATAGTTATATATATGGAAATATTTACTCATTCCTAACAGCCAAGCCTCATCTTCTTAACCTTTTTCTACTTCTTCGTTAAACATGGGAGGCTTTATTTTTTTTAATTCCCCATAAATTTCTCATAGGATTTATACTACTCCTAGGTTTACTGTCACTTTTACTACTCTCACTTGTGTATTTATACCTTCACTTATGTGACCTTGCATTAACCTCTGAAGAAGATCCACTATCAAAATATTTTTCTTTATTTCCTTTATGTTTGTTGGACGATGTTTCCGAATCAATTTCATAAACATTTCTTTTATCTTTTCCTTGGTTATGCATTTTGTCTAATAACCTCTAATTCATTTCCATAATTCTTTCATTATCTATTTTTATAGTTTGCAGTTCATATTTTTACTCCCTCATAGTTTGTAGTAACTCTTAAGGAGGATTATCCAGTTCTACATAAATGTTATCTGGATTGTTGTACTTAGACCCATTTTCAGCAGATGCTTCAACACCTTCCATTTTCCTACAAAGCAGATTTCATATTTCTGTACATAAATAAATTTAAATAGAATTAGTATATTTGTTTTCTTATTTGCATGTGAGTGAGCCAATTAGGTCTAGTGTTTGGAAAATCGCTATGATAAGACATGCAACATCCCAAAAAATTCATAAATAAATAAAAAAATTATTTACCATATGTAACTCCTAAAATTCCAAGGAAATAAATTCCAAGAGATGTTATACTTCAATTATTCCCTTTGTCATGATGATAACAGTTTTATTATAATGTACAAGAATTCATGTTCCTATGTTTAATGTAAATCATTAGCATGCTTCTTTTTATGACCCTTGTCGATATTACATCATGCGTTCTGGTTGATACTATTTTGTGACAATAACTTCTTTTAAAGATTTTGTTGAATGTAATGTCGTAAAATTGGTTGTCATTTCCCTCAGTTTTGTTCAAATCATGAGTCATTAAAGGAACATGGCATAGTCTTACTTAGTCTTTAGGACTAATGCAATGAACCTTTGATTTCCCTTTGTGCAGGTGGTGAGATCACCCTTATTTTTTTCTAAGTAACAAATTCTATGCTACAAGGCAATGAAGCAAAATAAGAAAAGGTGGTCCACCTTGATTTGGAAAAAAACCTAAACCTTAACCTAGTTTTTGTTCCTCATACTATATATTATACCATATCTATCCTTATCATGCAAAATTCCTAACCAATTCATATATTATATGCCTAAACTATGCCTTAAAAAAACTCAAAATTGGATAAGACATATCACAAGAAAAATGATAGCTCTTAACTATACCATATGTTCTAAACTCCATAATGGGGGCAATTATACATAAATTTTTGGTCTTTGGTTATGATGTGACTATTGGCATAAAATTGGAACAAAATTGGTGAAAATTATATGCAAGGTACATGACATCAAATCATCCACATGCAGGGCATGTGGTCGCATTAAAATACCCAGTTGGAGACAAATGGACAGGGTGGAAAACCATAGGGGTTTAATGTGTATTGATGGTTGTGTTTGTCCTTTCGATTTAGTTTCATTTGATGTTAGTTGTTCTCTCATTTTTTCACTTTTCCTCTAGCTATTCGACTTCGTTGTATGCTTATGTATTTGAATAGAGATGGAGGATCCATAAAACTCATCCCTCAACACCTTTTGAACCTTTACAAGGTTGATTTGTTTGTTGATGAAGTTTACAGTCCTCATTCTGATGGTGTTTGGGTGACTCTGGTTTGATTCATACACACTGAGAAAGGTAAATCTTCCTCTGCAGTCCCAATGTTATTTTTCTTTTTTTGTGTAAAGGTTTAAAAACTAATTTTTTTAACTTCTGAAATGCATAAATGCAGAAAGTAACCAAATCGACTCTCTACGATGAGGGTTTTGGTGGGATACTAGCCAAGAATCTCTTACAGCCAGTAAGACTCATGCTTCCCCTTTCATGACTCTGTGGAACAAAACTTCATGTATTTTTGTGTATTGATCCCCATAGTTTTTGCCATCCTCTTTGTGCATGTTTGTCGATGTGAAAGTGATGCATTTCCTTTGGTAATTTTAGCAGGTTTTTAATTACTCCCGGAAGAAATGTAATGAATGGAAAAACATTCATCCATGAGGTTGATTGACTAGGTTAATTTTATTTTGAGACTATGATAGGGTATTTTTTCTTTTTGGAAAAATAGTCTAGGACCGTCTTTGTAAATATTCTTTTAAATATGAAGGACCCTATGAGGGCTTGTATAACACCATGTTTTAATTTATCAAAGTTGGAAGGTTCGTTTCTTTTTACATGCTGCTTTCTGTTTTCATTATTAAATCTTCTAGGTTGTAATGCTATTAAAACCATCTAGCTATGAGGAATTTGTTATAAGAGGCTTGATGATGTATTTAGCACTACGATGTTGTTTTGTTGTTCATAGTTTTGTTTTGCAGTTTTACAGTGGTAAATAAATCTATAAACTTAAGATATTTATGGGCGTGAAGCCTTTACCCTATAATGTAAGTTTTTTAGGAGAGGTTCATAAGTCCTTTGTTAAATATAACTTCTATTTACAAACTTCTTACAAAGGTTTAGTGAGATCTTGTGAGGGATTAAATAACGCCATGAAAACCTATTTTATTTATATCCTTGCTGTAATGGATAATCTCTATTTCGATTATCTTCTCTATTTGATTTTGTTATAGTTTGTATAGGTTAAAAATACAACCTTTATACTGTCATGTTTTATTTTTATAAAGGGTCGTAAGGCCATCGTCAGTGATAATTTTTTTATATAGTCATTTGACTTATATTCATAGTTAGTAGGTTTGAAGAAATATTATACAAGATAGATTAATCAATTTTTAGATCATCAGGCCTCTTTTATGCTATTCCATTTTATAAACAAATGGGTTCGTGAGGCCACTTTCCTAGATAAACATAGTTAGCTATTCCTAGAAAAAATTTTGGTGACTTATAAAAGAACTGTGAGGGTTTCACCATTGTAGCCTAACTTTATAATTTGTTATTTGTCTTTAAAATATAACAGAGTTTAGTTTTAAAAAGGAAATAATATTTTTTCCATGATCCTATGCTTATCTTGTTGATTCCTTTTTAGAAGTCATAAGTCCATCCTCTGTTTACCAATTATGAGAACCATTATTAGGTTGTTTTGACATTCTCACCTCAAAGTGACAAATTGTTCTCTAAAATCTCTCAATTATCATATTCCTCTAAGCCTCATGCTTTGGGGGGCATTCTGTTATATCTAAATCCTGTCACCATCATGTGATGAGATCCTTAACCCCTATATTTTCCCTAAATCCTAGACTTGGAGTGGAAACTTGCTCTGGATATCAATTCTACATGAAAAAACCTAGCACCGCGCTTTCCCTTTGGCTGATGAGCAGTACCTTGCTTAGCACTGCCTATGTCCTATTATAGAGAAGCGGTGCCACCGTGGAAGTTATTTGTCTTTAAAGCAGTTCTCACCTAAACCGCTCTGTCATAAGGGAACAAAAGTGGTACCCTTGGTAAAAATGGAAAAAGAGAATATTCTCAAGGCTTCTAGAATTTAAGCCTTGTGTCCTCCCTTATCCCTATCAATATGGGTTATTTGGAGTTAAGATCCCTCTTTGTAGGATCTTAGAGCCACCTCACCCACAATTCTCTCAATTATCCCTATCCATTAAGCATTATAAATACAAGATCATATCCATAGTTGAGGGGGAGAACTGAATGGTATTGTTATGTTGTTGAATTGATTACCTAGTCCAATCCATTGGAGAGTACAAGAGAGCAAGTTGGAGCTTTTGGGGATGAGGAGTTTCTCATCACTAAGGCAATGGTTGTAAGATTCTTCATTCATTCTTAATGCAAAGATGATTTCTGTCCCACATATCTATTGTATTGATCCTGCATGTATATGTTACTGGATTCCTTAGCCACTAGTATGGATGTGTGAATAATTTTCTAGTAGCTTTGATGTTCTTGTTTGTTTGACATGTTTGTAGGTACACAGGTTCATCTTCAAAGCATTATTTCAGGTGTTTACAACATTCAGGGAAGGTCTTCATCCTTTGTCATTCACTCATTTGTTCTGGATTTGAACCATTCAGACCAGAGGAACAACTTCTATCCATAGATGGTGCAATATTCCTAATTACAATAAAGACTTGCTTCAGTTTGATGTATCAACCCCCATGTGTTATTGAATAATATAAGCATTAGTTATTCTATATTATATTCCTTGTCTCTTTTCCACATCATTTTCTATATTAATATGTATATGTATCATTGGTAACCTTGCCAAAAACAAAATCCTAGTCTACAAACAAATCGACAGATTTATCACATAGGAGGAGGAGTGACCAGAACAACTAGACACAATGAAAAAGAAACTTAGGTTTGATACAACTCCATATGTTGATCTTATCCATAGTCCACTACCTCCATCCCTGACTCAAGTTGTATAAGAAATACAAATTTTTATAATCACCACATCCCTACCCCTAACTCATCCATATCTATAGAAATTACTAGCACCACTCAAAGCTTGGGGTCAAAAGGATAATGACCTCTAATAATTCATCATCTAACTACCATCTCTCCTCCACGACTATAAAAGGATAGTAAAAAGACCTATCTTAGTTGGGGAAGCACCAGAGTCCACCTTAACCATTCCCAAAAAAATTTCACTTCCACATTCATCCATCTGTAAAGCATAATTTATTGGATACTCTAAGATTATCCTACAAACAAATCCTAACTAAATCAATAACATTGTGGAAGATCAAACCTATTCTTTTATACCTCAACATGTCTACCAACCAAACACACCACAACACCCTCAACTTCTTGAACCTTGCAACACTAACCCCATTTTCGAACCTGACAATATTGTATTACCACTAAATTTCGAACCAAATTTGACAAACAATGCTGACCAACCTTTACCACAAGAGGAAATAAGCTTACTTGTCGATCCCAACTTAAATAATTTTCCTATTTCACCACTTCCACTGTCATTGCTTGTTACCACATTTATTACCACCAAAATCATCAAATCCCTTGACATTACCCACACCATTTTCCCCAGTACTATTGTTACAACTCCAGCTACTGATCAAATCTAGAAAGCATCATTAGAAAGTATACAACTAATAGAAACTGAAAGATAGAGTAAATAACATGAAAGTACAAAAATAAAATAAATAACAACAATGAAAGCAACAAAATATACAACATTCACAGCAACAAACACCCCTATTATTTCATCTTGATCATCTTGGTCCAACAATTACATTTAACCGACATAAATACAAAGAAGAAGAACCAGATCTATTGACAGATGAAATTGGTAGGGAATATAAGCACATGAGAGTGAATACCAAAGAACAAATCAAGCAGATTAAAATAGAGAAGAATGAATTTTTAGCCAGGTGTGAGAGATTGGCATGACAATTTATCACAATTCCAATAGGGATCGACTCTAACAAGCCCCTCAAAAATCCATACCTCATTTTTTAAAGCGTTGTGTCGACATTCCATGAGGAGTTGAAAGAAAGGCGACAAGCCTAGGCCAAGGAAACCACTCTTTTTCTCAAAAATCGATTCACAATATTAACCAAAGCCCATAACTTGTTAATACAATATGTTGTAGAATCTACTGTCACCACATATGTCTTAGGGAACTCGTATACCTTCTATGACTGGCTGTTTGAAGAAATTCAAAAGACCAGTGAGCTCATTAGTTCACTACAAAACCACCAACCAGTCACCAGCAAAGCAATGGCGCATACCATTGATGACCAATTTATTTTGGAAATCAATAAACTTGAAAAAATGGAGAGACAATAACATCATTGGATCATCTAGGTTCGAGCTAGACTATCCAACATCAACAAAATTAGGCCACAGCTGCAACGAATGATTTCCGCTGCTAAGGGAAAGACGTAACTCATGGGGATCAACATGATTAAAATTATAAACTTATATATGCATAAAAATATGGATAACTTGTCGAGTCTTACTATTACCATACACATACAAAATTCCCTTCATTTTTGGGAAGAATTCCAACATCAGTTATCAGTATCTACTAAGCCTATTCTAGAAGTGTGTGTTCAACAACTGCCATCCACTAGTTAGCACAACCCATAGTGAAGAACAATGCAAGATCATAGCTACTCAGACAAAAATATTGTCATCTCTCCATTTCTTCATGACGAAGAAATATTTTGAGTTGGGGGAGATGTTGGAGGATCCTAAGTCGGCTATCTGACTAGGTCCTTTAGTCAACTAAGTGTAAACAAATTCGATTAGGTTGACCTCATAGGTCGTGTTAGTTAGTTTAACAGAAAAGTAGTTATGTAACTGATTGTAAATATTATATATAGGATATAGAGCCAGATAAAGAGTTGGTTCGGTTTCATGTATGAATCCTCATGTGTATTGAATAATATAAGCATTTGTTATTCTATCTTCCATTCCTTGTCTCGTGTTTATATCATTGTCTATATGAATATCTATATGTATCATTGGTAACCTTGAATTTTGATTGATTAAAACAAGTGTTGTAGGTGTATGTGACCATGGTACTAGGTGGTATTATGCTCTAACAAACATAATTTTCATCGATGTTTTCACAAAGGTCTATTGATTTTGTGTCCTTTGTGCAAATAGGACAAAATCATGTTAGCTTCCTACTATCAAATGAAAACACATTTTGGATGTTTTTATTTTGATTGAGTGTAAATATTGAGTACCATGAATGGTGATAGCATTATATGGGATTGATTTGTTTACATATTGGATTCCAATATTCCAAAAAACCTGTCCAGCATAAACAATTTATGTACATGTGAGTAAAATGTTACTAGATGTACATGTTAAATTCATTCAAAGTTGAATAAATTTGTTTTGAAAACAAAGTTCATACATGCACACATCATTTCATTTTTTAATGCATTCATGGATGAGATTTACAAGACACCATTGAAAAACTTGATTAGAACACAAATCAATTGGCATAATGGTTCATTTGATGCCTTCGAAGTTCTCATTTTACACATGTCCTTGCACCATTGTGCTCTCCTTTTCCATGAACAGTTTCAAAGAAATTACAGTGATGTTTAATATTTTTTTTTCTATGAAGGAGACATAGCCAAAACACTGACCATGAAGATTTAAATTTCCCTTCACATCCATCTGACCATATCCAATTTCCATTCATTATAATTCCATGTGTTTTTCAATGAACAGTAAATAATATCAAAACAATGTTGTACATAATGTGTGTCATGTGTGTGGTCATCGCTGATATATAAATGATATTCCTTGATCACATGTTGATTTAATTCGTTCTTTCTATATCATCAACATTATGTTGATCATGTATATATAGAACATGGAAAAATATAGAAACTTGGTTGAAATCATAATATTCACTTTGTATTCCTCTTTGTGCTTCAAATGCATAATTCTTTGCAGAATCAACCACAAAGAAAATAGTCCCTACTGGAAAAACATCTCATGATTGTTTGAGCTGTATATATTTCCATTGTGATTTATGTGAATGTTTGATGTATTTATAAATTTATTGTTCAAACTTCTTCAAACAATCTGTAACACTGATTTTATCTTCTTGTAAATCAATCCTTTTGGAAAGATCATTTGTAGAACTTCTAGAATTGTGGGAATAATTGACATATTCATATCTCTTCTAATCAAATATTATATTTGACAATGACTAATAATTCATATCAATAGGATATTTATGGTGGAATAAAGCTATATTTCCACAATGATTACATTTCTTTCCACTGACACATATTTTGTTGTAAAATATCTCATAACTCATTTTCACATAGAATTTTAGATATAAAAGCAAGAATTGTGGAAGGAGGTGAATTTGGCCAAAATGTTTTACCAAACCAAAGGAATGTGTCATAATATAATTCAAATTCAACATGATAGCGACAAAAACATGTCATGAATAATGATAGGCCTAACATACCATGGCTTCTGTTGTAAAAATGTATTGATTGACAAATTGACTTCTTTGTGCACATCTTTGAATTTATTGAACATATGTATTTGAGTCCTATAAAATATATGTTTTGAATGGATTTCATAGTGAATTTGAGATATTCTTCATTGTATCAAATCCCTTGCATTTGGTGAAATATGAAAATTTTCCACCCAATATTCATGCACCATAGCTTTAACACTTTCACCGAGCCTATCTTTATACGGTTGTATACAAATAATTGCCTAAAAAGAAATCTCATCATTTGCATCTATTTGTAATCAAAATTTGTTATATTTGTACAATATTTTCTGTGAAGTCTCAATAATTCTTGTGATTTGTGTTGTCAAACGTTTTTTCTAGTACTAGATGAAATAATCAATGTTTGTATTATTCTATGTGCAACACTAGTATCTTTCTTTCTGCATTTTCCAATAGTTTTTATTGCATTGGCTATATTTTCGAACACATTTTGCTTCACCTTTGAATATTTTGTCTCCTTTTGAATACCCAATAATGACCAAGCTTCCCTTAACTTCTTGGATACTAACAAACACCTAAAAAATTGAGCTTGTGTTTCCACTGATTCTTTTTTCAAACATTGTCCATGTATCTTTTCAACACGATATTGTACAATATGGTAAGGTTTTGTGTTTCTGAATTTTTCTCTATCAACATTCTGTAACATTTCATATTCAATGATGAAACCACCTATATATATTCAATTTTAATTTTAATTTAACATCAAATATACTTAACTTGAAACATAACAATATATATGACTCATATATATATATATATATATATATATATATATATATAATTACATGGTTTAAAATATTTTAATAACTAATATGTGATTGAATATTTGCATCGCTTTCAGCTTCATCAATGTCTTCAACATCTTGAACAACATTAGGATGTAAAACTGTATCTTCTCTTTGCAAACTGTCACTTCAAGGTGAGAGGGATATTTCCTTGTCTATTCCAAAGAGAAGTTTTCATTTGCTCTCTCTTTTGCTTTATTCGCAAGTTTGTTGAACGATTTTGTTCTTGTTTTGTGCATGATTGTTTGAAATTCTAGATCTTAATTTCATTAAGAAGAAATATCTGTTTTCAGCTTTGTGTGCTTTAGAGTTAGTTTTGTTTGGAAACGTTAGTGAAATCATCTTTTCATTAAGCTTTTATGCATCTTTTTCAAGCATGAAAAGATAGGAAACATTTTTTGTTTATTTACGTTTGGTGTTCTCTAGATCTCTTTTTTATTTGCTTTGAAGATTGTTTGTGGTGCATTGATATTTCACTTTTCGTTTGAAAAGATAGAATTGCATTTGCATTTGGGTGTGCATTTTTTGGAAGAAAAATAAACCTCTCTCCCTCGCTTAGGTAGAATTTCATTTAAGAGGAAAACTTGCATTATCATATAGATCAATGTGCATCTTCTTTAATTTTAAGTTTTCACTCCATGGTTCCACCTAAACGCACAAGATAAAATTAATAGTAGTGTAGCAGGGATTTCTCCCTTGCTACACAGAAGGAATGGCTAACTTCCATCTATAGGACAGAAGGATAGGTTTTTGGATGTAAAATGCAGTAAAAATGGATAGAAAGAAAAATAGAACAGAAAGAAGAGAAATGGATGGAAACCCCTCTGCAAACACTATTAGGGTTTAGCTCCAGCTACCTGCAAACAACATGTTAGAGACTGAAATACTTGAAAAACAAGTTAAGAAATAAAACTACAAATAAACCATGGATTAGAAAGCAAATAAACTACTAAAGCAAACAAAACAAACAACAAGCTATACCTTCTCTTGCTGGAATCGACCACCATGCCCTGGCTTAGAGAAGCACCTCCCTTGGATGGGGGAGCTATGGCTCAATGGAAGATGGAGGAGAAGGAGTGTGGGTGGTTTGAGAGACAAAGGGTCTCAAGAAATCCACTTAGGAAGCATAATAGTATGCAAGGGAGAAGTGTTTTGAGAGTGACCCCCACCCCTCTATTTATAGCATTTTTAGGGTTCTAAGCCCTTGCTCAAGGTTTTATCACCTTTTTTTTGGATTTTAGTCCCTTCCGCCCTAACTTTAGCTCCTTTTAGAGTTTTAGGATCCTTTGAGGGGTTTTAGCCCCTAGAAGAGTTATTTAGGCTCTTTTTGGGGGTTTTTAAGCCCTTTTGCTGATTCTTAAGCCTTTTTGAGGGTGTGGGGGTCTAATGGGGTGAAATGAGGGTCGTGCATGGGTGTCCTTGGGTGGTATAGGCCATGTAGAACTGAGTGAGGGATTTTTTAGCTTAATATATTTCCCCCTAATGTGTGAGGGCAGGATCTCATCGTATGGTCGATGGACATCATAAGATTTTCTGCGGAGAGGTGGTGCTTCTTGGGTTGGGGCATGGTGGCTTTTGGGTTTTGTATTAGTATGGTTCCCATCAATGGGTGAGATACAAACAATGTGTGACATGTCATATGGATGAGATGGGAATTCCCATGCTCGTAACAATGTCAAAAGAATAATGTGATTTATGGTCTTTAATACAAGAGCCGATCATATACAACTAATGATACATAGTGGTTTCCTCACTGAGAGGATGAATACAATACTGATCTGAAGAACTACTATATTTGACCCATGGAATTCTCATGGAATGCTATATCTTCATGACTGGTTCCCTGCTAAATATGGAATGGTGCATAGATGTATGGACTCATTGATGGAGAGTTAGAGTCTTTGTGGTACAAGTATGCTGCATCAATCATAAATCTATATAGAAGCGCTGCTGGGGTTTTTGAACACTATCTCCAACAAAACCCAAAAATCCCCAAGGGACATGAATCTATTTAGGTCCCTCAAGTAGACTCATCAATGTGCTAGAGTCAAGTGACATGCGGGGTCTTCGACCAAATAATGTATGGACCAATACCCTGTACGAATCTCAATGGTGCGATGATGTAGTTGGAGTTGAGCACGTGAAAAACAACCGTCCAGAGAGGCACTAAGGACTCCTATCAAGTGGTTCAAGGAGCTCATCAATGAGGTTAATAAAACCAAGATACAGGGACCTCTGGGTCTATCCTCTACAATATGCGTGTTTTTGTCAACAGAGGGATACCTGCCCCTGGTTAAGGCAATGATGTTTCCTTGACCAGAAGTGCAAGGGAGATAACAGAAAGATGTGAGACAATCTATGGACTGACCCACTGAAGGGGGGAGGCGGGAGGGAAAGAATTGAACAGGGGCAGGGGGAGTGCAGTAGACTCAAACTTCCTTTGTTTAGAGTATGATGGCAGGGCGAGCTAGGAAAAAAATGAAACTGACTCATGGGAAAGGGATCATAGCTGTAATACCAGGAATGTCACTGCAGATGGGAAATATTTGGGGGAGGTAGACACTTTTGATATTGATGGGATCCAAGGAAAACACATTGTAGAGTACTCTGAACAAAGGTGACCCAAATTGGGAATGATGCCAAACTATTTTTTGTGGGGTGGTGTATAGAGACATCGTTGTGGTACAATCTCATGGATTTTTGATGGCCCGAGAAAGTAAATGCTCGATGGTGCCTTCAATTCTAGAGAGTCTGAAAGCACGAAGAAGACTCCAGTGGGGGATCTTTTTCGTTGGTAGTCTCCTGCTCCCGAAAAAGGATAAAAGTATACATAGGAGAGCTCGCCCATCCTTTTAGGTGATGGGAGACTTATTTACCATTGGTAGTCCAATTAGGACAGAAAAGGTTAAACCTATACCGACTAGACGGTCATTCAGATACTTTTATGAGCATGAACAAAACCAAGTTTGCTTGACAATATTTTCTTGATGAGAAGGCCGGAAAAGAGATTAACGACAACCCATGGTGAGATTTTTCGTAAAGTGTGGCCCCTCTACCTGAGAAAGCATAAAAGTATGCAGAGGGGAACGGTCTTGGCTTGAATGTGCCAAGGTGGTACTTTTCAATTGATGGTCTACACAGTTCACAAAAGGAGATAAACAAGATGATGTAGACACCCTTTCCTATACTTTAACGAGCGGGAAAGGAAGCAGCTGCGCTGAACAATCTTTTCATTCTTTTAGGAGTCAAAAAAGAGCTTAAAGGAAACTCTAGTATGGTTAACCAATTACGGTGGCATAGGCGATGCCCCATATCGGGATGGTGGATAGTGATCCAAAGGTCATTCGTGTAGTATGGATAGAGTAGATGGCTCTCAAACATACCAATACATGTGTGGGATATATCACAGCAGAAGCACACAAACCGAGGTGGCTCTTGGATAGAGGTAGGGAGAGTCGTGTGTGAATTGTGGTGGAAGGACTTGACTACATGTGATGTGAGTGCAAGTCCAGAAACAATTATATGCCAAATACATGAAAAGGAAATGATCTGTCTTCCGGACGATGGTCCAGATATATGCATAAGGTGCGGTGGACGAAGTAGACAACTATGTGTAAAAAAAATAAAAATGATGTTCCTTAACGGGTGGTGGCCAGAGAACCTACATGAGTAGCGGGAGGCAAGTGTGATGCAAGTACAGGTTCACAGACACTTGTATCACCATGGTGTGGCTTGTAAATCCAGGTAACTTTTGAGAAACAGTCTCGAAATTTGTTTGTTAAACATGAGACAATGGTCTCATCAGGAAATGGAAATTTGAGCCCAGAGGTGTGAGAGGTGTCTCAAACCGGTTTCAGGTGAATTTTGATTAGCAGCTGATGGTGTTGCCCCTGATTTGTGCTAAAAAAAGTTAAAAAACAAGAAACTAAAATGAAGAGACTCATTGGTGATGTTAAGCATAAAATATCTTGAGGTAGATCCTATTGTGGGGGTTCTCCAAGAGTTGTCCATCAGAGTCAATAAGGGTGTATGCCCATTTTCTGAGGCAATGGTGGATGACGTACGGGCCATACCACATTGACTTGAAATTTCCTTTTCCCAACTTATTGTTGGGTTGGTCATAGACTAGAACCATATCTCCTTCGTTGAAGGTGTGAGGGTTGACATGGGAGTCATAGTGGGCCTTTGACCATGTTTTCACTGCTTCAATGGCTTGGAGGGGATCTTGATGGNAGACTAGAACCATATCTCCTTCGTTGAAGGTGTGAGGGTTGACATGGGAGTCATAGTGGGCCTTTGACCATGTTTTCACTGCTTCAATGGCTTGGAGGGTATCTTGATGGTATTCTATGGTTTGTTCGAGTATGAGGAGTCGTTCTTGTAAAGGAGAAGTATTAGGGAGGAGTTCTACTGTGAGGCGAAGGGATGGGATTTGGAACTCTATAGGGAGTACTGATTCAATGTCATGTACTAGGTAGAAAGGAGTGAAACTAGTTGTGGTTTTTGTAGATGTGCGATAAGCCCATAGGGCAGAGAATAGCATGTGATGCGAATTGGTTTTATGGTTTCTTACCATCCTTTGGAGCATTGTTTTGATGATTTTGTTGACTGCCTCAACTTGGTCGTTTCCCTGGGGATAGTAGGAAGATGAGTACTGGTGCTTGAATTTCAACATGGTTGACAATTCAGCCCATATGGCATCTTGAAAGTGTGCTCCATGGTCTGAGACTAATTGTTTAGGAACACCAAATCGTGAAATAACATGGTTGAAGAAGAAGCGCGTTGTTGTTTCACTTTTGCAATCAAATGTGGGCATGGCCTTGGCCCACTTAATGAAGTAATTGACTTCCATAATGATGTATTTATGACCATTAGCCAAGACGGGGTTGATTGTCATGAAGTCGATTGCCCATTTGCAGAAGGGCCCGACTGTGACTATGTGGTGTAACGGTGCAGGGGGGGTTCTTGCCTTTGGGGAAAAGAGTTGACAGCTGTGGCAATGCTTGACTGCCTCTATGCAATCAGTGAAGATGGAGGGCTAGAAATAGCCGGTGCATAGAATCTTCTGGGTAGTTGCCAAGCCTAAAAGGTGGCCACCGTAGGCTCCACTATGACAGTCGTTGAGGATGGTCTCGGCCTCATCACGAGTGAGGCAACAACGTAGGATGGTATCAATGCCTCAATGATACAGAACATCTTCAATCAGCAAGTGGTGAGTGGCTTGATATTGGATGCATCACCTATCCTCACGGTTTAAGTGCGCTGTGAACTTCTGTGTTCGTGAATAGAGAAGGATGTCCCCATACCATGGGTCTTCCGTGGATATCACGAATAGGAAATCATCAGGGAGGTCATCCTTGGGGGGTGATGACATAGTTAATGGGGGAAGATTGGTCATGAGTTCCTTTGTGCTTTTTGGGGACATGAACTCTAGGTCGAATTCTTGGAGGATGACTACCCACTTAGCTGCTCGACCTTGTAGAAGGCGATGACTTAAGAGGTACCGCATTGGGTTTGAATTAGCCACTACATGAGTATGGTTTGCAATGATGTAGTGGTGCAACTTCTGATCCAAGAAGATGATGGTGAGGGAAAATTTCTCCTCAGGTGAATATCATAGTGGGGGTCCTATTAGCTTCTGACTGATGTAGTAAATCACGTGCTCATGGAAAGCATCATCTTCTTGGACCAAGACTACGGCAATGGCATTGTTCGAGGTCGACACATAGAGAATAAAGTCTCGAGTGAAGTCTGGTGCTGAGAGTAATGGTGCAGAAGTGAAGGCTTGTTTGAGTGCATCAAACGATTCTTGTGCTTGTTGATCCCATACAAAGGGTATTTTTGTGCGGAGCAGGAGAATGAATCCGTAAGATTTTATTGCATTCTCTTATACAAAGTGGCAAAGGAAGTTGGCCTTGCCTTGGAGGATCTGTAGTTGGTGCCAAGTTTTTGGGGAAGCAAGATCAAGGGTAGCCTAAACTTTCAGGGGATCTACTGTTATCCCTTTGTGGGACACGATGAATCTGAGTAGACGTCCTGTTGGGAAACATAAAATGCACTTGAGGGGATTCAGGCTAATTTTGTACTTGCTGCAACGTAAAAAGACTTTCCGCAGGTCATCTATATGTTGTGCTTATTTTGGTGATCGAGCGGTAAGGTCATCCAGGTAGACCAAGATTATGTGAATTAGGTCGTGGAAACAATATGTCATGGCATGCTGGAAGGTGGCTCCAGCATTTTTCAGGCCAAAGGGCATGACTCGATACACGAATGTGCCCCACAAGGTTGTGAATGCAGTCTTGCAATAGTCTTCTTTTCAAATTTGGATTTGCTTATATATGGAGAATCTGTTCATGAAGGAAAAGGCCTCATGTCCGGTGCATGGATCGATAATCTGATCGATGAAGGGTGTTGGGAAGTTGTCTTTGGGACATGCCCCATTGAGATCATGGAATTTTGTGTAAACATAGAGGGTACCCTATTTTTTATTCACAAGAACAAGATTAGAAACCCAAGTGGTGTACGCAATGGGGTAAATGAAGCCGGCTGTGCACAACTTCTCTATCTCGGTTTTAACCACGACCACTTTGGAGGGATGGATGGGCCATTGATTTTGGCGTACGAGGGCCACCTCAAGCCATGTGTCAATGTGGTGTTCCACGATGGATGGATCCAGCCCAAGAATTTTAGTGTAAGACCAGGAAAATATGTCGTAGAATTCTTAGAAGAGAGCTTTGTAGGAAGCGACTTCTTTCGGGGAGCAAGATGCCCCCAGCATGATTTCTTCAACAACCTCAGGGTTGGTTGAGATGTTTATTTTGATAGTTTGTGAGATGTTGGCCATGTTCCCTTCTTTGAAGGTGTCTGGTGCCAGAATGGGGTTCTTAAACCAATCGACTTTCCCATGAATGAAATCTTTGGTTTCCATGGAAAACTGGTCAGACTGCGACACAAGTTCTTCGAGGAGGAAGAATGAGCGATGGTGCATGTCATCCCATGGGTATTCCAGGGTGGTTAAGGCTTCAAGTATCTCCTCATCATTATGGAAGCAATGAAGAGACAGGTCTGATGGACCATCGTTGGAGGTGGAGACGAGCGGGTTGGTAGAACTGGACATGGTGTTCGAACAAGGAGGTGGGGGGTGAAATTCTTCGATCAGGGTGATCTCAGATTCAAGGGAATGTTGATTGAGGTTGGATAAATCCATTTGAAACTCGAGAAAGTCTTGGAAATCGTGAGGATAGTGTCCATACAAACTACAGAGGGCGCAAGCATGGTTTGTTCTCAGTGACTTGTTTCCCACTATTGGTGCTCTTGGAAGTTCAACCACGGGAAGGTTTTTGTTTGTATCCATGGCATCTAAATGCGCATGGATTATAGGAATATTAGGGTAGTTCTGAGTTGGATAGCCCTATAGCAAGGATTTATCCTTTCTAAAGGGTTAGGAATGGTTCCCTTCCATCTATAGGATGGAAGGGTAGGTTCTTGTGTGGTAAAATGTAGGAAAAGTGAATAGAACAAAAAGGAAGAAAAGATGGACAAGAAATGGCCATGAGCTCCTCTGCAAACAAGGTTAGGGCTTTTCTCTGAGAACCTACAAACAATTATTAGAAACAATAATAAACCTACAAAACAAATTAATAAACAAACCTGTAAGAAAATATGGGTTAGAAAACAACTAAGCTACTGAAACAAAGGCATAAACACATAATGGTATACCTCTTCTTTGGTACAATGGGCCACCATGCCCTGGTTGGAAGAAGCACCTCTCTATCTCACTCAGCAATGGAGGATCTATGGCTTAATAGGGAAGATGAGTGGATGAGAGGGGGATGTGGGTGGCTTGAGAGAGAAAGGGTCTCAAGGCATCCACAGGTAACAGTATGCAATGGAAGAGTTGTTTGAGAGTGACCCCCCACCCTCCTTTTATAGCTTTTTTGTGGATTTTTAGGGTTTTAAGCCCTTGGTTCAGGATTTAGCCCCTTTTTTGGGCTTTTAGCCCCTTTCGCCCTAACTTTAGCTCCTTTTATGGTTTTAGGCTCTTTTGAGGGGTTTTAGCCCCTTTTTGGAGGCTTTAGCCCCTAGGAGAGTTATTTACGCTGCTTTTGGGGGTTTTTAATCCCTTTTCTTCATTCTTAAGCCTTGTTGAGGGTGTGGAGGTCTAATGGAGTGATACGAGGGTCATGCATGGGTGTCCTTGGGTGGTGTAGGTCATGTAGAGCTGAGTGAGGGATTTTTTGGGTTAACAGATTGCCCCCTGATGTGTGAGAGCAGGAGCTCATCATATGGATGACCACTAGTATAAAATGAGAAATTAATGACTAAAATCAGGCTATAAACGACTATTTTTGAGTCGGTGACTAATAGTAGCAAATTTCCACTATATTATAGCTAGTTGTATTTCACTAGTCATTAATAGCTTGACTTAGTAGTCATTGATTTAGTCATTAATAGACAATGATTTAGTAATTGATAGACAATGATTTAGTCATTGTTTTAGTCATTGATAGTTAATGATTTAGTCATTGATTTAGTCATGGATTTAGTCATTGATTTATTCACTGAGTTAGTCATTGATTTAGTCGCTGATTTAGTTACTGATTGCAACCATTAATGACCAAATATATGACTAAATAAACTACTAAATGTTAACATATTAATGACTAAGCTAAATACGACTAAGATACAGGAAATTAGCTACTAATAGTCGTATATATGCGAATTTAGTCATTTTTGTAGTCACAAATTTATGATAGGGCATGGAGGAATCAAACCACCAGCCTCCTGCCTATAATTAGGCAGATGCTCTACCATTGAGCTAGAACCTTTTAAGAAGTTGTTATTGCTTGACAATGATAATATTCAAACAAATTTATGATAGATATCAATCTACAAACTCCATAATTATTACTATTACAACTTACCAGTAACTAGTATTTATGATAAACTAATCCTGAGAGCTATGTATAATTTTCCCTGTAACTAAAGCTAATAAAAATACTACAAATACTCTTACCAAAGAGATTTAGTGATGAGTACATATTCCCATTGTTCATCACTATCATTCTCATAGTCCAAAGAAGAGTCCTTCCTCAAAGGATTTCGAAGCCTGATGCCATCATTGCATCAAAAACAAAGATTCAGAAACAAAACTTTCCCTCTTGTCTACTGCAATATTAAGAATCCATGAGCTTCAATGTGTTTTAGATGTTCCTCATCATGGGTTATCAAAATTAAAACAAAACTTGTTGCTTTGATAAGTAATAAACTTAAAATTATGCAAAGTATATTCACCTTTTCTTTGAGAAGGTTCCATAATAAGCATGTCTATGGTTGTGATCAAACTGCAAAAGGTTTCTTCTCTTATTGTGAAGCCCATTTTAGCTTTAAATCAAGTGATAAACATTCTAAGAGCTAGGCAGATTCAGAAACTTATTGCTAATGGAGACTTGATGATTATCATTTGCAAAATTAGAGAATTGACTCCCTATGCACCGTAATGTCTTCCAAAAATTATCTCTAGACCTAGAATTCAAAGAATTGCAAGTATTTTGACTTAGGGAATTGCAAGTATTGCAAGTATTTAGCATTGAATCATTTACTATTTCAAATGTACCATTTTCTATGGAGGAGTTATGCTTTGTGAATCATTAATCCTTGGATATAATGGCACCTACTAGTGGATTCAATAATTAAAGAATCATGTTGCAAATATAAAGAGAAATACCCTGCTCCTACAACATTGCGTCTTTAGAGAAACCTTTAAAGGGTTGTATATTTGGCTTCTAGGTGATGATACCAGTTATTTGAAAGGCAAGACAACTGGTTAAGCATGAATTAAACTTGAAAAACTTGCAAACTATTAGGTATAACAAAATATATATCAGCTCTATGTTGAGATGTATAGGATCTGAAATAGCTTCCATGATGATTGGACAATAGTTCATAGAGAGAAATAACCATTGATAAGAACTAAACTTTCCTTAGAGTGTATGGTCACCTAAAATAAGACTACACTAAAATTTAGATTCTATTAAGATTTTGAGATTGACTAAACCTATCGAAAAGGTTGGAGAGACTGGTATTCTACAGTGTTCTTATAATGCACAGTTACATAAATGCATATTCTTATCAAGATTTATGAATTTCAAAATGAAGGAATTCACTTGACCATGAAATGCACATTTATGATGAAGCAAAGGATAGAGAAAATCATGATGAGGTTCATATTCCCCATTTGAATTGCCTACAAGAAACTATTTCTTCGTAAGGGTAATAAATCATGTCTCCATCCTGCTTGAGTGGAATGTGAAAGTGCCCTGCCTTTATTATCTGATTATGAATTAATTTTAAGTTCCAATTCCCTTCAGGTCCTATGACATGTTTACACCTTCCACTCTGACTCCCCACGTGGGATGCATTGCTTCTTCAACGGAATATAAGAGCCTCACTAAGACCTGTATCTCGTATTTTGGTGTGGAGTTATATTTACAAGTACAAAGTTCAAGGTTCATGAAGAATTGTTCAAAACCTACCATTAGTACATCATTATAACATAGGGTATGTTTTTGCGGGAGGATAGAGGTAAGGCAGAGTAGATGGTAAGAGTAAGAGAGGGTCTGAACTAGCTAATTTAAAGAAAAAAAATCTAAATCTTGGCTAAATTAGAGATTGAATAGTCTCTTAGTAAGGGGTAATGTGTTGGTGAGTGAATGTAGAGCTAAGGCCTTATATTTCTTCTCTCTTAGGAACTGATTTTGGAAAGTGATGCTAAGAAGTCCCCAATATGGCCAAGGGATATCTAACAATCCTACACGAAATTGGTAATGTCCCGGTGCAACTTAGGGACATCCCCTATGCAGTGTTAGATATTAAAAGATAGGATCATCTAAAAATGGTTATCTCTTGTATTTAGATCCATAAAAATAAGTCTATCCATAGATAACAAACTTGGAAAAATACAAAGGCTTAAAATGGCTGGATAAAAGGAAACAAAAGCTGTAAATGCCATATTAGCAAGAGGTAAAACACAATTATTAAAAGAAAATTACTAATATCCAACAACAAAAGAAGACAAAACTCACCCTTGGCCTCTGAAGGAACCAAAAATGTGCTTCCCTCTGAAGTACTTTGAAATCCTTGCACCTTTGGGCTAGAAGAATTATTAGATAGTCCATTAATATTCAATAGTTCATGTCCATTTGTGCTTTCCAAAACATCTTGTCCATTTTCCCACTCCCTCTGCAATTGCCTAGATGATGCGAAATTGGGAGTGGAATAATGGATTGATCTTTCTATAGAACCTTTTGACCTTGCAAATAAAAATATTGACTTCTTGCTATTCTGATACTTCCATGAACTTGATATTTCCTTTGACATCCCATCGCATTTATCAGTCTCAACAGGGAGCAAATTTGGTAAATTGTGAGGACTATTTAATACACTATCATCTGAATCAAAATTCAAAGACAATATGTTTGAAATTATACTGTTTTCTCCAACATCTCAACCATTCATATAAACTTCTAGAAGGATATTACACACCAGATTCTCCAAGCATTCTAGCTTTCCAGAACTAGCATTAGAATCTCTAGTGATTTCTACTTTCTCGGGAATTTGAAAACCAATACTTATACTTCTATCGGTTGCATCTAACATAGACTCATTTTCAAAATTTTGGATAGAGCTTGTACTAGTATTTCCAGCTTCTGAAACTAATCTTTCCTCTAACATAGGTTCATTTTCACAATTTTGGATAGAACCTACACTAGTCTTTTCAACAGTTGAAACTATTCTCTCCTCTGCATTATGATCAGTAACTCCAAAGTTGTCACCGTCACCATTAAGGGTGCAAGTATTTACATACTTTTAATGAAGAGAACAATCTTTAGAACTATAATCATCCACTGAAAGTTGTAATTTTTCCATAAAGGGAGGCACCTCTACTTCTGAAGAAATAGCTTTAGAGCAACCTTCACCATATCGTTCTGCAAAGTGTTCTTCATAATTGTTTTGATACCTATCATCAAATAGAGACCTTTGTAGACAATTCTCAACATGGTTTCCTGAAAGCATTCTACTGCTTTTATTTAGAGCAACAACATTCACTTCACTGTTGCTTTAAACAACAGAGTTGCTTTGAGGGATAGAGATTGGAAAGCTATCTTTAGAAATTCCAACATAGACAATACCAGATGACACTGAAGCTGCATCTGTTCTTTCACTTCTTGTTGTTTCAATGTGCCCACTACCCAACTCAGATGAACCCTTGTGTGTGTCAGAGGATGAATTATTCAATAGAATTTTAAAACCTTCATGACTCCTACATTTCATAGTAGGATCAACTAAACTGGCATTATTTCCATGGAAATCTTCCCCAGCGGTATTTACACGTGAATTTAATTTTATATCTGTTCCACTCAGTGCATTAGGTTTGGCATTAATATGTTTTTTAGATATAAATGTTGATGACTTCCCACCCTTATTGACCAACAACTTTCCATGATCAGAACTCTAACCCTGATGCCACAACTTCCACCACTAAGGCAGGGAGATTTAATGTTGGAGACACTGAAAGTGAATGAGATGAACTTGTTTTAGGATTAGAGGAGCCCTGAACAGCTGGGATCCTCATACTAAATGATTTTTCCTATGCAGCATGGGAGCCCTTGCAAAAACCATTAATGTCTCAATATTCAGTAACATATGTTGATGCCAAAAATATTACTGTAGAGGAGTTTATGCCAATTGCACCATACAAATTCCCAACTCTCCTGAGCATACTTGTAGCTCTAGAAGATATGGCTAATGGTTCCGATATCTACACAATGTGGACAAAAAAACATCATAGCCTGTCCAAGACATTAATATTTAGAGATCAAACCTTGGCCATGTAAGTAGACTCAACCTGAAGGAGAGCTCGTCAGGAGGAGCTATGCATGTCTTAACATAATTGTTTCACATAATATTTAAATATTCTATAACTTGTAAAATTTATCTTAATTAACAAGCAGCGAGAAGTGTCTCTTAGGCATTTAGAATACTTTTGGGGATATTTACGTTAAAATAATAATGTGCCTACAAGGAATGGAACTGAAACTGTTGGTGATGTACTACTAAGAGTGAGAGGGGAGGTTAGCAACTCAAGGAAATTACCAAGTCAAGGAGGTTACCTATGTCTCTTTTGATTATTGTTGTGCATGTTAATTTCTTAGATAGCTTTATTCTTGAATCTAAAATTCGTTTTAAGTTCAAGGTATAACCAATGGCCAATTTAGTTTGGAAATTTGAGTAGATTCAACACCCAAGTTTTTTCTTTTAAAATTACTTGTGGATCTATCATCCTGACTTGAAAGATAGAGTAGAAGACTGATGGATTAGGCCTCCTCCAGGTGAAAGGAACAAAAATGTTTGCAATGGCCCAAAGGGGATGGAGTTGCAATCAAATATTTAGAATCAAGGGTTGTTGTGGGACCTTCACAGGCAAGAGTTGTTGTAGGAACTTCTTAGGACAAGACAATAGAAATAAACATCATTTACTCTCATATGGGAGACTTTGTGAGGATTAGGAGGAAATTAGACGGAAAGCAGAATTCCATTTGAAGGCCTGCTTTAGGAAGAAGAAATTGATCAGTAAGAAAAGAAATATGCACTCCTATCTCATTATACCCCACTAAGAGATTTGATTAGGAAGAAACCAAGTTGAACTCATGTCTCATATTCCCTTGCTGGTTAGAGAGGACAACAACTTGCTTCTTGATTCAGTTTCAAAAGTTCAATTAGCTCATTTATTGGTGAAGAAGGACAAAGTTCCTAGATCAGATGGCTGCCTAACCGGTTTCTTCCAGAAAAATATTGAGATCATCAAGGAGGATCTGATAGAAGTGGTAGAAGAATCGAGGAGTCCTAAGAGAGTTTTCAAAGATCTTAATAATACCCTTTTATTTCAAATTCCAATATAAGAAAATGTTAACTCCTTAGCTACCTTTTAAGTGAATTTTCCTCTATAAAACGATCTATAAGGTGATTTCTGGGGCGATGGCATAAAATAAAACACATTCTACCTAAAATCATTTTAGAAACCCTGCAATTTTCCTTTGTAAAACAGTCTATAAGGTGATTTTTTGGGTGATGGCAATAAAATAAAACACATTCTACCTAAAATAATTTTAGAAACACTGCAAGACTTCAAGAAAGAAGATTTTGGAATGAGATTATTCATTCATTGTTTTCCAAGAAAAGGGAAGGAATGATATGGCCAAAGCTAAGTTGCACAAAACATGTACTTGTTTCAGAAATAGGAATGTGTAAAAATGCAGTTACACAACCCCATATATATAAAATTTAAAACACATTATCTTGCAATAAAATAAGAATGATAAGTTAGTTTTTAGGAGGTTTAGAAATGATATGGAGATTAAACTGTCTTCATTTACAATAAATTAGGTATTTTTAAACTTCCTATCAGTACCACACCCTTCATGGGCACTTCAGGATTTCCGAGAAGTTTTTGAGGTGTTTCCAAGTTTCCACAAGTTTCCATTACTAGTACATGGGCAATTTAGGAGTTTCATGCAATATAGGACCAAAGTCTATAATAGGGTTATTGGACTTCCTTCAAAAGGGTGCTTCAAAATTTCAATTTCTCAATGTACTGGAGGCTTTGGATGAAAGTTTGTTACTCTCCTTGCATAGATTTTCCATAAAGATCAATGGTTCAATGGCTCTCCAACTATCTTATTTAAATCCCAAAGGGATCTTCATCAAGGAGACCTACCATAAGAGGTTATCTAGATTGGTGAAAGCAGGGGATTGTCTTAGCCCCCACCAAGGTTTAGATTTCACAAAAGTGGCCAAATTTCCCTCACAAGGGTTGAATTAAAGGTAGTATAACCATCGTGGCCATTTAGTCAGGCCAGCTGGCCTGAAAGTAGGGGATTGTCTTAGGCCCCACCCGGTCCAAATTTTACAAATGTTACCAGGTGATGATCGTAGGTTTTCGGGATTAAGAATTTTAGATGATTCCTCTAGAATAATTCTCAACCCTTCAAGGAGACCATTCTCCCTATCTCTCTATCATTGTAGCCAAGGATCATGGTAGAGCATTAGAGGATGCTTAAAATAGAGGGGAGCTTCACAAGTTGAAAGTGTCCTCGCTTTCTCCACCAATACCCCATCTGCAAAATGCAGATGATACCAGGTTTGGACAAGAAACCTCTCCATCATGAAGCCTATGAAATAAAGGAAATCATCTTATACTATCAAAGAGAATCTAGTGAAAGGATTAATGCTAAAAAATATAAGATATATTTCTTCAATTATAATGGTAAAAAACAAAGAATTTCATAATTGTTGGGATGCAACAGAGAACCTATTCTAGGGAAAGAACAAAAATAATTTATGGAAACAAATGCTGGATAGAATCACAAAAGGTTGTCAAGCTGGAAAGGAAAGTAGCTATCTTGGAGAGGTGGTCTCAATTGTTAAAATTAGTCCTCCCTCTGGGAAAGAATTGTATGCCAGTCTGTTACAAAAGTCCAACCCTCAAGGATGCAATACTTAAACTGTACAATGTACAAACTGCATTTCACAGAAAACTAGGTGATTACTTATTTAAAGTATTCATAGGCTGACAATTAGCCTCTTGATTGAAAGAAACTCAAACTCTCCATGCTTAAAGTATAGGTCCTAGGATCATTAGTTCATTATTTATACAATGGAAGGCCATAGTTACATGCTAGAAAAGTGCATCCAATCTTAAGAAAACATGGAAAGACATAAGGATGAAATCCTAGCATCATTAGAATTGACTGAATTTCGTTAAATCAATTCCTAAGTTTTTTGGATTGAATGACATTCTTTTAGCACTCTGTGAATAACAACAATATTGACCTCCAATGCATATTGATAGTTGTAGTAAAATGGTTTCATGGCTGAGTAGGGGTTTAAGTGAACTCATGTTGTATGTTAGAAGGCTTATAGGGCTCTTGTATGAGGTTAATCTAGAGTGAACCAAAGAACCATTATCTGGGGAGTAAACATTACCTTGTACATAGATAGGGTCTTGAAGAATATAAGAATCCCCTATAAACTGGATAAACACAGTCAAAATAAAAATGAAACATTTGGACAAGAAAATCTTAACATAAAACCTATAGATCATATATGGAAATAAAACACAAATATCTGGTCAATGGCGAATCAACAATATTAATTAGAAATAGTTTATATCAAGATATAAAAAGAAAAAAGTAAGGTATCCTTTACCAGAAACTATATATGATAATGATATACCTCACCATTCCATGTTATAAGATGCAGAAATCCATTTGAAAGGCCCAAAATAATATGCTTGTTGTCACTAACAAAATCGTTTCTGAAAGATCCAAAGAGAACAAAAAGTGTTTATCACCAAATTCTACATGAATATTGCAAACAAGAAAATTGTGTATAAATAAGTGTGCTGCAGATAATGTACACCTCAAAAACATGGAAATAGAGGTCCATACAATGTAACATTCTCACCAGGAAAAGGTGCCTTCTTACTTGAAATGTACTTAATATTTATAGGGGATAAACCAGAAACCTCTTTCCCTCCAAGGCGTAGCAGCTTTTCTGAAGAGAGAAATTTGTAAATGTGGAAGAAATAGGACAAGGTCTGTAGATAAATTAACACAATTTATCCATGTCAAGCCACTCTATGCATTCAGCAGAGGCCTAGATATGTCTCAAATTGATAAACCTCTGGACACATCATGAAAATAATTCTTTGAATGCAAAAGCAATCCATTTCCACTTTTGATCCAGAATTAAAAGAACAAATCTCTACTAATCATTATCTATCAATTAAAATCAATAATCTGGTTATTCTATGATCTATCAATTTATTAAAAAGTTTATGTATATAGCAGTACACCATGGACTACTACTCAATCCAATTCCTGTAATGCATAGAATCGTAGTTAAGAATCAAGATAGCATCAAACATAAATGGGGCATAACCCATATTATTATTTATATATCAAAAGTGATACATTAGGTCCTCTGAGAATGCATTATACTATTGTTGTTTTTTGGGTTCTACGGCCGAAATGACTCACTCAACTTCCCATTTGTATTACTTTATTGCTTTAATAACTTTAACATGCACACTATTCTATCACACTGACTCTTGTTAGTCTCTTTTTTTTCTCTCATGTCCATCACCATATTAACTTGCGT
Organism: Pseudotsuga menziesii; assembly: GCA_001517045.1. NCBI lineage: Eukaryota > Viridiplantae > Streptophyta > Pinopsida > Pinales > Pinaceae > Pseudotsuga > Pseudotsuga menziesii. The sequence continues at coordinate 65,806 of LPNX010274908.1, read as the reverse complement.
ACCAAGAGAATTCTATTAATAGAAGTGTGAGATGTACTTTTATGTCACCCTCAACACATCTGAATTGCAAACTCTAGCAATCGATATTAATATTGGTCCAACTATGGATCTAGGTATAACCCTTTTAACCTTTCCTTAATCTACAATTTTTCACTGATCGATAGTCGATTTGTCATTCTTAACCTTCTTTCTTTAACTTGATTCTATGAATAAACTGGTTTTCAAAATCAATGTCTATTCACCAAGATCACACATTGGGTAACTAGACTATAGATGAGTAATAAGACCCATCTCCTCAAGCTCATCTCGAGCAACTATAATTGATCTCAAACATCTTGAGTTATTTTGTATTTTGTGACACTTTTTCCATAGGATATTTGTAGTCCATGCAGTTGGTTTCATAAATACTGTACCGGTGACTAGTTTGGTGTCTTGTATAGGTTCTTCAAGGTCTCCCTAATCTTGTGGGTACTATCTGTACATATAATCTACTAGAAAATGTGGTCTACAACCAACAATCCTAGAATGTACTCTGCATTTTCGTTTTGCAACTCATACTTATCCAATCCTGATTTATCCATTGAAGGTTGCTCCTGGACTTTGGCTTTAACCAACTTCATTCTTTCTACTTCATCAACAGGTTCCTGATCTCATGTCTCCAAAAATTGAATATCATACTTCTTTCCATCCAACTTGATTCCAGACGAGGACGTCGTCTCTTCTGGCTAGTATTTTACTTTTCTTTACAAGTGACTTTTCTACAGCTAAGCATTAGTTATATTGGGAGCTTACTTAACCCGTATATCTAGATTCAATCAGGATCTTTGCTTCACATGCTCCAATCAGACCAACAACTTCCTAGAACTGCAACCTTTGGGTTTGAGCTCATCAACAATCTTTGAGAAGTGAAACCATCAGTTTTAATGCGATGTTAGAAATTGAAGTTAGATATCAAAGGATTTTGACACCACATTAGGCTATTTCTTGTAGTAGAGAATTTATATTCTTAAACTTATGTGTTCTATTTTTATTAGAGAACACTAATACCATTCATAAATATGAACCCAAATACAGTGGAACAACAAGTACAAGAAGTTGCATCAATCTAACAATGAATATTCCAGCATAGAACATTGTGAAGCTTTGATATACAGAACTAAGATCCCTTGATGGATTTATGGCTTGCAGGCCTAGATGGAAGCTTCAGCTCTAAGGTCCCTATTACATGTACATATCACATGCTCCTCTAAACATTCATGTCTCAAAGGCCCCTAATTCACACTCTAATACACTGTCAAATCTTAGATCATCTCATTTTCCTTAATATATTTTTATTGACTACTTAGTTAGCTATTTCTCTGCTTTTAGTACTATGGTAGAGTAGTGATAGGCATTTCTTTCTCACTCCAACTTTGTTTATTTCCATTTGCTGTCTTTTGGCTCTCATTGACCAACTTTGTGGTCACTTGTTGGACATTAATAAAATTATCTTATCTTATCTTATCTTGCAGGGCTTACAAATTTATTACACAACTCTAGGGTTTGATTATTGATCATTGTCTGTAAAATTTAATGAATGTAGTTTTCTGCTTGTCAGAATAGAAATGCATCTGCATGGTAGAACTGTTGAAATCAACTTTAACTACTTCAAATTGTTGTGCTTCTTTAGGAAATATCTCTTTTCAAATTATCTGGGATAATGACACCAAACATCACTTTGCCCTTCTCAAGCTTTGTTAACTAATAAAGCTAAACCTGTCTTAAAGAATGGATTCTGAAATAATTAGGTAGTCTAAACATGAATCAAGCTAGATAAAAGCCTAAACAATTTAAGAATTGAAAATAATACTTGATCTAATTTAAACCCAAACATATATTTAATGTATCTTCTTTACCTATTTTTGTCCAAATGTTTTGTAGCCACTTTGTAGAAGCTTATGGAAGATACATGTAACATATCTAATTAGGGATAAATTTTGACATTCTAAAGAATCTGTGCAACTATTCTTTACTATAGAGACTAAACTAAAGAAATTGGATTGCACATCGATTTCCTTCCCTACCAAACAAATTCTATTAATTCAATTTCAACGGGATTAAAAAATATTGACATAATTCATTTTGTTAACAGAGATGTCGAATTTCTCTGAAATACTGGGATTATTATCATGGAAAATATATGCAAACAGGATGGTACTGGTTAATAATATAGAAAATCCCAAAAATAAAATGCTGATTAGAGATCTATAGTGTAGAAATATATTCACATTAATGTTATGCTCAAGCTAGCCAATTCAAAGAGCCTATTGATATGTTCTTGATGGCACAAAATTTGAGTTAATTATTTCACCAGCTGGATTATGTCCATGAATTCAATAAAGATAGAGCTCATAGGATGCTATAGGCTATAGCTATTCAGGTGTGCAAAAGTAGAATCTGAGAGTCTTCATTTGAACTTGTCTAGCAAAAACCCCAAACATTTGGCAAACTAACATGGTATCTTGGGATTGTTCCTTGAAATTTGTAAGCAGCTGGTAGAGACCTCCCAAGCCACAATGAGAATGAGGGCATTTAAGAAACATGGAGTTATGTTTGAGCCTAAGCTTTGCCAGCTTATAGTATGAAAAAATATTATTTTGGAAGGATAATAAATTATAATCTCACTGGCACTCGTGGGAGATTATGGGATGCTTTCGGTGAAGTTAGTTCAATGGGTCAAGATTCTTTATTTAACCTTCAATTTTCATTGTTCCTCCCATTATTACTAGCAAGAAATGATCCATTCCATTTAACTGCCATTTTAGATCAAATTTGTGCTCAATTCTTCTCCAGCTGGTATAACAAGTCCATTGAATAGCTCTACATTGTGCAATAATATATGCATGGTATTTTCATCTCATTTAATCAAACTTATTTGAATTTTGGACCAAAGTTATGAAATGAAATGATATTAATGTCCACTATAGAGCAGAGTAGGTCAATGGGTGCAATAGAAAATCCCGAAGCCAAAGGAACACAAATAATTCCCTACACATTGTAGGGAGGTGGCTATAAAATACAATATGAAAGTAATGAAGTAGTCTGCAATTAAGAATAAGTGTCAGTTGCTATCATCCTCAAATCTAGGAATGACAATGTCCAGCCAAGATCCTATCTGATAATGTTTCCTGGAGAATTGACGAGACTGATGGGCCCCTAGGGAGTGATTTGCAGTGGCCTTTCAATGTTCCCACCAAGGGTGAGTGTGGAAACTGGAGCTAAGGATTTTGGAAACTTTACTATTGTTTTCCTTGGAGTAATAGTTCAATGCATATATTGCAGTAAATTTTCTAGCTTTCAAAGCAACTTACTAGCTTGGCATGACAATGTACTCTGTGTATTACCCCACCATGACATAATATTGGAATTTACATTCCTTTTGTGTGCATACTTGAGTTTGTTTGTTGGATTGTTTGTCTAAATATTGCGTTGTTTTATCCAGGGGAAGGATTTGGAAAACGAAGTTGTTGTACAAACTTATCCAGAAGATCATCTAGACCATTTGGTAGAGAATGGTAACCTCCAAAGAGGACAGATGGTTGACAAGCTCCTGAATCATCTAGAATGTGTGTTAGATGATTGTACCAGGGAACTTGAACTTCGTAAAGGATAATTTGAAGAACATTCTTATTCTTTTAACCAGGAGGCCATCATCCTATCACAACTATCGCATCATACCAAAAGAGGTGTTTTTATTGTGGTGGAATCTTTGGAGTCTCTAAAGCTAAATGTTTCCAGTCTTAAAGCTCATAATAAAGACAAAGAAAATAAAATATTTATGTCTCGTGACAACATTGTTGTTTTACTTAATGCATGCAATAATTCTATGGAACAATTGCAGAATTGGAAAGTGCTTGTTAGCTCAGATAACATGGGTTCTAGTGAGGAAGTAACAGCAACCTTTGGTAGAGATCTTTCAGCACCAAAAAACACTCTTGCTTTGCAATCCACAGGGCAAGTGGATTTTACTGTCACATCTAAATGCATGAAGACAGCTGAAGACTTACTATTGACTATCAGAGGTGCTGTGAATGCAGCAAATGAGAAATTCCGGCAAGGAGAGTCAAGGGAGGCTGGAAGATTAAGGGTGTGTGAGGAGCTAGATAGTAAGTTAATGAAGGCTAAAGCTGTTGCAATCAATAGTGCAAGAGAGAGTGATGTTGACAAAGGAATAATTTCTGAGCTAGAAAGTCACATTGAATCTTTGGAACTGAGTGTAGATTAGCTCAAAACACGAGAGGCATCTCTTAAGGCAATGCAAAAAGAGATCACGTCACTACAAAAAATGAATTTGATTGTTTAGTGAAAATACCCTTTGTTTTGCATTGGGATTATTGGAATTCAATATATTCTTTTCAAGTCAGACATTTCAGAACCATTAGTGTGTGTTTTACGAGAGCCATCATAATCCTTTGATATATGCTTTTCTAAGATCCATTTGCAGTCCTATTGGCTCTTTGAAACCACATTGGGTGGTAAGAGATGTGAAGACATGTAGAAGAATTATCTACACAAGGAATTTGAATTTGAAAGGCCCATTGTGAAAACAACACATTACCTATGAAACCTGCTAGTCCTCATGACAAGCATTGAGATTAGCTCTAAGGAGAATAATCTCAAATGTTTGTTTCAAGGGAGTTTAGCTCTAAAGTTGCATATATAAATAGAAAATTATTTGACATACTATCAAGTATATCAACCATTTGACATATATCATTATGCCTTAAAATACCAAATGGAATACATTCCATGAACAAGGGTAAATACAGAGCTGCAGAAAGAGTTATCCTACGTTTGGATTGTTTTTTACCATCTATTCCTCTTCAATATTCATGTTGTGTACGTATATTTAAAATGTTTTAATCCAATCAGGAGTCCAACTGCCATACCAGTTTCCAAGGAATTCATATAAAAGATGCAGAAACGAAACTGCAGCTGTTGACATTAAAAACATACAAAATAATGATCTTGGCTAACCTAGAATTTGGTGAAAATAGCTCCTTAAATCCAAAATTTTGAAATACATGACTCCTTATGCTAATATGACAATACCCACAAATCATACACAATTATGGGGTAAAAACTATCATTACCATTTAAATAAGAGAAAAAAAACTATATAGAAATCCATTTTAATTGAACTGGTTTGCAAACACTTTAATCATTAAAAAAAATATCTACATTCATTGCAAAATCTTATAGAAGCATTTGTCAAACTTACATATTAGGATTATGGGAAATATTTTCAATAAAGTTTGCTTTGTGTGGATACAATGAACCAATAATTCTTTGGACCACAACATATGTGTCCAAATTGAAGTAAGGCCTGTAAGATGCAATGCTGCACAACCCTCTCCAGCCATTTGATGGTTGTCCATTATGTTCGCCACCTACATCAGGAAGAACAGATGGACTTGCTCTACATAAAGTTCCATTCATCATTTACCACTTTGTAGGATGTAAGTTCCTAATAATGCAGCCCATAGAATTGTGAAAAATCATAATTATTCACCTATAGTGAACTCAACAAATAAAAGTTCATCATGTCAGAGTAGAATGTTAGAAGTAAATTGTTTCAGTGCAAAACCATTACAATACAGTCCATGGAAAATCAGAGATTCCAGAGGAGATAATGTTAATTTTCACTCCATGTATGTGACACAATGTCTCTAAGGTAAAATTGGAAAAAAGACTAAGATGATTCAAGCTCTAGATGTAACCATAAGAATAGTAGGCATAGGTCATATTACACCTCAAAATGCATGCACATGCATTTGGAGGAATTATTTCAAGCAATGCAAATTTGTGTGAACTTGCTAAGGCAGCACATTAGGGACTATTTTGACATTTTATTGTGCATACTTTGTAGAATGATTTTGAGCAACATTTGGAAAAACTAGATCCTGCAGAGCCTGCTGTATATAGATACGAATGAAGGAATTATGTAGACATGCTATCCCTATTACAGAAGTCATATGAAGACTAGCATATGCAGAGAAGCAAAGCTTTTTTACATGAGCTAATGTTAGGATTTGGCTGCATCCTTGATATCTGCAAATCAAGAATGGTGGGATCTCATCCTCTTGGAATAAGAGGGATAATGGATTTTGTGTAGGGTGCATGTCAACATCTATAGTCCCAAAGTTGAATTTGAAAAACTGCCCTATTGTTTTCAAGATAAGGCTACAATACAAGAGTTTTTTCAAGAGGCTTGCAGTGAAAGTTTGCTAGGGTATTGTCCACTTCCACTCCATTTTATAACTATATTTCAACCATTTGATCTGCATCGACCAAATCCAACCACAAACTATGTAGGTGTCCTAGTGAAACTAATTAGTCCAAATAAAAGCATGAAATTGCGTCATTGAATAAAATGGGGCACGTTGACTATTATTTCATTACCTAGATTCCTCTGGTTTGGATGGCCATTTATGCTCCTCTCGTATGGAAAGAGGTAAAAAGTGGTGGAAAAATTAATACCCCGAGTCGAGAATTGTGCCTTTCTGCATAGCAATTCGACTGCCATATCCAACATAAGTTAGAGGATCATTTGTGTGCTTCTGCTTCTCCTCTAATGGTAGATTAAAGAGCTCTCTTGATACCTCACGTCCAACCATGAGACGCTCTGGAGAAACTCCTTGGTTTATCAGTTGGAAGCATCCCCAGTCTCTACATGCATCTGAGATTTCATCCACAGTCTTTCTCCGTTGTTCATCACAGAGACCAGAGATATCTATGATGGGTATCTCCTCTTCCACAAGCTACTATTCTGATGGTTTCTCATCATCGGGTGTCATGTATCTCGAAGGCACACAATTGATGCCATTCTCTACAAGACACTGGACACTCTAGATTGGTTCAAGCCATTCCATTGGAAAACAACATGAAAAAGTTATCCACTGCTAAATTAAGACAATGCTAGCGGATTTCTCGTACAACTTTCACTTCCTAGCCATCGGAGCATATATAATGTATATATACCTTAACCTTCATTTATCCAAACAAACACAAACAATGTGTAAAGAGTTGAAGCTCTCGGGGATGCAATCCACTCAAGAAAACAAATTTATATATATATATATTTTTTAAGACAAAGAGTTAACTGAAGTATTTGAGAAGAAATAAAAAAAATAATCTCTTTGCAATAAGCTCTCGAGCAATACCACCATCTTTTGGAATGCTTGAAGGTTTGAAAATGCTTGTTTTGTATAATAATTCTCTTGAAGGAATTCTTCTTAGAGACCTGATTCATTTGAAAAACCTGACTAATTTCAATTTCTAGAACAACAATTGAATGGAAGCATAATTCATTTTTGTGGTTCAAGTTTTCTCAAAACATTGGACTTGACAAATAATAGTTTTTTCATGGGAAATCCCATCCCAATTGGTTGATTCCAGAGGTTTAAGCCGTCTTCGACAAGGTAGGAATGGATTGAACAACAACATTCCTAAAGAGATTGGCCATATGTTGGAGCTCAATCTGTTGGACTTATCATGGAATAAGCTCATTGGTGGGTTACCTGCAGATCTTGCTAAGTGCACGCATCTGAGTCATTTGTATCTGAATAATAATAATTTTCCTGGACCTATCCCTGGATGGTTTGGTGATTTCTGCAGGATTGGAGAGCTGAAACTCTCCTTCAATGAATTTAATGGAACAATTACATCCCGTCTTGGGAATTGTACCAGTTTACTCACTCTTGATCTTGACAATAATAATCTTTGGGGTAGTTTACCAAGGTAGCTGGGGAACCGTGTTTCCTTGAATGTTCTCTATTTGCAGAAGAATAACTTTTCTGTACTAGTCCCTCCTTCTATCAAAAACTGTGAAAAAATTTATGACTTGAGGCTTTGATACAATTCTTTGACAGGCTCAATTCTAGTGGAGATTGGAAAGATTGGTAATCTACAAGTCATGCTAGACTTGAGTGGTATTTTTTTTTCTGGAAGTATTCCTTTTTCACTTGGGGATTTAATGATGCTTGAAGTTCTCAATCTCTCCAATAATCAACCTAGCGGTCAAGTTCCTGATGAGATTGGGGATCTTAGAAGCTTGGCTAAGTTGAACTTATCCAATAATTTTCTCCAAGGAAAGTTGCCATTGAGTGCTTCCAAATGGCATTGGATCTCTTTTGTGGGAAATCCTGGACTCTTTGGAAATCCGTTGGCTCCCTGCTCACAGGTTTCATTGGAATATTCAATATCTAGAAGGAATCAAATAACAAAGAGAGCAGTAGCTGGCATCTCTATTGCAACTGTATTGAGTTTAATCCTTTTGGGTGGCATTACGTTCTTGTTTTTATTGAAAATTATGCTATTTGGTCCAAAGTAATTTCTTCCTCTAGCTCAGTTTACCATGGGCATGACTTTAAATTGAACAACGAAGAATGTAAACGGACATTTGAAAGCATGGTTGAAGCAACATACATAACTCGAGATGATTATAACACAGGGTCTTCTGAGAACCATAATTTACCCTAAAGAATACGTATATTCCAAAAGAGCCACAAGGAAGAAATAAGTTTGCAAAGTGAGAATCATGCTAATGGAATATGTCCTTGAAGGAAAGGACATTTTTGTGTCGGGCTTCATAACTTTTTTGGATTGCAGTCAGTTTTAATTGAGAAAAATATCTACAAGGGATTTCTGCTTTTATGAGATCATTGTAAAAAGATTATTTATTTGGGATGATTGATAGCACTGAAATGTTTCAGGTATCATTCAGTGTGGAACTGATCTTGGCATTATAGTCTCATCACTTGCCACAACTGCCAACTGTATATGTTTATGTCCTTAGAGTCGAATTTCTTGGAGCAGAAGAAGATATTCTACTAATAGTGTTCCTCACATAACCTGTTCAATTGCCTTTAGCATTTAAAGTGGGAGAAGTTATTTAGTTTTCAAGGACCCCTGGGACCAAACATATGGGAAAACAACATTAAATAAAGCTACTCAAACTTAAAATTGTCTACAACACCTCCCAAATTGCATACCCCTCAGCTACAATCTAGTACAACACAGTCAACATGAATAGCAAAGATGAATTACAAACTAGTACCACGCGACTTGGAGACTAAATAGGGAGTGTGCCCCTCTCATGGAATCAATATTTGTGCCAACTGTGTATTGTACCAGAGCGTCCTCATAAAAATGGTGTTTTCAACATGGACTGTCCATTCTACAGATGTCATTCTACTTGGACCTGGGACAACTATCGAGGGGATCAATGGGGTGGGTATTAGGTGGGACGTGGCTACGAAAGAAAATCCATGGGTTCTATTTCCAGGTCCAGATCAATTTGTAGGTGGTTAGTTGGATCGACATAGCTTGAGACCTGCGAGCTAGTAACCTGCCGCATAGACAAGCGAGCACACAAGACAAGGTGATGCCGGGATTTGATTCGATGCCAAGATTCAGTGTCAATGCCTAGGCTAAATGATAAAAAATCACAGTAAAAAGAAAATTATCAACAATTTTAACCTAGCTACCTACTCTCTAGGAAAAATTTACCAATTCGCACTAAACCAAGAAACTTTCAGTATTATAATTGGGCAAAATTTATCAATTCACACTGAACCAAGAAACTTACGAGGGATTTTGTAAGGAAAGAAGGAGATGTTGACTCTAGAGTTTCAGAATTCATGGCCCATCTCTTCGTGAGCCTCCAGGTTCTCTCTAGTGTTTTTTTATCTTAGCAACGATGGTAATACCTAAATTGTAAACCATCAACTGCGGTAAATATCCATACCAATCTCCTCAACGGTATCGCAGTTTGGGCAGCCTATTTGGCACCAATGAGATCAGTGGTCATTAATGGAATTAGAGGATGAAATATCCATGGTGTTCAGGAAAATATACCATCATGCCGTAACAGATGTGGGTGGAGAGCTATTAGGTCGAGAGTTGGGTGGCATAATAGATTTTTTTTTTGTTTTTTTTTTGTTATTTTATTATATAAATTATATATATATATATTTTTATATATAAATTATATAGATTTTTTTTGTTTTTGTTATGTATATTTTTGTTTTATTTTTATTATTTTATTATATAAATTATGTTAATTGGTTATATATTATATTTTTTTAATAATTATCGTCTAAGTTGTTTAGTTTTATAAATGGAGTAGTCTATGGAGTCGACGATTTGGCCCGGAAGCCAATCATAGTCGCCACTTCTCAGCCAAATCATCGAATCCGACCAATACCAAAATATAATCAATACTCTTCGGGACGAGGACCGGCGACAGCCACAGATGAGGGCCCTACATCCCCTCGAGATCCAGTCATTCGAATGTGCCCCCATGTAGACTTACCAAATGCATCTAATGCATGGCCAATAAAACACATCAACTTCAGATCTATGGGTTGAAAGTATCATTCAAACCCTTCTCTACAATGACATCTGGAACAAGTAAACCTCCTTGCAATGTTTAATCACTTCTTCTAATGTCTCCTTCAGTTTTCCTTTGGAGCATGTGAGGAATGTTGATGTGCAAAAACTAGTGACCTTTGTAAATAGTGGCATTGCAAGAGGGTGCTCATGATTTTCCTAGGCTAAAAGATAAAAATGCGTATGGTTATGAGTGCATAGGCTGGATATGGTGATGATTGTGAATATAAAGCGGAAGCAGTAACTACGACAACATTGAGACCTGTAAAAAGCCATAACAATTGGTTATCGATTGGAGTGATGAACATGATCAAAGCGATAAGAACTATACCTATGAACCACTCTGACTAGTCACTATGAGATCCTGAACTGGCCTATCATCTACAAAAATAGGGTATCGAGTGCAAAAACAGGGGAGGAGGGGTCGAACGATACCTTCAGCCCATAGATCCAAAGTGGACATGTTTTTTTTGCCATGCATTGGATGCATTTGGTAAGTCTACATGGAGGAGGTGCATTCGAATGGCCGGTTCTTGAGGGGATGTACGACTATGGTTCTTCTAGCTAGGTATCGATATGGTATTGGTTCTAGTACTTAATTTGTAATTTATGTAGGAACCTAATTTTCCTTTAGAATGAGCTTAGTTGGGTTTGCTTCAATATATGGTGTAGTAGGGATAAAGATGGTCAAGAGAAAATTCGTGCAATTGGTTTGGTGGATCTCTGAAGATCGAGGTGCATGGCACCAATAATACTAATAGAAGGTGTTACAGTTTACAAAATTTAATTTACACTTCGTTGTCAAACTTGCAATTTTCCATGACACAATTAAAAATGACTAATTCATATTCTTCTAGATAGTCATTTTTTTATGTCGTGACTAAATTAGTCATTTATGTTAGTCATTTTTAATTCTATCACTTATTATCTAGTCATATTTGTTAATTGGTGACTAAATTAGTCATTAATTTTAGTCATTTATAGTTGGGTCAATCAAAATTGCTCATATTTAGTAGTAAATCACTTGAAAAACCTATGGTGACTAGAATTTTTAGTCACCTAGCAGGTAATTCCTAATTTTGTACTAGTGGACGAACATCATAGGATTTGCTACAGAGAGGTGGTGCTTCCGGGGTTGGGGCATGGTGGATTTTGGTTTTTGTATTAATATGGTTCCCATCAATGGATGAGATACAAATAATGTGTGACATGTATATGGATGAGGTGGGAATTCTCATGCTCATGACAATGTCAAAAGAATAATGCGATCTATGCTCTAAAATACAAGAGTCGATCATATACAACTGATGATACAATAATGCTTGCCTTAATTAGGGCTAAATACAATACTGACCTGAAGAATTGCTACATTGGACCCATGACATTCTCATGGAATGCTATATCTTCATGGCTGATAGGATGCTGGCTCTGGACCGGTACATAGCTGTATGGACTCATTAATGGAGAGTCAGAGTCTTTGTGGTACAAGTATGCTGCATCAATCATGAATCTATATAGAAGAACTGTTGGGGATTTTGAAAATTGTCTCCAACGCAACCCAAAAATCACAAGGGACATAACTTGTTTAGGTCCCTCAAGTAGACTCATCAATGTGCTAGAGTTAGGTGACATCCAGGGTCTTCGACCAAGTACTGTGCGGACCAAACCCTGTACGAGTCTCAATGGTGCGATGATGAAGTTGGAGTCGAGCACGTGAGAAACAACCATCCCGAGAGGCACTTAGGAATCTTCTCAAATTCTCCAAGGAATTCATCAATGAGGTTAAGGAAACCAAGATACAGAGAGCTCTGAGTCTATCCTTTGGAATATGTGTGTTGGTGTCGACAGAGGGAGACCTGCCCCTAGTCAAGGAAATGATGTTTCCTTGACCAAAAGCGCGAGGGAGATAATCAAAAGGTGTGAGACAATCTGCGGACTAACCCATTGAATGGGGGGGGAGGTAAAGAGTTAAACAAAGGAAGGGGGAGTGTAATAGACTCAAAATTCCTTTGTTCAGAGTATGACGATAGGGAAAACCAAGCATCAAATGAAACTGACTCATGGGAATGGGATCACAGTTGTAATACCGGGAATGTCACTGCATATGGGAAATACTTGGGGGAGGTGGACACTTTTGATATTTGATGGGATCCAAGGAAGGCACATTGCAGAGTACTCTAAACAAAGGCGATCCAATGTGGGAATGCTGCCAAACTGTTTTTTGTGGGGTGGTGTCTAGAGACACCATTGTGGTATGATCTTGTGGATTTTTTGCGAGCCCGAGAAAGTAAATGCTTGATGGTGCTTTCAATTTTAGAGAGTCCGAAAGCATGAAGAAAACTCCAGTGGGGGCTCTTTTTCATTGGTAGTCTTCTGTGCCTGAAAAGGGATAAAAGTATACATAAGAGAGCTCACCCATCCTTTTGGGGGATGAGAGACTTCTTTATCGTTGGTAGTCCAATCAAGCCGAAAAGGGTTAAACCTATACTGACTGGATGGTCATTCAGATACTTTTATGAGCATGAATGAAACCAAGTTTGCTCGACAATATTTTCTTGATGAAAAGGTTGGAAAAGAGCTTAACGACAACCCGTAGTGAGATTTTTCGTAAAGTGCGGCCCCTCTACCTGAGAAAACATAAAAGTACGCAGAGGGGAATGGTCATGGCTTGAATATGCCAAAGAGGTCCTTTTCATTTGATGGTCTACATAGTCCACAAAAGGAGGTAAACGAGACAATGTAGATTCCCTTTCCTATACTTTAACAAGTGGGAAAGGAAGCAGCTGCACTTGGAAATATTTTCATTTTTTTATGAGTCAGAAAAGAGCTTAAATGAAACTCTCGTATGGTCAATTGATTGTGGTGGCATAGGTAGTGCCCCATTTCAGGACGGTTGACAGTGGTCCAAAGGTCATTCATGTACTATAGATGGAGTAGAAGGCTCTCAAACATACCAATACATGCATAGGATAGATCGCGGAAGGGGCACACGAGTCGGTGCGATAGAGGCACACAAACCGAGATGGCTCTTGGACAGAGGTCAGGAGAGTGTGTGTGAGTTGTGGTAGATGGAGTTGACTACATGTGATGTGAGTGCAAGTCTGGGGGCACTTATATGCCAAATACATGCAAAGGAAATAATTCATCTTCTGGACAATGGTCCAGAGATCCTCATGAGGTGTGGTGGATGGAGTACATAGGTATGTCTTAAAATACAAAACAAAAATAAAAATGGTGTTCCTTAATGAGTGGTGGCCCAAAAAATTGCATCAATAGCGGTCAGGAAGTGTGATACAAGTACAGATTCGTAGACACTTGCATCGTGATGCTGTGGCTCGTAAGTCGAGGTGACTTTTGGGAAATGGTCCCAAAATTTATTTGTTAAACATGAGACGATGGTCTAATAAAGAGATAGAGGGTATAATTATGAAACCAGTGGTGCAAATGGTGTCTCAAACGGACTCCGTATGGTCCTATTATGTTGATCAGAAGAAATTAGGTCAAATGGGGCCTATATAAGGGTGGGGTCCACTTGGTGAGGTGTCATTGTCATTGTTCACTGTGGAGTTGGAGAGGTGAGACCTAAATTTTTATTTGCTAATTTCTCTTGTTTCGACTGGTGGTTCTAGTTCTGTGACTTACAAGTAAGAGCTCTCGATGAATCTCTTCTTTTTGGTGGTTCACATTCTACATTTGGTCACTTGGAGGTCCTCCATGAGAATTTTGGAGTTTCATGGAGCCAAATCACACTTTTCAAAGGAAAAGGAGCAACCTGGTCACGTTTGTGGGGCATTTCTTAGTGATCTGGTCGCTCATTTTTCCCAAATAGGTGCGACTTGGCCTCTGAGTGATGATTTTTTATGAAAGCAGTGGCTGACATCTAGGTTTTTGCTTATGCAAGATGGCTGAGATCAAGTAGGGAGAGAGAGACTGTAAAGACCTATGGGAGGAATCATTACAAGATGGGAATGTGAGAGATACATTGGCTCATTGCGGAATACTAAAGTTCATGAGGATACCCCTCATGAAGAGCTTGAGTTTACTGCTACAAACACTGGTGAGTTTTTGGGATGTTGAGAAGGAGGCGTTCCTCTTTTAGGGCCAACGTATCGAGATTACAATAGCAGATGTGTGCTTCCTGAATGGGCTCCCAATGTTGGGAGTGGTTGGTGACTTGGCACCAGTGTTGTCTTGGGGGGAGACATTGGAGGAGTTATGCGATAGGAACTATTAATCTACGACCTATGTGCGTGGATCCTATATCCTAATGTGTAACGTCGAGGATCTATCAACACGAGCAGTGGTGACATTACTATTCTGTATATTGGGTTCCATGGGGATCCACAAGATATCCAGAGGGTAACTTCAGCTAGTAGAGAATGCTATAGGGGGCACATACTATGGATGGGGCAAGATGTATCTTTAGGATGTTCGGTGTCAGCTAAACAAGTTGAAGACATCTGGGGAAGGATTTTGTTTTGGCTCCTTTCTGTGTGCTTTATTTTTTGAGAAAGTACCTACCCTACATCCACACCGGGCTATGCAGGATAGTGGTCCATAGGAGCCGCGGATGTACTAGTGTTGTCAGATGATGATCCGAGAGGGTGGTGGTAGAGTGGGACGCTTCATTACTGAGGAGTCATTAGAGCAGTGGTGTCAACTTCTAGTGGTGATAGAGGAGTACCCGTATGTGGGTATGAACTATCATGGAGATCCCGAGATGCCTTGACCTCCTAGCCAGGTGTGGGGACCAGCTGGTATGTATGTGTGATGTTTTTATGTTCATCTTTATACATAGTGTAGTTGAGCTAGTTGATAGTTGTATGTTGATGTGTGTGGACTGATGGTGTCCTTGTTTGTATATGTAGATATTGGTCCCCGCCCACTACTCGGTCATCAGAGATGGGTGGTTGGTATTGATCCTGCGGTGGTACTAGCCGGGAACCCTCGCAGGGGACGATGGGAGATGGATGGACTGCTGCTGCATTTGGAGTGGCTTGCTACTGGGGTATTTGATGATGGTTGAAAGAATCTGAGAAATGATATGATTGCTTCTATTCATAGTTTTCCTCTAGAGTGGACTGGTGTGATAAGGAGGATGGCTATGGCATGTGAGCACATTCATCGAGCGATGAGAGGTGATCTTCCTACAGAGGATGCATCTTCTGAGGAAGATGATGACACCGAGTCAGATGATGAGTCTAAGTTGGATTAGTAGCCTAGTGAGGCTCTCCCTAGTACATTAGTGCACTTAGGAGTTTTTGTGTTGTTGTGTATATTCAGCTGAGAAAGCATATGTGTCTTCTCATTTTGTACTGGACATATTTTGGACATGCGACTTATATCTTTATATATATATATTTTTGACGCACATAGATGCACTTTTATTGTTTTATTATGTGAGTCTTTTTATGATGATGTGAAATGCAAATGCCTAGATGATGTATTATTACACTTGTGTGTGTATTTTTGGATATGATTATGCATGATGTTATGGTTGTATGTTTCATATATGTGATTATGAATGTGCCAATTTAGAATATCATTAGCCATTTTATCTGCAACACTATTGAGGTTTCTGGGAACATGTGTGAATGTGATGGATTCAAATGTTCTAACCATCTGTTTAGTGCACATGATTTTTTTAAAGAGGTAAGGATCATGTACCCGATAGTAGTTGTTCAACTGAGAAACAAGCAGCTAGGAGTCTAAGAAGACATCGAGATGGTGAACACCAAACTGGAGAGTGGTGGCCAAGAGGCCATTGACACCATCATATTCAGCCTAGTTGTTGGTCCTAGTGCCCATGCATATTCCATAAATATGTATCAACTCGTGCGATGGGGAGTAGATGACCCATCCAGCCGAGGCGAGGTTCGAAGACCATCTGCTTGCTCCATCAGCGAATCCCACATACTGGTCTGAGGTAGGATCCATCTAGAGCAATGAAGGGAAACGATACATAAGACTCACTCTTAAAAAATGTGTAAAACAGAAAAGGGAAAGACTATAATACAAGTTGTACTATCATCACTCAAACGGGTGACGTTAGAGGGAAAGTCGTTTGGACTTTCAGGGGGTCAGCGTTCATTCCTCTGTGTGACATGATGAACCCTAGGAGATGACCCATTGGGTCACAGAAAACACACTTGAAAGGGTTCAAGTGGATTCTGTACTAGTGACATTGTAGGAAGACTTGTCGCAAGTCATCTATGTGTTGTGTTTTCTTTTGGGACCGCACAATGAGGTTGTCAAGATAAACCATCATGATGTGAATGAGGTCGCAGAAGCAATGTGTCATGGCACGTTGGAAGGTGGTTCCAGCATTTTTCAGGCCAAAGGGCATGATTCGATACGCAAATGTGCCCCACAGGGTTGTGAATTCCATCTTATAATGGTCTTATTTCCGAATCTGGATTTGGTTATATCCGGAAAATATGTCCATGAAGGAAAAGGCTTCATGTCTGGCGCATGCATCGATAATCTGATCGACGAAAGGCATGGGGAAGTTGTCTTTGGGACATGCCCCATTAAGGTCATGGAATTCTATGCAAACATGGATGGTACCCTATTTTTTATTCATGAGAACAAGATTAGAAACCCAAGTGGTGTATGCAATGGGATATATGAAGCCGGCTGTGTGTAGCTTCTCTATCTCAACTTTAACTGCGGCCACTTTGGAAGGGCGGATGGGCCGTTGCTTTTGGCATATGGGGGCCACATCGGGCCATGTGTCGATGTGGTGTTCCATGATCAATGGATCCAAGACAGGAATTTTGGTGTAAGACTAGGCAAAGATGTCATGGAATTCTAGGAAGAGAGCTTTGTAGGCAGCGACCTCTTCTAGGGAGCAACATGCTCCCACCATGATTTCTTCAACAACCTCAAAATTGGTTGAGATGTTGATTTTGATGGTTGGAAAGATGTTTTCCATGTTCCCTTCTTCAATGGTGTCTGGTACTGAGATGGGGTTCTTGAACCAGTCAAATTTTTCGTGAATGAAATCTTTGGTCTCCACAGAAAACTGGTTAGATTGCGACACAAGTTCTTCAGGGAGGAAGAACAAGAGATGGTGCATGTCATCCCATGGGTATTATGTGGAAGTCAAATATTTAAGTATCTCTTCATCGTTACAGAAGTAATGAAGATACAGGTTTGATGGACCATTGTTGAAGGTGGAGATGAGCGGGTCGATAGAACTGGAGATCATGTAAATGGACATGGTTTCTGAAGAAGGAGGTGGGGGGTGAACTTCTTCGATCAGGGTGATCTCAGACTCAAGGGAATGTTGATAGAGGTCATATAAGGCCATTCAAAATTCAGGCAAGTCTTGGCAATGGTGAGAATCGTGGCCATATAAGCCATAGAGGGCGCAAGCATGGTTTGTTCTCAATGACTTGTTTCTTACTACTGGCACGCTTGGAAGCTCAACGACGGGGAGATTTTTGTTTGTATCCATGGTGTCCAAGTGTGCATGGATCATTGGAATTTCAAAGAAATTATGAGTTGGATGGGCCTGTTGCTTGTAGATGGCACAAGGCAGAATCTGCCTAGGTTCTACAGTAGCTTTGGCATTCTTTCGCTTGGCCCTTTTTGGGTGGGGCGGTGCGGGTATGGTGGTTGGTTTTTGCAGGCCAGGTGGAGTGTGAGACTCGACCATAATGGGTTGCACTGGGATTAAGAAAACTTGGGGCATTGGTGGTTGAGCTAGTGGATCAAGATACCACACTAGAATTCCCAATGTAAAGTTGGGTAGGCTTAAGGTGTCCATTACTGGCTTGCTCATGACACCAGGTAGGGGAAAGAGGAAGGGAATTGTATGGACTGGAGATGAGCCCAGATAAATCCCTGATGGTTGTATGTGGGGGTGAGGTTGTGGTTGTGGATGCACTTAATGCTGCACCTATGGATGATGTTGCGGCTGTTGGTGTTGTGGCTGCGGATGATGTTGTGGTTGTGGTTGGGGCTGCGGCTGCAGTTGTTATTTGGGTGCAACGATGCTGGATGAGACCATGCACAAGTCCATAGTCTCATTTTGTGTCAATGGTGGTGACACTAAGGGGAAATGAGTCATCATGGTGGTATCATAAAACAACCTAGGGCCCACATTCAACAATGGAGATGTTGGTGTGTTTTCAACCATGGTGTTGATTGCAGGGATGACATTGGCGTATGTGTTTGTCCCTTGTGGCTCAATCATGGTGATGGTAGGGATAATGTTGGCGGGTGTCATTAAACCTTGTAGATCATGATAAGTGAGTTGATCAACCATCACGATCTTCCCTTTGTGGGGGAACATCATGAGATGGAAGATAGTTGATGCGACAACTCTCATGGTGTACATATAACTTCTTCCGAGGAAAAGGTTATAGTCCAATTGAGCATTGACAACCTCTATGTCAATCAGAACTATCTTCCTGGCTAATGTGATGGGGACATGGGGGAGGATTCCTTAGGCTTAAGTGGGATGGCCATCATAAGCCCGCAGATTTGTGGAGGATGGTTGCAAAATTAGGGATCCCAGTTTCTTCCAGACTAGGGTAGAAATATTGCACGTTGATGCCCCATCATCCACTATGCATTGGTGCACAACCAAATTTTGGATAGACACTAGGATTTGAAAGGAAATGGTTGATGGCATGCACGGTTCTCCATTTTCTGTGTCAAATATAATCAACTTGGAGTCGGAGAGGTCTACAGCCCCAAGGGCAGATGGTAAGGCTTTCTGCTGCATTGGGCATGTTTTGAATACCTCAAGAGCAGACATGGAAGTTGGTGTTTGGGCCAAATCATCCACAATGCTATAGCTGATAGTAGCTCTAGCCGTGGTGTTATTAGAAGCCCTACATATGGGGGGCATGGGAACAGGGGTAACTGAAGAGGTAGGTTGACTGTTTTAGACGTTGATGCTGCTAATGGGTCGACAGGTTCAGTGTTGGCTCCATACTAATTCCGTCTAGTTTGTAAGTTAACTTCTTTAGTTATCATTGCTAGCAAATGGTGGACACTTGTTTCTGCCGTGGGAGGTTCCCTCGGAGCATTGGGATTGGCTTGGGGATGGGGTGCAGTTTCCACCAATCCTTGGAATGGTAGGGGGTTTTGAAGCACCATAGGAGGCGGCCCTTGTGGTGTTGGGTTGGGTTGTGCTTGGTTTGTAGCACTGGCGGCCTGTTGAACCTCATTCCAAATGGCCTGCATAGCGCAACCCATGAGGGTACATGTTGGTTCTCTGGGAAGACTTGGGTTTACTGTAATGTACCAACAACACCCCTAGCTCACTAGCCCTTTCGGTGACAGATCACGGAGCAGCCTGAAGTCTCACCCGAAGTGATTCTAATGAGTCGTCCAAAGACTCAAGTGTCCTTAGCCAGGTTCTGTCGTATCCTACGAGTCTCGTGACTCTTCTTAGCCAGTGAGGTCTCTCTCCGTGACACGCAGCTTTCTCTTACTCGCGGGTTCTGACAGGGGAGGATATCCTATTGCATCGCAACTTCCAGGGAGATGCACAAACTCTCCCCTCCTCCTAACCCATGATCTGCGGTATTGTGCACCACATCTCCTCTGACAGCGCGATATCACCTACTGTCAATGTGATATCTTCTATAGTACGGCCCAATGCAATCCTCTAGGTCCAAAGCTGCCTTACAGGGTGGAATAAATCGACCAACTAATTACATGGTGTTAAAAAATCTTACTTGAACTTCCACGATTCAACACACTCAACATCAACTATACCTAACTTGCGGAATAAGTATATTTGAAACACTTAACAGCGTGACTATTACTGTGTGAAGCAAGCGCTGATAAACTCATATGCCGACACTTGATACATTTAAAATCGTCTTTAACCTTCTATAATGCTTTAACTGAATGAGAACATACAGACATTTACTAACTGATATATATAACATTCATGTAACAGATAACATATATCAACTGAGTAAAACACAATCACATGAAATAATCATATAACACACTGATTTTACGTGGTTCACTTCCAGGGTAGAAGCTAGGTCCACAGAACTTTGTTTATGTATTATAACTTGGGGAAGTAAACACAGTTCTGTTGCACCTCATATGCAACTCAAGATCTTCTGGGTAACTCCACACACAACCTGGAGCCCTTCTCTCTTAGATCTCGTCTCTTTCTCTATATTGCTTCTCTTACAATATACTCTTCCCTCTCTCTCTTTGTCAATCCTTGTGGATTGTTACATACATACTCATAGAACCAGCTACTAGCTACAATAAGGTAATTACAGACTAAATAACAAGACCAGAGCTTGGCTCTTATAATACAACAGACTATGAGCTAACAGACTTACTCTAACTAACTAGTTATCTGAATAGCTAACCGACTAACCTTTTACAATACAAAATACATCCTTTTATAGGCAGCCCAAAGGTCTTGCCATTACAACACTGTGGGCCTATCCCAACAGTAATCCCCTTAAACCCTAATTAGTGATAGTCGGTGTATTTGTACTTGGAGTAGCCACTTTCCGTCACACCACTACTCTTTGCAGTCTTCCATGCTTCCCGACGCTGACCATGGGTATGGGCGCCGCTTCCCTTTTTCTGTCCTTCGTCTTCAATACGTCGGCCTTGTTGCTCCTTTTCCTTTATGAGGGTAGTTGAGCCCTCCTGTCTTCGCCGCTGCCTTCAATGAAGTGGGTGAGCTCTCTCTTCTTGGTCGATCAGGTACTGTTANAAACAACAGCTTTTCCTATAGCTGCGGGACCCTACTCCAACAATCCCCCAACACTCACTTATGGCTCGCCCCCGAGCCACTAGCAGCGTAGTTCTCTTGTTATAGATTTGCCTTGGCTTCCTGCAAAGTCCTTTCTAATATGCCATGAAGTCCTTCGACTTCTTTACTCATAGCCTCGACACACTCTTGTATCGTTTCAAGCATGGCTTGAGTAATACTGGAGTCGTCTGTGTCATCAAGTTCGGTTCTGCTTGTTGTGAACTTGGTTACCTTCTGCTCAACCGTATCAACTAGCTTTGTGATTTGTTCCTAATACAGCTGAAGCAGGTTATTGAAATGTATCTCCTTTGCTCTCAACCACTACGCTTCCTGTTGCAAGTGGTTCATCTCTGTCGTATTTCTCATCTTCGCAAGAGCTCCTAAACTCTTGATTTCCTCCTTCATTGTTGTAGTGGCATTCTCTATCTGCTGAATGCTTCACTGGAGTTCTACTCTCTCAGGGTGCTCATCTAATTCTGACCATGTGTTCGTCGCATTGGTTAGTAATGACTGTACATCCACTATGTGACTCTGCATCTGTGCTATAGTGAGCCTAAAGGCCTCTCCCCTTGCTTCCTTATCAGCTTGGGGTGTACCTGGTGCTTGAGACTCAAGCTTGGCAATCTGTGCTGCGTGGTATTCCTCCATCTTTGTCACTGTCTCCTCCAGAGCCTTAGCTCTGTCTGCAATTATTCTAACTTTCTGCGTGAGGGGCATGAAAAACTCAATATTACACTGGGGTAAGTCTATTGCGATGTTCTGTAGGACCTAAGTGAGATCCTGTTCTCTTTCTTCATATGTTCTTAACTCCTCCTCCTTTCTTTGAAAGCTTGCGGTGAGTTCTGCATCCTTTTGTCGTAGCTGGGTGTTCTGTTTATAAGTCGCAAGCTCTCTATCTTTGAGCTCTGTGCTTAGCTGCTGCTGGATGATGTGTAACTAATCAATGTGAAACTCTACAAGGTTAACCTCTACGGGTTACCAAATCTATATCTGCATGTCCATCATTGAAGCAGGGAATTGGATTCTCCCTGGTGGTATCAAGACTATATTGATGCGATCCTTTGCCAAGATTTCCTCGCGGGAAGTCGACTGTGTTGAACTTTCTCCTGCGGGCGTCTTGATTAACTGAGTTTGGATTGTGGCAGTCTTCTCAGTTAGTGTTTTCAACTCCACAAGCTGCTGATCTATCGCCCCCTGCAGCTTGCCCTGTGATGCCTGGATCGCCTGAAATGTGTCGTTCATTTCGTCCTTTAGTATTGCTGCAATTTGTTCATAGTCATCGTTTGTTAATGCAGTCTCCAAAGGTAGCTTTGTAGCTCTCTGCTTTTTCTTCTTCGGTGGTGATTCTAGTGGTACCTCATCTGGATATTTCCTCTTTTCTCCCAGTGGTGGCACTTCTGCTGTATCTTGCATCTAGGACCCTACTTTGTCTTTGCCTTTGTCCGATGGGTCTGCCTATGCGGTACCTGATGGTAGTGCTGTGGTATCTTCTAATGCTTGCTTCCACTCATCATCAAAGTATTTGATGACATATTCGACATCCTGTGCTGTCATCCTGAACCAACCATTAGCCCAATTATCCATTTTAGACCTTTTTGGCCTCAGGTAGATTCTATGGCGGTCTTCCATAAAAGCAAGCCGGTTATCATATATGTCCACAGTCTCTGTACTGATCCACGGCATCTCTTGGATGATTGTTTTCAACAATTTATAGTATTCATAGAATACTATCATATTGATCTTTTTCTTGACTGGACTGCTGCTCTCCCATAAGTTTGTATAGCGCGTGCCTTTGGGCTCGCCACTTGCTAGCTGTCGGAACTGGGTATGGGGCAGCTCCTTCCACCTGACGAATGCACATAGTATGAGTAGCCAGGAGAAATGGAAGGGGTGGTTTGCCTCATCTTAGGCTGTCAAACAATCTTGCTGAAAAATATTTAACAAAAATAAACACCAATTGAACTGTTCACCTTCTGCAACTTGTATGGCGAGGTGAATTACTGATCCTGTTACTTCCTTTGGGCGAACCTTGGTTAACAGTCTGCCTGCAAGCAGAATGGCTGTGAATCTGAGTGTATCGTCTGTTAAGCTTACAATGTCATAAGCCCGTCCTCCTCTCTATAGCTTATACTTGGTAACTAGGGCTGGTGATAGCTTGGAATCCTTGGTCTTTCCTATTATATGTATCTTAGGGTCCTTACCAGTCTTGGACAACCCGGTGATGCGGTGTATCAAGTCGACGTTTAGGTCGACCTTGTTACCTAGCCAGAGGTAACCTCCATGTACCTGAGAAAGTAGGACATGCACCACGAAATTAACCTCTGCACCTCATCCAAAATGTGGTATTCTCAATAAATTGAGCAAACCTGAGTGCTCAAGAATCTGGACATGTTCCATAGGAACATATTCATCTGCACCTTTCCTTGGGTTCTTCTGAATCGTAAGATACTGATCCGGCCGAAACTGAGGATATGTCTTACTGTCTCCAAGGTTATAATATATAAATTTGATGCTAGGGGCATATCCTAATAGATCTCCATCTTTCTTTACTTGAGAATCAATTGGTGGTATGGGAACAGGAAACTTACCACTCTTGGGAATTTTTACCTTTGGTGCGCCTTCAACTCGTGGCACAATGTAGTCTGGTGCGCTATGAGCTTCTTCCTCCAGCTCCGAACTGGATTCTTCTGTTATCTAAGATTGGCTCCTCATCCTTGGCGGCTGTCTAGCCTGTGATTTTCCTAAGTTCACAACCTTGGGCGGCGTCGTCATAACGGACATAAGGCCACCACGCTGGAAACTTTCCAAAATGTCTTCTATAGGTTCTTCCTCAGACAGAACCCACTCTGCGGAATACTTTGGATGGGCAATGGCTGCGAAATAGGGAAATCACAACACTCTGTAATGGAATTAGCTCTGCACAGGGAAAACTTAACAACTTACTCTATAGCTCTCGGATCTTTGCAAACGTAACCCTCCTGAATGAATGATTTGTGCTTTTATGCTGAAGGAGATAATCCTGGACGCCACGGTCATCTAGGCTGAACCCGTCGGTGGTATTAATTGCATGGATGAGACCACACCCATCATCTCGATCCTCATTAAATGCTGAAATCTGATCAAATTTCCCTTGAAAGCTGTGTGCAGGCACCGGTCTCGTCGAAGATTTATTAAATCTGGAAAACTAATTATGTTGTTGCCAAATCTATGGTAACATATACCGATCATTTCTTCATTAAATGCCTGTTAGAAGGTGAATTAAATGGCCCTCTGTCTTTCTCCGAAAGTGTCTACGTGGCACGGGGGATCATCGCCTTACCGTGATGTCACACCGCATCATCTGTAAAAAACAACTTAAGCGTTTTTTTTTTCAAGCCGCTTATGACTTGTGCAAAATGAACCGTTTTAATGCGATTCCTTGTACTGAGAATACCTGCTTGTGTAGACTAATTCCCAGTGCGATGCCTCCTTTCAACTACACTGGACATCTGCACCTTTAAAGTGGTTCAAATTTAGGGCTGAGAGGTGGAGTGGCTGTCACTATAGAGCTTAAGCATACTGCCATTAATCAATGTGGGAAGAAGCTCCCCATTCAGTTTGCTCAGCTGAACAACACCTCCTTCTATAACTTGCTGTATCTGATATGGCCCCAACCAATGCGTCTTGAACTTCCCTGGAAATTTAATAAACTTACTGTCATAGAGGAGCACCAAGTCTCCTATCTGAAAAATATTGCTCTTAATGTGCCTGTCATGCAAATCTTTTTCTCGTGCCTTCTGCACTTTCTGATGGAATCCAGCGATGAATCTGTCTTCCTCTAAGGCAAGCAGTTGTGCTAGCCTTTCATTCACCGTGTTTGTATCTGCCATCCCAGTGATCTGAGCAATTCTTAAACTGGGGAGAATATACTCCATAGGAATAACAGCCTCCTGTCCATACACCAAGCTAAAAGGTGTGTGTCCTATAAGTTTCTTGCATGTAGTCCTATAAGCCCATAATACAGCATTAACCCTGAGGTCCCAATCATTTCTTTGGATGTTACAGATCTTAGTCAGAGCATTTTCTAGAATATTGTTAAAGGCTTCCACGGTACCATTATCTTGTGGGTGGTAGGGAGTGCTCTTATGGTGCTGTATCTGGAATTCTTCCGTCCGTGCCTCAATGGTGTGGTTCAATAAATGTGTGCCTTGATCACTCATCAAAATTACTGGACATCTAAATCTACTGATGATATTTTCAAAAATGAACTATGCAGCTGTAGCAGCATCACAATTTCTTACTGCTTTGGCCTCTGCCCACCTGGTGAGGTACTCTGTTCCAGTGATGATATATCTTGCACCAGTTCATTTTCCTGGTGGGTTGACAGGACCCACAAATTCTATAGCCCACTTGTCAAATGCCCGCAGTGTAATCTATGGTTGCAGTGGAATTTCATCTCGTCGCGAAGGTTTTCCTACCCTCTGGCAGATATCACAGCATCTGCAAAAGTCCTTAGTGTCTTTGTGTAAAGTAGGACACCATAATCCTGCGGTCAGGATTTTCTGTGCAGTCGGCTTTCCTGTGAAATGACCTCCTGTGGTACCTGAATGTGCCTCTCTGATAATAGCCTCTTTTTCATGCGGCATAACACATCTGTGCAGGACTTCATCTGGACCTAACTTGTATAGCTTTCCTGCGATCAAGGTGAAGTCTGCTACTTTAACAACTAATTTATTCTTTTGATGCTTAGTAAACTCAATAGGTGCCCATCCTGTAGTGAGAAAGTGAATGATATCAGCATAGTATTCGTCTATGATCTGGATAGAAAACAACTGTGCATCTGGAAAATTGTCATCTAGATTACTTGGTTCTTCTATTGAGTCTATCTGTGACAGATGATAAGGTCCGGCATTCAATTTTCCTAGTTTCACAATGATTTCAAAATCATACTCCTGAAATAGGAGCAACCATCTGTAGATTCTTCCCCCTAACATTGTCTTATTGACCAGATACTTTAACGCGGAATGGTCAATAAAAATCTTGAATGAGGCACCCAATAGGTAGTGCCTAAACTTCTGTAGAGCGTAGACCATAGCTAAGCCTTCTCTTTCTGTCGTGGTGTAGTTCTTTTCTACTGTAGATAGCTTTCTGCTGGAGTATGCGATAGGATGATCGATACCCCCTTCTTGTGGTTGCTTTAAAACAATCCCTAGTGCGATGCTAGATGCATCCACATGTACATGAAATGGCTTAGTCCAGTCTGGAAATACTAAGATAGGTGCTGTAACCATCTTCTCTTTAACTGTGTCTAGAATTTTCTAGCATTCCTCATTCCATAGGAATTTCACATCTTTCTTTAACAGCTTTTCCATAGGTGCTGTGATCTTTGCATAACCCTTGATGAATTTTCTGTAGTATCTGGTATGACCAAGTACTGTCCTCAATTGCTTGAATGAGTTGGGTGCTGGAAGATTTACAATGATGGCAATCTTTGTGGGATCTACCATCAAGCCTTGTCTGCAAACAATGTGACCCAACAAAATACCAAATGGTGCACAGAATATACATTTTTTCAAGTTTAGAGAAATCTGGTACTGCCAACATTTCTCTAACAGTAGTCTTAAATCTCCTATGTGCTTGTCAATTAATCCAAATACAGTCCAATCATCAAAGTAAACCTCTAGGAATTTACGGATGTATTCTTTAAATATAGCAACTACTACTCTAGAAAAGATAGCTGGTGCATTCTTAAGACCAAAGGACATTACCGTATACTGGAATGAGCCCCATTCTGTCGCAAAAGTGGTCTTAGATCGATCTTTTGGATGGATTCTGATCTGGTGATAGCCTGAAAAGCCATCAGTGAAGGAGTAGACCTCCTGTCCTCCCACATTGTCTAACACTTCATCAGTGAAAGGTGTCGAAAATGGATCATGAAGCGATGCATCGTTGAGTTTACGCAAGTTGACATAGATCCTGATGTCTGCTTTGGTTTTCTTTTCTTGTACAACCATGGGACTAACCCATTCTCTCTCTTCTACGGGCTCAATGATGCCTGTTGCTAGCATCTTATCGATCTCATCCTTAACTTTTTATTTATAGCGTGGATTTAATCTATTTGGACGTTGCTTGACTGGTCTGGCATCTTCTTTCAATGGTATCCTCATTACTCCCAGGTCTCCAACTATTCCCTTAATCTCTGTGAACTTGGTGGGGAATAGGTCCTGATAGTCATGTAGCATGTCTGCAATTTGTCCTACTGTTTCATCATCCCAATAGTTTCCAATAGAGGCAAACTTGGGTTTTGGTTCGGTTCCAATATTGATATTTTTAATTTTGATGGGGTCTGTGATTACTGGAATCTGTAGCTTTGGTCCATCAACATCGTGAGTCCTTTTTGACTCTGGAATGTTTATGTTGCGAGGATCCTCATCCTCATCCTCTGGTTCTGCTATGAATTTATAGCACTCGAGGGCATCTTTTAACTGGATGGCCCACTCAGGTTGAGTATGTACTGATAGGGTACAGTCCTCAAATATCTTAATCTTTATTACATCTAGGGCCTGATCAACACTTGGATACTCAGATTCAAAAGAAAACATGAGTAGAAAGCTATCTATCATAAGTGGCCATGTAGTCGTTCCCTTGCGCAATTTAGTCTCTGTGTACCAGTTCCTTGGAAATGTGTCTAAGTTGTGAATGAATCGGTGAACCCATTCATCCTCGGGAATGTTCGACCAATTCTGTTCACAAGTCTGGATATGTGACCTGGGGTCACTTTCTCCTGTGTATTTCTACTGGACATACTCCCTGTCAGTAGAGAATCTGATCGCCATCAATCTCTTAAGATCATCCCATGATGCGATATTCTCTTTATGTGCATACCACCATCTTGCAGGCGTCGCTCGTACTGCAAGGTCTATAGCTGTGATCCTCTGCTCGTGAGGAATTTGTTGTTCAAACTACTGGAGAAAGTCCTGGATATCTGTTAGACCATGAAACGGTGGAATCTCGTTAGTTTCTATGCCTATCCATCGCAGTGAATTAGTCATAAACGCACATCTACGCGTTGAGACTTCGTAAAGTCTGTTCTTCCAGTTTTCTAGACCAACATCTGAATCCGATGCGCATGAGCTGTCGCATCGCCAACTAATGTTCCCTTCTATGGTTGGATTGATGTAGTTGCTCTGGTTCACAGTCATCTGATAGAGACTCTCCATGTTATTTGCCTCTTCCTCTGCTCGGATAGGTTCAACGTATCTAGGACCCTGAAGAGGATCCAACGGTGCGATGACCCGGATCTGTGCATCCTCAAAGGTCATTTGTCTTCTCTTTAGGTCGATAACGACCATGTTACTGTTGGAGCAGGGTCCCGCAGCTACAGAAGAAGCTGCTAGTTTTGGCGGAAAGAGATAAGTTTTGGCGGAAATATATAGCGTTGGCGGAAAGAAGACAGGGCAGAGCTACGACACCGTAGCACGTTTCCAGCTGGAGAGCAGAGCTGGAAACCATGACTTTTGGGATAGAAAAGTCAAGAAGGCAACGGTACCCGAGCGACCGAGAGAAGAAAGCTCAACCACTGCATTGAAGGCAGCGGCGGAAGACAAGAGGGCTCAGCGACCCTCATAAAGAAGAAGGAGCAACGAGGCTCAAGCATTGAAGGCGAAGGATAGAAAGAGAAGCGGTGCATAGTACCCATGGTCAGTGCTGGGAAGCATGGAAGACTGCAGAGAGCTGTGGTGTGACGGGAAGCGGCTACCTCAAGGACAGAGAGGACCGACTGTCACTAATTAGGGTTTGGGTTACTGTTGGGACAGGACCACAGTGTTGTAATGGCGAGACCTTCGGGCCGCCTATAAAAGCTTGTATTTTGTATTGTAAAGGGTTGGTTGGTTAGTGAGTTAGTTGGTCAGTTGATTATTTTTGTAGACTCAGGAATTAGTCAGACAGACTGCGTTGTAACGATCCAGACACCTAGCTTGTATGTGAGTCATTTGAGTCTGTATGTAACCATCCACAGAGAGAACAGAGAGGGAAGGATATATTGAAAGAAGGGCAATATAGAGATAGAGGTAGACCAGAGATCTAGGAGAGATCTCGCGATGCATATGCAGTGCAACAGACTATGCTAACTTCCCTCAAGATATATAATAGAAGCACAGTTTGGTGGACGTAACTCCCATCCTGGGGGTGAACCACATTAAATCTACGTGTTATGTGTTGTATGAATGTGATTGTATTTGCTTATTGTTACTGGTTATTATGCGTGTAATGTTAGTTGCAGTAAGTGAATGTATGTATTGTTCAGCTCATGATAATACAAGAAGATAGAGATAAGTTGAAGTATTTTAGTAAGCTGCTTAAAATACTCCTTTACGTCTATTTCTAATGACCATTTAATCATAATATTACTTCTGAGAAGTAGAGTTTCGCACATCGGCACAGTCAATGCTAAGAGCGCAAAGTCATAGTGGTAAGATATCGCAGAGAGGCGATATCGCACTGGCAGAGGAGCTGCGGTGCGCGATACTGCGAGCTGAGGGCTTAGCGTTGAGGAGAGGTTGGGTGTTCCACGGTGCGCAGAGATGCGATAAGGTTGGAAATATTGTGAGTAAGTGGAAGTTGCGCGACGCGAGAGGAAACCATGCGACTCGCGCGTGGGTAAGAATCGCACGGGTAAGAGTACTGCGAGTGGAAGGGGATGTGCGATGCGCAGGGCTAGTTGATCTAGTGGCGCGCGGGAGTAAGAAAGAAGAAGTAGGATGTGCAGAACCTGGTCCAAGACACTTGAGTCTTGGCCAACCCATTATATTCACTTCAGGTGAGACTTCAGATCACTTCGTGGTATGTCGCCGAAAGGGCCAGTGAGTTTGGGGTGTTGTTGATTAATTATAGTAAACCCGGGTCTGCCCATGCAATCAACAAATGGTTCCGTTGCCGGTTTGAACGATTGGGAGTCAATGTTCTGTTGGAATCCTACGAGAGAAGAGTTTCACCAGTGGCTGGATTCAGACTTACGGGAGTTCACCAAGAAAGAGAATAGGAGTCCGAGACTGAGCACAGAGGCCTGGCTAGAGAAGCATATCGCTTCAGACATACACGCTATATTTTTTGTAACCTACGGAAACGAGATTTTCGACTGGTTATCCAAGTTGACAGATAGGAACAAATTCAAGAAGAAAAGAACCATCGTCTGGACACCGGAGCTGATTCAGACCGTACAGAACCTTGACAATCCGATTACGAGAGCAGTGGACTTCTGGCTTACCAGTGTGCTAGAAGGATACGTTACAGAGTTTGCAGTTGACCAGAGAAAGAGCTTCAGCGCAGCCGAACGATACTTCTTCAGAGGATATCATGGTAAGTACCTAAGATCTCTAAACTTGTCCCTTAAGATGCTGCTATATGAAAAAGGAACAATGGATCTAGTCTTAGATGAATAAGTAAAGCTAGTAATGTCACAAGAGTTTGAAAGTGATTTTGATGACATTGGACGAACACGTAGTGGAAAGAAGTATAAAGTAGATTTTAGTTCTCCTATATTTGAAGACAGTTCAAACAGTATTAGACAACAGAGCCCTAGCACCACCGAAGAACCAGAGGGGGGTATCCCTTACCACCCCTATACTCCACAGAAGCAGACAGGGACTCAGAATAATCCCGTAGGTACTCCATCTAGTAGTTCACAATCAGTACCCACTCCCGTTACAACACCCTCACC